>PUQB01000250.1:301300-351300 GCA_003024785.1 Selaginella tamariscina
CGTGGTTAATTGCAGGTAACAAGTATGTTATTATTGCTTCTGACTACCTAACTTGTTGGGTATAATCCGAGTAGATTTTTAGATCTTGTTCTAGTAAACCTAGATAGGCTCATGCCTTAACCCCACAAAGGAGATGTGTCTCACACATACTCCCGTGATGATAGATCTAAGGCATCGTCACTTACCCCTTGAAGAATCACCCTCATCTAGGAATACAACCCTTTAGAGCAACCATGACCAACTCCTAAGGGTTTGAGTGGCCAAGTCATACCCTAGACCTAGGGTTAATACTTAATGATGACACGAGTGTGTCGTAAGCAGACACGAGTGTTTTATTAAGCAAACTCTCTAAGGTAAGTACATAACCTTACGAGTGCTTCACGAAAGGCTCTTACTAACGAGCTTTAGGTTGTTCAACCCTTAGATTCCACTCCCTAGCCAAGTGTGCCTAAGCACACCTAGTACGAGTCCTAACCTCCCTTGAGCAAATGCCCAAGGCTTAGTACCCTAGCGTGAGCACAAGCATGCCTGTTTGTCAGGTATCCAACCCCTTGGCGACAAAGCCCATGACAAACCCCAAAGGGTGTGCTCGGGCGTTGTACTGTGTGACATTTAGCCCAGTGTCACATCTCCATGTGACACTACCTTCCCCGATGTGAGCTATCATGCCATAGCCCTTAGATTCGAGAGTTGCATCAAGTGTCACAAACATGGCTCTTAAATGCCAACTCTGGAACCCCTCAATTATACCTCAAGACTCAGTAAGGAAACCCTGTCAATTAAGAACCCACAATCGTAGTTGGACAAGGACACGACGTGCCCTCGTTAGTTGTGAGTGTTGCTCTTAACTTGACGTTGGAGGAGGAGGCTGAAATAAACCTTAACCTCTGCTTCTTGGAATGTGCATCCCGACAAGACCTCTCAGGCATGGATTCACCAACGTTAAGGATAAGTTACCCCGAAGGTGGGATGTACCTCTGTCGTTTGGAAGTTAGGGCGGCACAACAAAGGGTTGTGCCTTGACGACACAAGCTAGAGCTTGCACCGGGAGAAGAGTAACGAGCTCAGTCATAAACCCAGGAACCCTCACCCTACATACTTTAACTTATTTATGTTATGGAGCCCCTCCCTTCTTTTCCTGAATGTGTAAGTGAGTTGGCACTAAATTAGCTAGCCCCTTATTAAGTTAATGAGAGAAGTGTTTAACTTAGCCTAACTCTAACCCTAAAACCTTACCCAAGGGGGTTAGGATAACCCTAGGGTTAGGTCAACTCTAGAGGTGTTCCTAACTCTACTAAATATGCCGAACTCATATACATTAACCAATCAACCTAACTGGGACGTCAAAATTAGGGGTGAATTTTTACAAGGTAAGTTCTAGTTTCGCTTAGAGTTTCTTATAAATACCTAATAACACCTGGCCGGACCATCATCAGATACCCAAGTGCACTAAGCGGGCATATTTCCTACTACATCTAAGGTCCATCAACATAGTACAGTAAGTAATAATAGTCAACATATAAAATAAGGATCAAGTCATAATAAAAATTATGATAGTTAAAGTGGCATAAATAGTAGAAAGGGTCAGTAAAGTTAGTGTGAAAGCACTCTAAATTGATAGTTTAATGGTGTTTTTGATGAGACATTGTGTAACATCTTTAATTTTTAAATTAAAATGCTATATTACATTATAACAATGGATCTGAACCCCTCATGTTTAAGGATCTGACAAGCTCACTCATTATTAAACCTACCCTTTGAGGAAATTCTTAATAATTATGGAATTTTTTTAATTCCAAAAAAAATGACATTTGGCATGGAGATTTGTGGTAGCCCATAGTAAAGTTTATTTCCAAATCCTTCTAGACACTAACCCTTAGTTCTTAAGTGCATTACAATGATTGTTTTTACATCTAAATTATTTCTTAAGCATGTAAAGTTATAAGTTGTGTAAAGGGAAAAATAAAAAGTATGACACTTTTTATATTTAATTATATTACAATGTTTCTTCTTTATATTGTATATGATGACTTTAATTAATTGAGACGCTATGTCATGTCAATAGGCCTATAGAACAAATGTGCAACATACTCTTAAAGTTGTAGACAAGTTATTCACATCACTAACATAATAAAGATATTAGTAAGGCATGTCTAATTGATTTATGTGAATGTTTAAAAATCTTTAAGAATTAACGTGAGGTTTCAGTTTGAATTTATCTTAATAATTAAAAAGACAAAAAGGATTGAAATAATAATTTCATATATTCATTCATGGTATTTACCATAAATAATGTGGCTTATTAAAAACTATAATAAGAAAACGCCACTCATACAGTATAAATGGACATTTTATAACTAATAATTACATCTTTTTTACAATCACAAGTGCACACTTTATAATTAATATTAATTCTGTGTATATTTTTAAAATCAATTTCTCATGATAGTCGTGAGAGAAGAGATGTTAAATAAAATTTAATCAACTTAGTTATGTAATTGGGTTTTGGTTCACATGTGACAAGGTTGGTTGGGACTATAGGTGATTTATATTTAAACACACAAAGCAATAAATTTTAAACTCTTCACGTGGATCCATGTTAGAATTTCATTTTTGTTTCACAACCAACAATTAAGTACGACAATATGAATGTCATTGAATACCCTCTTTTCTAGTAATCGATTGTTTAGCCTTATTTTATTTTGCTTATTGCTTTAAAAAATATTGACTAGGTAGATTCGTTGTTTACCAAGTTAGATTCCGCCCTGGATATTGACAAGTTCTAACGGTTGAACATTAATCAAATTAGAAAATTAATATGTTCTCCGGCGCTGCCGGACAGTATCGTCTCGGTGCCGATGTTAGAAATGCAAAATATTGAACGGCAAAGTTTAAATATATGCTCCAAATGTGGGAATGCGCAACACGCGTACGGACAACACTCGAATGGTACAAATAGACAGGAGCGATGGAGTATTTGTGTGCAACCAGTACATGTCAACCAGATTATGCGGTGAGAAAATAAAGTAAAATGTATAGTTATTGTTTATATGTGGCCAAGATGGCGGCAGCAGTATGGCGACGAGGTATGGCGGCATGGGCGGGGGGCGGGCGGGAGGAAAGGAAGGCATGGGATCAAAAGAAGCAGGAGAAGAGGTCGGCAAGGGAGGCGCTGACAGCTGCACACAGGGTGATAGCTAGCCAAGAAGACAGCATTCGCAAGGCAGTGTCCAGGAAATCTACAAAGCTACTCCCTAGCTCCCTCCTTGACCTGCTTAACGATAGAATCCATCACGGCCACTGGGATGCAGCCCTCAAGGTGTTCCACCTCCTCCGAGCCCAGGAGTGGTACCAGCCCTATTCCGGCACCTACGTCCGCCTCTTTGAGATGCTCGGCAAATCCAAGCGCCCTGCAGAGGCCAATTCCTCTACCGCACCATGGTTTCCGAGGATAACCTCCCCCCAGCCGCGAGGCCTTGACCGCTCTCATATCTGCTTACACCCGAAGCAACCTTCTCACCAACGCCTTGCAAATCCTAGACGCCATGAAATGCAGCCCCCACGCATCCCCGGATGTCTTCACCTACAGCCTTCTCATCAAGGCCTGCTGCGACTGCGGCCAGCTCACGCGGGTCGGCCAGTTGCTGTCCTGAGATGGTCACCCGGGGTATCCAACCCAATGTCGTCACCTACAACACCATCATCGATGCCTATGGCAAGGCCGGACGGGTTCAGGAGCTCGAGGAGTTAGCTCAACGGATGCTTGCCTCCGAGACAGAGAGCTGCAGGCCTGATAACTGGACCCGTAACGCCCTTGTCAAGGCATTTGGGAACAACGGCCACATTGACAAGATGGAGAAGTGGTTCGAACGGCTGTCCACAGTCTCCGACCCTCCTGACTCGCTCACGCTGCACTCCCTCATGTCTGCCTACGGCAAGGCGGACATGTTCGACAAGATGACCAGCGTTCTGCGATATATACACAAATATCACTATGAAGTGGATGCCGTCACCTACAATGTACTCATTAATGCCTATGGCCGGTCCGGAAGAACAATTCAAATGAGCAAGGCCTTCTCCAGCATGAAATATGCAGGGGTGAAACCCGACTCGGTCACCTACTGCACCCTCATCAACTACTACGGCAAGTATGGTATGACAAGCAAGCTGCCCAAGCTTCTGGACGAGATGCATAAGCACCAGGTCGTACCAGACACTGCACTCTACAACTCCGTCTTGGATGCCTACAGGAGAGCTGGCGACACGGTGAACGTAGACAAGTACTTTATCGAGATGAAAGAACTTGGCTGCAAGCCAGATGACACTACCTACAACATCATCATTGCGGCCTACCGCTCCAAAAGCCTCACCCAAAAGGCCGAAGTCATGGCCATCGAGCAAGAGAAGCTCAAGCAGGAGCAAACCATCAATAAACTCTTTGTTTCATCTCTCAAACCATAAAGATACCAACTTATTCTCCCCTACTCTCAACTTGTTCCGTCTCATCGGATTCGATCCTGTAAGTCCGCTAACAGGTTAGATGCCAGGGACGTGAGTTTTCTCCCCGTCTGGCCAGCCATTTGCTTCAACGCAGACATGTCTTGAGACGCCTGGAATAACAGGAAATTTCTGGTGTGTTTAAACTCAGCCAACACGGTTACTTTACCTGCAACGACAATCTCGTCATGATTTCTGAGGCAGTAAGGTCCGCAGCGGAAGCAGAGTTGCCTTCATTCCTCTCGAAAAAATCCGCACTCGATATAGAGGACGAGTTCTGCACAAGAAATAGCAGCCGCTTGGTTTCAACTCTACTTTTCACTTGCCACAGAGCCTTACCGCAAACTTCTGAAGGCGGACGTTGTTGTCCATGTCAGGCACCTTGTTTGGATCGTTGAAGAACTGAGCTGAAGATATCGACTTTGCACTGGAGAATTTACGTTGGGCCTCATCGCTGTCTTCAATCTGTTAATAATAAAATGGCGGAAACACGTCATGATTTGGAGCAGCCATAATAGACAGCGAGCGAGACTTTACATACCTGGATCTTTGAGTGGCTGGTAGAACGGGACGAGCTCTTGTTGCTAGCGAAATCAGAAAAGAAGTCAGTGCTACTGGAAGGAGCCATCACGTGGCCTGCATTTGTAGACACGGTAGCTGGCGGCTCATCTTCGTCGTAAACGAAACGAGATCTAGGAGCAGCCGCAGCCTGTACCGAGGGTGCCGGAGCTGCTACCGGTTTAAAAGGCTCGACGGGCTTTTGATCGTACAGGTCATCGCTCGCCTGGTACACAAGAGAAGCTTACAAAAATGTAATCGACGGAATGAAGCTTACCCTCATGGTCAGCTTCTTCACGCCAAGCCCGCCCCCTTTTACACCTCCAAGCTTCTTCATACCAATTGAAGTGGGCTTCTTGGGGATGCTCGTCCGAGGTAGAAGCTCAGCGGGTTGCTCATCAGCAGGTTGCTCAAACTCAGGTGGTGGTGGTGAGGACGCGACCTTGGGACTGATAGTGATGCTCTTTGCCGCATCCTTGGCAAGCACTTGCCTGTAAAGCTCTGCTGCCCTGGAAGTGTACTTGGACTCGATCTTTCCGCTGTCGTCAGACCAGCCATGCTGCTTGAAAAAGGCATGCGCACGACTGTTTCCACCAACGCTCATCAGCTTGAGCTGATCTAGAGTCCAAGTGTCGAGATTGGTTGATCTGAGCTAGACCATTCGTCAAAACGGAAAGGCAATCTCATGGTTCACGCTTACCTCACGAAGCTAATGTGGACGCCGAGGCTCCGGTGGAGGGCAGAGCAGTCGAGGCAAATGAAGACTCCATATGGAATCGAAGCCCAGGTGGGATTCTTGGTGCCGCAATCGAAGCACGTCTGAGATTAACAGAATCAGCGATGTGCGTGCGTATTTTTTGATCAAGCACATACCTTGTTGTCCGCCTTGGACTTGAGCTTTCTGAACACAGCATCTCGCTCCCAATTCTCCTCCATCGCCATTTCAACAGATCTAGGTCAACAACCCTAGAGCGGGGGTTTATGTGGAACGAATGCACTGCACGATGATGCCGCTGCTGCTGCTGGCGCTGATCATCTTGGCGGGGCAGCAGCTCAGCCTCGCCGCCTACAACGATGTCTTCAAGCACGCATCAGTTCCGCAATTTCACCATGGAGCTTTCCAGGACATGACTGAAGGCATCAGAAGCGACGTTCATCACTTCCTGCATTCTCGGGCCGAGGTACGTACACTTTGATCAATCGCTCCTTGGGTTCTGAGTTCTCTCCGCAGGTTCCCTTTCAGGTCCCGCTCGAGCTCAACGTGGTGCTCCTGGGTTTCAACGGAGACGGAGGATACCGCTACTCGTTGGACTCCCAGAAGCTCAACACACTCTTAAACCAAACTATTCCCCGCCATCGGCCTGCTTGTTTGGAGACAGGCCAACGCCTGGACATTGAGCATACGTTGTACTACAACATCATTCCGGTTGGTGCTGTCTCTCTTCCCTTCCGCTTCTAACACTTTCTCCACAGGCCGGACAGATAGAGCTCCTTACACTGGAGCAGACTCTAAAAGATGCGATGGTCCCAGCCGGCAATGCAAGGGAGGTGGGTTATTAAGTGTTTTCAGATTTCATACTTTATATACGGTTTCATTAATGCAGACAGAGTTTGGCAGGGAGGTTCCTCTCTATGAAATCGAGGCTACTACGGTAGAGCCGATATTTGACCAGCTCTACCACTTCATGTTCGGTGTGGAAGCCGCTTCCCCGTCCGACATGAACAAGCCTGCACCCGTTGCGATATTCATCCTCAACTTTGACAAGGTACATAAGAAACGCCACGAGAACAACCCTTCCATTTTTTCTTGCAGGTGCGTATGGATCCCAGGGTCCATTCCAACAACACCAACGAAACAATGTTTGGGGAGATCAAGGGACTCTCCTCCGAGGAGCTGAAAGAACAAGAAGGTGGATATATCTACAGATATCGCTACAATGGTGGTGCATCTTCACAACTGTGGCTTAGTTCGGGAAGGTACTCCAGCTCTAAGTTTATGCTCGTGCATGCTATTGATTCACCCCTTGCAGGTACGCAGTGATTGATATTGCAGCTGGACCTTGTGCATATGGCAAAGTGGATTCAGACGAAGGAAGTATCGGTTTCAAGACAGTTCCAAGGCTACAGAGCCTCCTTTTCCCTCGTGGAAGATCTTCACAACAAAGTAAACGGACGCAGGATGCATTTTCTGGTCATCTGGCTGCTCTTGTTTCTTCTTCTGTTGAATATATGATATCTCCGGATGTTAGGTGGGAACTAGCGGTTTCTCCATTCTCGTTTTCTGACTTACTGCCTCAACCAGGTACGAAAGCGTGGACGTTGCACAGAGGTTGCTGGTTCCTGTTATTGTCTTAAGAAACCATCTCCAATACGGTTTGATCCATTCCGGGGCCAATGACAAGATAGACCTCGAGGCGATTGAGAAGGAGGTGAAGAAAATGGCTCAACCAGGACAGGAGGTGGTCGTGGTAGGCGGTACCCACAACCTCCACGACCACGAGAAGCTGGCGATCGCTATGAGAAAAGCTCTACGCAGCTTGTCAACTCACGAGACGAACAAAGAGGGCCGCTTTCAAGCACGGACCAAACTTTATCTGGATGGAGCCATTCTCAGAGAGGTAATTACAAGCTCTTGCTTTAGAAAACCAGGAAGATGTCCCGTGGCTTTTGCAGGAATTTAGGCACTCTGCTGACGTTCTAGCCTCGGGGCTTCTTGAGCTGTCGAATCCATCACTTACGAACAAGTTTTTTAATTACATGGTTTGTGAAAGACCGTTGTAAGTAGCGGCATCTCGTTCTGAAAGCTGCTCTCTTTCGTAGGACTGGCTACAGGAGGAGGAGCAGCATGCAGCACGTGATCCAGTGGTGAAAGTTTCGTCGGTCCTGAAAGAAGAGAAGGAGGCGAAGCGGCTAGCGGCAAGATTGCGGAAACCCGCGAATGTCAAAAAGGCTTATGGCACAAGAGTGGTTCCTGTGTAAGTTAGTTCGTAATATGATGCACTCCAACTTTGCTAAATGCATTGTGCAGCTTTGTCTTGTCACTGGCTGGGATGGACAAGGAACTTCTAATGGACGGAGAGAGTCCTCTTTGGACAAGTAGTGATGCTGTCTTCGTTGTCGAGCATCAAAGTGAACCATTCGAGCTAAGGTGCGTGCTGCTTTGTATATCGTTTTCAAAGACTGGTTACTTTTGTGCTGGTCTAGTTATGTTTCGGAAACCAAGAGGAGAGAGGCAGTGCCGGCGTCGCCACAGAGACATATCATTGCGGGCCTGGCTGCGGTGGTTGGCGGCCTGGTGGCGCCGTTTGAGAGAGCTTCACACGTTCATCAACGGCCACTGGTAAACTGGCTTTGGGGCTGTGGCCATCATCCGTTCGGTCCTTTCTCCAATACTGCTGCAGTCAGCCAACTGCTGGTAGACACAGCATTGGTACGTTACCATGCGAAGAGTTTCGTGTGGCTGACTGAGTCTGTGACAGAGAAATTCGATCTACGCAAAGGTGGACAAGGCTCTGCGGGCAGTACGAGACTCTACAGAGGTAAGGAGGGAGGGCATCCACCACTTGTTTGCGTTTGCTAACCTATTTGTCACAGAGCATCCAATCCTTTTCAAACGACTTCCTCAGGACCTCTGGGAGAGCCAGTCAAGGGCCAAAGAAACAAGACGACCCCTGAGCTTTGGCTTGACAAGTTTTACAAGAAAACCACCAACCTTCCCAAGCCAATACCGCACGAGCTAGTTGAGCAGCTGGAGAATTACCTCGATGTAAGTCTGACCCACCCGTGCACCTATAGGCATGCTCTTGACCCTCGGTGGTTGCTAGGAACTGGAGAAGCAACTGGTAGAAATATCATCTCTCCTGTTTGACCATAAGCTGGAGGAGGCACATCGCAACGCGACTAGCCTGCTGCAGTACACGACGTTTGCCAAAGCGTAGGTACTTGCGTGCTGTGTACTAGGAACCAACCGTCTCTATCTGTCGCAGGTACGTGGACCATGTTTTGGAGACGGAGAGAGGCCGGCTCAGATGCTGTGAGGTGCGCTATACTAAGCACGTACACGGGCCCGTCCCCCTGGCTTTTCTATACGGAGGCATCTTGTTGCTGGGTTTTGCAGTCTATTTCGTTTTGTAATTTTCTTCTCTTCACAGTCAACTGATAACAATAACAAGTGGTAGATTTCAGGAAAAGAGATATCTCAAGGCCCAGCCTATCTCAGGAGTGCCTCCACTGCATCGAAGACACCTAGGTTATGTACTAATAGTAATATTATCTATATAATATATATACGTACACATACTCCGGATCATCTGATCATCTGATCATCTCATTTCACTCACTTATAAGTCGTATAGTTAGCTGGTTCGCAAGAGCGTGTGTTATACAGGTTAGGAGGATACTCGTACTTATAAAATAAATGAACATATAGGCGTTTGTTTATCCAGTTCCTAAATCTGTCATGGCACTGGCTCCATGTCAGCATTTCCACATACACACGCACACCTGATATGTAATAGATACACAAAACCATTGTATGCATCTCTGTATACCACATTTTTACTTTCAAAGAACTATAAAAGTAGAATAATTTGAATTAAATTTACCTAATATTTAGAACTTTTAATTAATGTATAAATAAACTAGTCAGCATTTTCATTTAAATTTAAATCGAGCATGAAATTTTAAATAGTATTAAATTTATTACCTGTTAAATATTTTTTAGATTTTTATATTAAAATTTAACTGTTTTAAAACTTATAAATAATTTCTTTAATTTAATATAGTTTAACTTTGAAATGTCTTTACAGTATTAATAAATGATTAAATTAGGAAAGCATATTAGATCAATAATTATTTTGACAACCTGTATGAATAATTAAATTTTTTATTCCAAATCTCTTTTACATTTTTAGTTTAACCATATCATTTTCAAAACTTTAAAATGTCTAAAAACTCGATAACGCAAGGAGGATTGAGACAGATGTATTTAAGTTTAATAAAAGTTATTTGTTTCTAAAAATTAATTGAGGTTTAAGACAATAGGAAATAAAATCATTTAATGTGAAACTAAACAATAATTCTTATCTTTTGTGTAGTTTAAGTAAAAAACTTAATTTACTTCAAAATCTTGAGTCCTTTAAAAGCAGTTCACACGCCAATATTTTAATTTAACCTAAGCCTAGATTTAAATTTCCTTACTTAATATTTTATTATTATAGGTTTAAATATTTTTTAAAATATATTAATATAAATAATTAAGATTTAAAATTTTATTTATTTGATATAAAAAAATAGACCCTCGCCCACGTGAGGGTGTAGCAATAGTTATTAAACCCTTATTAATAAGAAAAAAAAAAGCTGAAAAGAATATAAATGAGATGATGTGTTTACCAGCCCCTTTCTATGTGCTGGAAATTGTGCCATGACACCTTTGACCAAGTCTTCTTCTCACCTGAACCATAACCCTAATTACCTCAAGTTCGTGGAGCAGACATTGAACAGCTGATCACACCTGTGGAGCTGGATGGTGATACACAGGGGAGAGCTTCTGGTGCTCTACTTGCATGGATTGGTCCGTTGCCCCGCAGAGTCCATGGCCCAACTGGAACTTGATCAAAGGTACCAATGGCAGTGCACAATTTATTAATTTGATTTTGTTCCGGGCACGAGGGTATTTTTCTGTGTTGGACCGTATGTGGTTTATGGCTGGCGGCACTGGTATCTATAAAGATATAATATCACAAAATATACTTGATTAATTTATAATACGTATTATTTTCTATATATAATACTGGAATACAAAAATATACATTCATTAGTCCAAAACCTTAATTTATATACAGAAGCGAGCAGTCCAAATTGAAATTAATCTAATGATTATTAAAATTTATTACGCTAATAATATGTGCACATGTAGCTGTATACATGGATATTACATCATCCTTTCTCTCATAAGAATGTAAGTTGGTTAGAGTTATCTAGTAGATGGGTCTAGATCTGGAAAAAACATTATAAAGAGGCAATGGTGGATTTATAAGCGGTACAACTTATTTCTGTTGCACAAAACGCTTTAATTGTTGCATGTGTACAATTTCTAAAGGATCAAGTTGAATGTCGTATCGATATAAATTTGCGGCCTACTTGTTGTAGCACTTGATAGAGTCTTTTTATTGAAAAAGGAGACTCTTAATTAAACCATGTATCATAAACTTGGGAAAACAAACCAACACTAGTTCCTCAACTTTATACTCTACATGAGGACGATGATGCGAGTTGTAACGTGTTATTGTACTACTTGTATGCGGCCCAAGTATTCTACTAATTCCACACAAACCAATGAAAAAATGCTTGTCAAATACCGATCCCATGACCTAGCATCAGTAACGTAGTAACCAAGAAGGTAGACCCAACTCCGTCAGCAACACTAGGTCATGAGCATATAAGAGCTTATATAGGGAAGTACTAACGAAACTTTTTACTCCAATGACATAAGCATATTGGAGAGATAATAATAACCATCCCAATCTGAATTTGAAAGTTCACATATTTCATGATCATTCCTTTGAAGGTTCTGATGAGTCATTCCACCAAACCATCTGTTTAAGGATGATAAGCATTTGTGAAAGTGTGGTATATCCTTAGTCGAGACATCAAGACATGAAATGCCTCAGACATAAATGCTGGACCATTGTCTGAGAGAATTCGTTCCAAACAAGAATGTTAAAACATGACCCGATTAAGAAGAAATTGACTAACAACAGAAGCAATTGCACTAACAAGAGCACCAACTTCTCCTTTAGGGTTCAGGGAATGGTCATTCTAGGGGACTTAGGGCAGGACTTTAAGTTTTTTAGTTAAGAGTCAGACTCTTAGGGTTATCTTAAAAGACTTGGCATTACTCACACAGGGTCATGACGCCGAATGGCCACTTGGCAACCATGTGTTGCCACGTGTTGGCCCTTTGGATTAAAACTTTAACACATTAACTTTTAGTGCCTAAGGGTATCATTATACCGAATTAATAGCAATAATTTTCAACCTTATTAACCAATTAGCACTAGGCTATATTATATAAAATTGTTATTTTCTAATAGATTTTGTATTATTATTTGTAACAAACAAAATTTAACACAATTTGGCAACATAAATTAACATTGTTTTAAAATATTATTATTTAATGGTGGATATACTTTTAAATTATAATGATCTGGCTTAAAATTATATAAAAGAATTATATAACCACTTATTTGCCCATTCTCATTTTGTTTTACAACATTAAATCTTATAAAAATCATTAAGATGAAATATTTTCAAATAAAAAATTTAAAACACAAATATAAAATACTTTTTAATTCGGCCATTAAATGATTTCGGTTGAGAAAAATAATAAGCAGTTGAAAATGCCAAAAGTACTAAAGTTCTATATTTATTAATGATTAATTATTTGTTGGGGCTAATACTAAGGATGGATTAATAGTTTTCAACTAAAAACCTTTTTTCTTTGCAAATTCATGTAAGCTTAATGCTAATGCATCTTACACTTTAAAATTAAACTTAGTTAAATTTAATAATTTAAATATAGTAAAACATACGTACTAGTCTACATTTAAGGTTTTGAATTTCACTTGAACCACCACGACTTATTCTAGATGTGTAATTTAATAATTTAAAGTATTATATAGAACTGCAATAGATACATGTAACATGAAAAAATCGTGAAGTTAAACGACTTCCTTAATATAGTACTCTTATTACTCTTACTTAAACTTTCAAACAAACAATATATTATAATTAGAATCTATACTACATTGTGAATTTGTTGTTAATGCAATAAATATATATACAATATTAGTATTTCATGATCAATGGGATGTATATATATTTAATTTATATCTCTCTTATAAATGCTTATTGTTTATGTACATTAAAAAAATCAACTGTTGGATCTTTACGAATTTGAGTTAGTGCTATTTTCATTTTTATAATATATTGTTTTAATGTAGCATCATCGTGGACTCCATCTTTAATATTAATAATGATTTTTGTAGCTGTATAAGTAAGAAGCATGTACATGTACAATGATGAGTCACAAGTAGTGGTATATAATGATATATGTAATGATAAAGAGTTCAATGGTAGTACACTTCATACAATCACACATAAAAGGCCTCATATGATCCAAAAGTACACAACACACACACACACACACATATTAAATACATATATATGACATCAAAACAAAATATGTTATACATCTTTCTCTATCTTTATATACATTTATTTATCTATCTATTGATACTACAACTTACAATATATATCTAATTAATTAATTATAGTAAATGTTTTCTGTTCAAGTTGTAAAACAAGACAAGGTTTCAAAATATTGTTCATACTATAATAATAAATAATTATAATTAAATAAAACAAACAGACCGATATTTTGCACTAGTATGCACGTTGTAACTAAAGTGGGCATGATACGTGAAAATGGGAATATAAAATAAATTACTAATTAATACTTAAGTTTTAATTATTAATTAATCATTTAATTAATATGTAATTAAGCCTTAAATATTAATTAATTAATTAATTAATCCTTCAATAACCTTACTTAGTAAGGAATATTCCTAAAATATCTTAGAATATTCATATTATTCTAAAAATAGTTTACAATAATGAAGAAATACTATCAAACATAATTACAAATGAAATCATTTTCTTATCAACATGTTAATTTTTTATAAATACTTTCTTTCTATCATACAAAGAAATCTTTTCATTTTGTCTAAATCATCACTCTCCGGATTAATCAAATCATTTTGGTCAATATCTTGATGTTGTTGCCACCACTTAACACTCTCACGAATGCAATTGGGAGTTGCCATCCTTGTTAATACATAAGATGTGATAAGAGAAGGTCTGCATAAAGGCTCATCTAAAAACTGACGTTCCTTAAGAATAATATTATAAAGCGCCCGGTTGCTATCCTTCATTTTTATAAAATTCAATATCACGAGAAAGAAAAGCTTCAGGAAATGTATGATACGGTGGATACTGCTCACAAAAATTTTCGAGATTCTTCTTTCTGAGGCACGTATCCAAGTAGTTCACTAGCTCATCCATGATATCGGTATCAGAATATGGATCGAAAGTGATTGGATGAATACAAGCAATGTTTTGGTTGAGCATAGCCTTCTGAGGAGAGTCGTCTACTACTAACATATGTGCATTCTTCATTATCCTTAAGCGACTGATCTCCCCATGAGTCCCAATTATTCTTTCATTCTTGAAGAAGTATGGCTTGCTTTCCTTTCTTATATTGTGAAATTCGAGAGGTTTATGACACATTCGCTGGTCAAAAATCCAATCTTTACGAATCACCTCTTCTGCAACACTACAATGTTTCTTAAGTAAACTCAACAGCGGTGTTAAGTTATGAATCTGCATGCATGACCAAATCCCCACAAGCGCACCCATCTCCTTAAGCTTTTGAAAGAGACGATCCAACCCTGGACGAAAAATAATATCATATCGAAATTTACCATGACAAGGAATGAAATCTCCTTGTTTGATTTCTTTTCTATCCTGGGCCTTTGTCGATGAAGCAGAACACCATTGACATCCAACAACACAATATGGCCATGAGTAACATGAGATAGCGTTGCCTCTTGAATACTTTGCAAATCACTTGTTTGCTCCCTTTCACATTTATCCGTTGCCACTATCTCGTTGCCTATCCCTTCATCATTTAATTGTACATCATCCTTACAAGATTCAGATATTGCATGCGCTGAAGAAATTGATTTCGGAACTGAAGCCAATAAAAATGATGATGAAGTGGCCCCCATGGTAACGATGTTTTGAGCTGCATTATTATCCATTTCCTGCATGAACTCTGTCATTCTGACATGTGGCACAAGAAATTGTCGCCAAACCCCTCTCTTACCTCATGGCAATGCTGAAAATCCATGTTCTCAATTATTTCATTACATCTGCAAAATGATAATTAGCTGACCTTAAAATTATCAAGGTATATTATTTACCTTGTTAATGTGTGACCCATGTTTGAACTAAAAGCTTCATTAATCCTTGAGAATTTATTTTCTGTACAAATATAAAAGAAATATACAAAAATGCCTTATGTTACACTCATTTACAACTATTCATCACTCTATCAATTCATTATCAATTCTTCTTCGCTATTACCTTCTGAGTGAGGCGAAGAAGGTCTAAGCCGCTTGTGAGATGGTTCAAGATCTTCTGCATCTTCTATTGATGTTTCCATGGGTCCTGGAGTGTGCGAATGTTCTGTACTCCTCGAGATAACTTCCGGTCTAATATCTGATTGAAGTTCGTTCTCAGACTCCGAGATTGAACCAGATTCACCTTCAGAGCTATCGCACTTATCTGGAGGGAACTTTCTCAAATACGCCTTTATGGAATCGTTGGGGTACTCAGTTGAGACCCAATCTATCCACTTGTTCAGGTCCTCAACCATGGTCTTATCCTTTTCAACGGCAAACACACATGTATGCCGAAGGTAACACTCCTTCAAGACGGACCCCCTAGTGCAGTAGTCAAAAACCCACGCATCACTGTGAGGACCCCTGATCAAGTTGACGATGCTCCGTGCCGCTTGACTTGTAATGTTTGGATAACGTACATTGCCGAATACGTCACTCATACCTATCGGTGTATCGGATGGAGGTTCAGGGCCGTTGGAGTGCAAACAGATGCCTGGCCAGTCATTTGGAAGCTTGAAATTGTTTGGCGCATTCCTAACAACCAAGTGAACAACGTATCAATGCACTTGGGATTAGCATCGTTCATATAAAATCCTGTCCAACGATGTCTATTCTTCTTGGCGAAGGCGAAGGCAAAAGTATCGGTGACATGAGCAAGAATCAAGAAATAAATACCTGAAAAAGTAGGTATCAGTGAAGAGCGCAAGCATGAATTCAATAATAAATACCTTCTATGTATATGCTTGCACGGCTAAGTTTCTCCACCAGATCCTCTAGTGCCCTATCTGTCGAAAGATTTTTTGACACCCGCCGATCCATCACGAACAATTGAAACGGTTTCCTACAAGCAGTGATGTTACCCCATAAAGTCTCCGAATCTAACAACAAACATCTGTAGGGCTTGTCGTGATTCGTAGCATCCTCCTTTATAAGGTTCAATTCGGTTCTCCGCTGCTGAAGGACTGCCATAAGAGAAGGCGTCATCCCAATGTTCTCCTTTTTGGCGTTGGCGTGCAATAGATTCTTGCCAGATCTTCCGATTGGTTCACCCATTCGACAAGCATATCATCGTTCGTCACATGCAAATATTTGCTGACCTCTTCATATGTTGAAGTCGAGGTCCAACCCAGTTTGTGGCAGTGTATTCCCAACCACTCCTTGAAATGCCTGACCGTCTTCAACTCCATTGCCTTGAGATGAAAAGGAGAGGTTGGGCTGCTGTTATTAATTTGTAGTTTGCCATCGATCACCAAATCAGCCAAGACTTCCATCTCCTCCATCGTTGTTCCATTTAAAGGCTTCAACCATGTGAGCTTGAAATCGTTGTCTACATCCTTTGTAGATTGAACAGACTTAGCCTTCGGCGTCTTACTGGGTTTCTTTGCAGACTTTTCTGAGGGCTCCCCTTCACTTGTCTGCTTCTTCTTCAGTGTTCCTTTTGAAAAGGATTCCATAATCCCCAACCATTTGGCAAAGAAATCTTCGGGGCAAGAAATCAACATCATCAGAAAGGATGTTTCCTTCCCGCCCACCTGGGCAAAATCAACTGCTGCAATTTCTTCAACTCTCTGAGGAAAAAGACAGATTAATATACCGGCGAGATAAATCCCGCCCAAACAATTTGCTTACCCGGATTCCGCAGATTGTGTATTCCCTGCGGTAGCTCTTTGTGGTCGCTGAAGAGATTCCCACACGGCTCGCGTGTGTTTAAACTTCTCCCATATTTTGCTGTTGTAGTGGTTGGTGTCGGCAGCGTCCCATTCCGCCGATAACTTATGGTACTGCTCGATTGTGAGATTCGGCTTAGCTAAAAACGCCGATCTTTTTGTCAGCTTCTCACGGGTATGCTCGGAAAGTTTTGTTGCCATCGTTCCTTTGTTGTGTTCCTCGAGAAGTCGTTGGGCTGCCGTTATTGTGTGCTGGCCACTAATGATGTAGTACTTGATAGATTTTTTATTCTCCGTCTGAATCTTCATGAGTTGTTCTGGTGTTGTGATCCAGACTTTGTCAGCGCCCTTCCTTCTTTCATAGTATGGACACAAAACAGCATTATGTGGAACGGTATAAGAATTGTCGTCCTTCATCTTCTCCATGAGCTCAGCTACACGTTCCTGGTTGAGTGGCCTGTAATTGAAGTTTGGGTTGACGCTGCAATATTTAACCCTACAAGGATAAATCTTATCATCCAACATCATTTCCTTGTGACTTATTGCAGCATGAGATGCCACAGGTGCAGCTGACAAAACGATTGATGATTTTCTTTTGCGATCCGAATCAACATGTGTGATCCCCGACTGCAGCTGTTCTAGTGTTCTCGGTACACTCTTCCAGCTCCCAAAGCTCCCTAAGCAAATTGAACGTGATCTGTAGAGAACCTGAGACCGAGCCACCCTCTCAATCTCCATTATGATGTCGCTGTGTTCTTCTTCAATGTGAAGAGGGAAGATTGCTCCACTTGCTGATTTTCTGTATTGTGAAGCAATATCTCCTGACAATACACCTACTCGATGAGTCTGAAGATTTTCGAAGTAGACATCCAGATGGATCCCCTCCATAGATGGGCTTTCGTTGAGTTGAAGAAGAACTCCAAGGTCAACATCATTAGTGAACACGTGAACGTCATTATCCACAAGTCGACAAAACCACCCGAAATTAATGTTGTAACTGACGACCTCTGGATCCGAGAACGTGACATTGGATGGAACAAGGCATATGTGTCGAGCATCGTCCAATCTGGGTTCGCAGCCTGCTTTCGGGTGCTTGACTAGCGAATCTACTTTCCATTGTTTTGCTTGTCCATGAGATGTGACAGAGGTTAATTTGACAGCAGCCATGGTTGCTCCAATGCGCTTCCCATTTATCTTAAAATATGGCCAAGTTGATTCCAGAATCCCCCTGCCCATCTCTTCTCCTGCTCTTGTCTTTAATGTCACCTCAATTCCACATCTGAATACAAAAATGATTAGTTCAAGTATCCGAGTATAACAGATTTTATTTTAATTCTTACCCAGAATTTGACGACGACTCCATACTAATGACTCGATCTCCTTGTTTGATCAAATCGTCCTTCTGCAAAATAATACACTATAAATATAAATTATATAAAACGCACACACACTTGTATAAACCCGAATATACAAAAATAATACACAGAGAGAAGTAGACGTAATTAACTGTCCGAAGCTCACATTTGTGTTAGTGCAAAAGAAAGATAACATTTCGTTTTAGAACCACCACAAATGTGAGCTCTGGACAGTTTTACATAGATTCCTAGCTTTTACTCGAAATATTATGATAAGATGATAAAAGTAAATAAAATGAGATATGCAACTTATATATACTAATACACATATATATTCACATGGAAGGTGCGGCGGGATTAATCTCGCCACCCCTTCAATGCCTCCTGAAAGAGTGGGCGGGATTAATCTCGCCACCTTTCTGGAGGCCTTGAACGGGAGTGCGGAATTAATCTTGCCACCCTTCTCGGTTCAGAGAGAACTGGGCAGGATTTATTTCTCACACCCCTTCAGTGACTCCAGAAAGGGGCGGGATTAATCTCGCCCACCATGTAAGATGGTTAAATGAATTTCCCCACCCTTCCCAATTCTCTCCATTGGTATGTTGAAAACCTTCTACGTCTCAGACAGAAACGTTTGGGATTGGTCCGACTCACCAATGGAGAAAAAAAGGAAGGGTTCCTCCAACAGGCATTGAAGACTCGGCGGGATTAATCCCGCCGCCCAGGGCCTTCACTCGGTCCCTATGCGGCGGGATTAATCCCGCCGGACGCCAATTCCCTGCGCGGAATCGGGCGGGATTAATCCCGCCGCCTAGGCACTTCAGGCAGGCCAATGGCGGCGGGATAAATCCCGCCCGATTCCGCGCAGGGCATGCGTACGCGGCGGATTAATCCCGTCCCAGGCCCTTCACTCAGGCCTTAGTCGGCGGGATTAATCCCGCCGAACGCCAATGCCCTGTGCGAAATCTTGCGGGATTAATCCCGCCGCCTAGGCCCTTCAGGCAGGCCAATGGCGGCGGGATAAATCCCGCCCGATTCCGCGCAGGGCATGCGTACGCGGCGGGATTAATCCCGCCCACCATGTAAGGGATGGTGAAATTAATCCCACCACCCTTCTCAGTTCCCTCCATTGGTATTTTGTAAACCTTCTCCGTCTCAGACAGAGTTAGTCGGGATTGATTCAACATACCAATGGAGGAAAAAAAGAAGGGTGGCGGGATTAATCCCGCCACCGGGTAATGAAGGTTCGGAGAGACTAATCCCGCCGCCCTCTCGTAAATCATGCGCTCACACATATATATTGGCTGCGGCATTTTGAACAGGGATGGGTGGGGGCGGGATTAATCCCGCCGCTTATATCCTGCGGAAGTGCCTGAGCGGCGGGATTAATCCCGCCGCCCTCCGCGAAGGGCATGAGCGTGGGGCCGGATTAATCCCGCCGTTCATGTCCTGCGTGAATTCCCTGGGCGGCGGGATTAATCCCGCCGCCTTACGCGCAGGACATGTCATGCAGGCTCTTCGGTTAGCCTTCCGTGCAGGATCTTTCATGCAGGCTCTTCGGTTAGCCTCATGAGCGGCGGGATTAATCCCGCCGCCCATCCCCTGTAAATGCCCTGCGCGGAATCCGGCGGGATTAATCCCGCCCATTAGGGCCTTCACACAGGCCATTGCCGGCGAGATAAATCCCGCCGCATTCCGCGCAGGGCATGGGTGAGCGGCGGGATTAATCCCGCCGCCGAGGCCCCTCACGCAGGCCATGGGCGGCGGGATTAATCCCGCCGCTCTTCGGTTTGTCGTAGAGCGGCGGGATTAATCCCGCCGCCCATAGCCTGCGTGAAGGGCCTCGGCGGCGGGATTAATCCCGCCGCCATGGCCCCAACCATATAGCGGCGGGATTAATCCCGCCGCCGAGGCCATAAACCTATAGCGGCGGGATTAATCCCGCCGCTCGAGGGGCTTAGCGTGTGTGCGAGAGATAAAATTAATAAATAAAAAAATTATACAGATAAAAACACACACATATATATATGTGTGTGTGTGTATATATATATATATATATATATATGTATGTATGTATGTATGTATAGGAGTGTACGTGTGTGTGCAAGAGATAGATAAATAAATAAAATTATACAGTACTGGTACACATAATATATGTGTGTACATAGGTATATATATGTGTGTATATGTATATCGTGTGTATGCGTGTGAGCGAAACAAATAAAATCATACAGATAAACAAACACACACACACACATATATATACACAGGAGTGTGCGTGTGTGTGCGAAAGATAAAACTAATAAATAAATAAAATTATACAGATAAACACACACATATATATGTGTGTATATAGATATATAATCCATAGAGAAAGAGAGAGAGTCTGTGAATATATAAGCATATATATAAACTAGTGTTGTATGTATGTATATATGTATATAGGTATATATATATGTGTATATGTATATTGTGTGTATGCGTGTGTGAGCGAAACAAATAAAATCATACAGATAAACAAACACACACACACACACACATATACATACACAGGAGTGTGCGTGTGTGTGCGAGAGATAAAACTAATAAATAAATAAAATTATACAGATAAACACACACATATATATATGTGTGTATATAGATATATAACCCATATGAATATATAAGCATATATATAAACTAGTGTTGTATACTATTTGTTAATATGCATTATATATATATATATATATATGTGTGTGTGTGTGTGTGTGTGTGTGTGTGTGTAAAGCAGTGTGCGTGTGTGTGGGAGAGATAGATCAATAAAAAAAAATTTACAGATACTGGTACACATAATATATGTATGTATATATGTATATAGGTATATATATATATGTGTATATGTATATCGTGTGTATGCGTGTGTGAGCGAAACAAATAAAATCATACAGATAAACAAACACACACCCACACACACATATACATACACAGGAGTGTGCGTGTGTGTGCGAGAGATAAAACTAATAAATAAATTTATACGCACACTCCTATACATATACATACATACACACACACACACACACACACAGATCTCACCTGTGTGCACAGCCGCCGCCGCCGATTTCACAGCCGCCGCCTCTTGAAACCCTAAGAATATACCTAAACCCTAAAGGAATTAAATATATATATTAACCCTAATAGAATATTCCTTCTGAGAATATACTTAAACCCTAAAAAGAATAAAATATAGATTCGCCCTAAACGAATATCTTTCATTATATTATTAGCGCGTGCGTGTGCGTGGGTGTATCACATACACCCCAAAAATATAAATCATGCAGGGATTTAACATGTGTGTGTCCATGAGAGTGTTAAAGTTTCATGTGTATCAATACATACATACACATTGCATATATTAATACACATAATATATACATACACACGTGTATACACACAGACATACATACATATTACATGGGTTTAGGGTTTAGGGTTTAGGGTTTTGGATTTAGGATGGATCATGCATGGTGTGTATGTATGAGAGAAGAGAGAGTGTTGAAAAATTATTTTTGTACACATTGCATATATTAGTACACATATATACTTACACATATTATACACAGATATACATACATAGTATATGAGAGAAGAGAGACAGTACATATTATGGATCATGCATGGTGTGTATTATACACACAGACATACATACATATTAGTACATAATATTAGAGACCGAGTACATATTATAGATCATGCATGGTGTGTATGTTTGAGAGAAGAGAGACAGTACATATTAACATGGATCATGCATGGTGTGTATGTATGAGAGAAGACAGAAAGTACACATATATACATACAGAGTACACATATATACATGCACACGTGTATACACACAGACATACATACATATTACATGAGTAAATTCATTGTGTTACATATTAGGGTTTAGGGTTTAGGGTTTAGGATGGATCATGCATGGTGTGAAGAGAGAGTGTTGAAAAATTATTTTTGTACACACATGTATACACAGGGTTTAGGGTTTAGGGTTTAGGGTTTGCTCCCAACAAGCTTAATATAAATATTACACATGTAAATTCAATGTGTTACATACACACAGATTGAGTACATATATCATACATGCGTTGAACATGATGTTTTCAATAAAGAAGCAACATATTTCTTCAGTTTGGTTTAGGGTTGTGCATGTGTGTGCATATGTGTTTTGTAAGTTCTTGTAATGCGTGTGTAAATTTATGATTGTGTTTATATATGTGTGCAAAACAAACATCGAATAATTAAGAAAATAATATTAATAAACACACTATGAACATATTTTAAATTATACATAATAATATATGATTTTATCTAATATATAGCCATATATAGTTTTAATAATATATATTAATTTAATATTGATAAAAAGGTTTAACATTGAAATATTCTTGAAATAATAAGAAATTAATTGAGAAAATCCCATTAATATATACAAATGTAAATTAAGTACTCAAATAATTAACTAAATTAATTATCATAATCATGTTTAATATTGGAATATTCTTGGAATAATAAGAAAATAATAAAGAATATCCCATTAATATAAAGAAGATTAATTACTCAAGTAATTAAGGAAATGATATTAATATATATATTATTAAAACTATATATGACTATATATTAGATAAAATGATGTATTATTATGTATAATTTAAAATATGTTCATAGTGTGTATTAATTTAATATTGATAATAAGGTTTAACACATGAATATTCTTGAAATAATAACAAATTAATTGAGAAAATCCCATTAATATATACAAATGTAGAATAATTACTGCAATAATTAAGAACAAGACTAATTTAATTATGATAATCAGGTTTAATATTAGAATATTCTTCAAATATTAATAAAATATTAAAGAATATCCCATTGATACTAGGAAATGAAAACTAAATACTCGAGTAATTAAGAAAATAATAATAATAAACAGACTATGAATATATTTTAAATGATACATATATATCAATTTATTTATTGTATAAGTATATATTTATATATATATATATAATATAAATATACTTGAATACTAAGAATGTAGAATATAGTCTAAAATTTCGTAATATTAAACAGCTTGAATCACTTGAATAACATTAAATGCAATTTTAAAATACTCATTGGAACTGGAGAGTATATATGTCAGAGTGTCGGATATTTGTGTCAACTCATCTTAAATTTTATTTTCTGTTCTTTTTTAAAAAATTTGAATTTCTGACATATGTATTGTCGGTCTGACATGTAAATTTGAAAATGCATTTAATTTCCCACTCAAATTCAGATCTGGTTCTTTCTCCGGCAAGGGTTTCTTCATTTCTGTATTTTTCACTCTTTAGTCTTCATAGTGATCATCTCAGGAGCGAGATTAAATTGGGTGCTATTCTTTATAGGAAAGCACGGCGCCTTCAGTGCTGTTTACAAGTAAGTATTATAAACAAATTTAAAAATACTTATAAAGATTCACTCTCTTACATTCTCTCTTAAAATTACAATTTAGGGGTTTAGGGCATTAGGATTATAATATATTCCGTTAGGGATTTATCCCGTTTAAATATCCTTTTAACTTAATATTCTAGGTTAACCGGGCGGCGGGATTAATCCGGCCATTTCTTTTTCGCCTCTTCGAAGAGGTGGCGGGATTAATCCCGCCACCATCTCTCGGGCAATGCTTCTCCGCCACTGAAAAAGAGTGGCGGGATTAATCCCGCCGATAACCTTCTCAACTGATGAAGAGTTACCAGAATTTATTAGAAAGAGTTGTCGGCGGGATTAATCCCGCCAACCATTTTAGGAGGCAGGGAAGGGGTGGCGGGATTAATCTCGCCACCACATCCCTGTTTTAAGGATTTGGGGACAGGATTTATCCCGAGATCTCTTTGAAATCATAGTTTTGGAGAGAGTTATGTGCGGGTTTAATCCCGCCACCCATTCCCCGTCGTAAGAATTGTGGGCGGGATTAATTGACTCCCTCCGACAAGGAAGAGCCGGCGGGATTAATCCCGCCGCCTTTCTCTTGTCGGAGGAGAGTCGGCGGGATTAATCCCGCCGACTCTCGAGGAGGAGAGCGGGCGGGATTAATCCCGCCGGTTCCTGTCGGAGGAGAGTCGGCGGGATTAATCCCGCCGGACTCCTCCGAGGGGAGTCGGCGGCGGATTAATCCCGCCGGCTCTTCCTTTGTCCAAGGCGGGATTAATCCCGCCGACTCTCTCCGAAGGGGTTGAGTCGGCGGCGGGATTAATCCCGCCGACCGTTCCTCGTCGGAGGGATTCATTGGCGGGATTAATCCCGCCCATCAGTTGTATTAATCAAACATGAGATATTATCTCTAAACATAATTATGTATTATTGCATATGCATATTATTAAGTAACCGTAATTCAGATTTCTTAGAAATATTGCATAAACAGATATCATAAATAATACAATTATTTATGTGCAGGACAATATGTTTAATACTGGAGATAAAGTATGTCTTCTTCGGAACAACGAGATAGTTGGCACTGGAACTGTGGAAGTTCGAGATAATAATGCATCATGTCACAATATTGCCCAAGGATCTTGTGTGTACGTATGGGTGAACACCATTTACAAGCATGTTGAGGTTCTGGGAATGGAATTTGAGGAGGGTTCTCCTGTATTGAATTTGGATGAAGTCAAGGCTATATGCAGAGTCACAAACAAATAGTAGCACGAGTTTACCAGATGATGGCTTGCCTGCTGTGATGGATGAGGTGATTCTCTTTCTTCGTGAGATTGAAGTCGGAAGAGGCATCATCACAGCTATAAATCCAATGGAAGCAGTGTCAGAAGAGAAACTAGGGTCCGACTTCGTGGGTGTAGTTGTGACAGAGGTTTCACCTAATGGCACATTGTATCCTGGATCCCTCGTGAGGTGGCGAACATCTGAATTAAGACGGCAAGATGGTTCAACATATTCTGGGTTGGATTTCAATAATAACAACCCGGAAAACAACTCATATTTGAAGAGGTTCCTTGCATTGGTCCTATTGTAAGAAAAAGGCGATTCATGGGTTGTAGATCTTCCCCTGCAAGTTTCAGCAAGAGGGTAAAGATGGATCCTACATCTTCCGAAAGTGTTACGAGCATTTCCACGATTGACTGTTGCAAGAAGAAGTGTTGTCAGATGGCAGACCGGAATGAAATTACCCAATGTAGACATGTCTTTCGTATGCTCACCCAAAAGCAAAGGCATGAGTTTGTATATGCTGCACTAACTGGGTGTATTGATGGAATGGCCTGGACACAGGTTATCAGAGTACATCCATGGTATTTAATAAGGTGGCCATCTGCTTCAAAGCTTGGTACAGTATATACGGGATCCCAAAGACCACGTTCTACCGTCGGAGGGATGAGTGGCTAGATGGAGCGCGAACCTCAGTTCATGGGAACACTCGCTTGGTCAAAACCCGCTCTCACATCATGGCAGCCATAGAGATACTCAAGGCTTTTGTGGAAGCAAATGCAGACAGGATGCCTCACAAATGCCGAACCACAAATGCAGGGGTCAGGGAAAATCTCAAGGTTTTACCTTCAATCTACACTCAATTGAAACTGTGTGAACATGTGAACAAGTGCCTCAGTTTGATGGGGCTCCAAGCAATCTGCACTGGTACCTTCAACAACATATGGAATACTCATTTTAAGGATGTGGAGATTGCAAAACACTCTAGCTTTTCTAAGTGTGACACTTGTACATCATTGAAGGCTGCAGAGGCTTGTGCAAAAACCTTGGTGGAGATCACTACCATTCAAAGGAAGATGGAGGCCCACATGATTGCACAACAAACTTGCCGGTCTCAGTACTATGCACACCGCATGCTTTCTGTGTCACGCCCATCAGAGTACCTGTGCTTGATCCATGACAAGATGGATCATTCAAAGACCAGCATTCCAAAGCTCTTTGCAACACCAAAGTGCCTTGGAAATGTCATGAAACTTCCGATTTCATTGACAAGGTGTGCTAACACATGGACACGGTTGTGAGTCATATGGACACTTTTCACTTCCACATTGGTCTAGCGACTCCAATTTCACTATTGGGTCGTTAGCCATGTGTTTCAGAAACCTTGAAGCCCACTCACAGACAAGTCCTATCAGTGATCTCAAAGTGAAGAAACAACACCTTCAACCTTTACATAATGCTCTCATGAACACATCTGCACTTGAGGCTACTTGGGAATATGAGAGGCATTGTCAGCAACCTGCACAAAAACAGATGGCCCTGTTGAGAGTTCAGGTTCAGTGGAGGGATCTAGCTCAAATAGTGTACATGTGTCCTCAACATCAAATAAGCTTCCTCGTCATTTGCTTTTACAGATGGATAATTGTGCAGGCGAGAACAAAAATAGGTAAATCATTTTACTTAAGGGTTTCTCAAGCTCATACTTACTTTTATTTTCTAGATATGTGCTAGCATTTGTCAATGCTTGTTGCCAAAGGTGTGTTTGAAACAATCACGCTCAGTTTCCTTATGGTTGGTCACACTCATGAAGATATTGATGCGTTCTTCAGCAAGGTCTCCAACTCTACAAAAAGGACAAGTGCACTTACCTTACCGCATATGATGAATCTTTTTGAAAATTGCATCTCCAAAAAAAAGTTGTGCTTTGCTTGTGACTGAGGTGCCAGACTTCAAAAAATTTCTCAAGGAGTATAAAAAGAAGGGAGTGATTCTTTAGTTGGTCACCTTGTGCCGCTACAATTCTTTTTCTCCATACGAGATGGTATACCTATTATGCAGTACAAGTTACGGCCATCAGAGCAGGAGTGGTTACCGAAAGAGGGCTTAATGCTCTTCAAAAGTGGAGAGGATGGAAAGCCACTTCTCCCAGAAGGACAACCAGACCCTATTCCATTGAGTGCCCAGCTCAAGGAACAAGAGGTTATTATTGATGGCATCAAAAAATATGTGGCATGGGTTCAAAAATCGATGCCAAAGAATTCTGATAAGGCAACTGGTTACTCAGAACTATATAAGCATGTGGTCAACTATTGGGGACTGTTGTTCGAGAGTTGGAAGGGCCTACTGTCACAAGTACAGAATTGCAACACCCTTTCTGGCCTAAAACAAGGTGGCGAGAGGAGATTGAAATGACATCACTGAGCATAGACGACATAGAAGCCAGTAGTGATGTGGAAGTGCAAACCCCACACTTTGTTGGACAAAGGAACCAAAAACCTAAAGCATACTTTGATTGCTGCAAGGATCTTCAAAAACTAATGATGGTTCTCATTACTCCAGATGCGTCATATAATCAGCCTATTTGGATGGGTCAAATTATCGACACACCTGAAGTAATACAAAAAATAGTATTGTTAAGGTTGCATGGTTCAAACCACAAAAAAGGCGACACGAGAAGGAGAGCGAAAGATATAATGGATGCCTAAGAAAACATGGTCTCCCAATCAAAAAGACCCAGCATGTTTTATAAATGTTAAATCCATTCGATATGGGTGGATGTCAAGAAGCGTTGATAAAGTCACGATTAACAAAACTGCAAGGGAATGTATGTTTTCTGAAGCTTAAAGCAATTACAAAATTATAAAATATCATATATTTAATATTCATAATTATTATAAACTCTTTAATAATAGTACCAAATTGTATACTTAACTATATAAATTTAAAAAATGATATGGAAGATTGACTATATTATTATAGGATTTATATATATATATTATTACTACTACAAATTTTTAATTAATAATGTTATATTTAAATATTAATATTTTAATAACAACATCAATATTTATATAATGTACCTCTTATGCTCTTCCTTAATTGTTATATTAGGCAATATATTATATAATTTAATACATTCTACTTTTATAATGTTATTAATTTTTGTTCAATGAATGCTATAATTTATTAAAGGGTAGAATACAAAATAGAATATTTCTAAAGAATATTCTCTTTTCAAACATATATTCTAAAGAATATTCCTTTAATATTAGAAAATGCTAATTAAATAGCTAAAATTGCTAATTATTAAGAAATGGGACTATAGCCATGCCCATTTTAATTACAACTTGCATTAGTGTTGGGACAAATGTTCTTTGGCTTCTTATTTTATTCACTATGTCAAATGATTAGTCTACATACATTTTAATTAAATTAAAAATATTATAATATTCAATGAAAATATGTTTACAATGATGTCAATATATATTTAGTTATTGTAGATCAAATAAATGAATGAATATGTGTGTGTGTAATTATAAAGTAAATCATATATATTTAAGTCAATGGAAATAACCTACTTAAAATATAAACTCACTAGGTTAAGTATAAAAAGGTCCAGTCTTTTTAAGAAAGAAATTTTTTTCATCAACTTCAATTATACATAAATTTTTCATTAAATATGAAGAACATAGGCATGGATACATGTGTATACATAAAGTGATATATGAAAATTTTCTTTCCTTATTTTATAATGATAGTTATTTTATAATAATAAACTATACATATCTTAATTAAAAACTACATCCCACAAAACATACCTCCTTAAAGCAAATTGACAATAAGACGGTGACCCGAGAACAAAATTAATAAAAACTATGACGCAAGTAAACAGTTAGAGGTGTTGGACCTAGGAAAACATTCAAGAGTACATTACGGTCACCAACAATAGCAAATGAAGGGTAAATGAATGTCAATTATTCAAGTTGAGTAAGCCACTTGGTTTATATAGGAGACATTTACCGATCTTCTTCGTCTCCCATGTGTGTCTAGGTACAATTTTCACTCACATCTGAAAAGCAGCATCTCCTGCTGCTTGAAGTATCTCCTGTCTTCTTCGTCCACAAGCACCAAGTTGAGATAATACTTGACACTGAATTTGTTATTGATGTTTCGGTAGGTGGGTGTCAAGTCGTAGGGGCTCAGAAACAGTCTCACTGGTATTGATTCCCCTGCATTCGGAGGGAAGCGCGTAAACTAAACCGGCTAGGCTCTCCTAACTCTTCTAAACTCACCTCGAGCAGGGGCTCCATCCATAATCTCGTACTTGGCAAGCGTCTCACTCTCATTGAAAGTGTTGGCCCCTGAACCCGTGCTCTCGCGTCGTCTTATCTCCAGTTCCATATGCTTTATCTTGATTCGCACGAGCAAAAAGTATATCTTGCCAACGATCACGTCCTTGAGATGGTATCTGTTCACACACAGCTTCATTTTTAAGCGGCTGGAAGAAAACTTACTTACTTGCTCTTGGTATATTCAAACTCGATATGCAAGCAGTCCTCAATGCCAACCTCCATCTGCAAGGCAGCTTGATTAAGTTATAATCGCAAGAGCAGGCACCACCCGTCCCACCCAAAAGCTTATTGTTGGACATCCCAACCAACCCACCTTGATACTGTTGTTAATATCTGGCACGGTTGAAAGTTACGGACCTAGACATTACTGTTAGCTTAAAACTTACACAAACCCATGGAGCACTTACCCAAAACTCTCTGTATTCTACAATGTTGCTAGCAACAACGTAACTCCTTGTCATTGTAACTTTGAGCACGTAGCTGCAACGACAAGCAAGCATTAGTGGTGGACATCCAGACTAAGGCATATGCCCTCACCGGAGCCGGACATTAACACCATTGTAGGACTCGTATGGCATCTCCACAGACGAGAACATCAAAGGATAAATCTTTCGGTCATGAATCACTCCAGGCACATCCAGCTCCCTAACTTCAAAATGGGGGGAGAAAGAAGCTTGACAAGATTGCAAGTGTGCTCAGCACTTACCTAGAGAAGTAAATCATAAAAGTTACCACGGTCCATGTAAACTTCTGTAATGAAGAGGAGTAAATAAGACGAGGAATAAGACACGGGAAGACAGACCAATTTGACCTAGGAGCTCTATCTTGACACCCTGATGTTCAATCTTCTTTCCTGGAAGAGGATCAACTCGCACCTGTTGAGCAAGCATCAAGGCATACATAGTACTTGCACAGATGGGGATTGTACCTGTCCAACAACACTGTCTTGGCTGCGATATAATGGGACGGAAGCAGTCTGTCCATTCTCCTTCTTTATGGTGACCTGAACAGGAAAGTAGCAAGAGACAAGATCAAGGAGGATGTACGTACGTGCTTTCGAGCATCTTCGTCTGTAAGCTCCACAGAAACGGTACACAGCGACCCAAATGCTCCCAAGATAAAATTCTGCACGCAAAATCTCATCTCAGCACCAGTCCATTCCAGCTGAGCTTACGGACCATTGTTCACTTGGAAATCCAACTCAGACTTGGTTCATGCCCAACATTCTTCTACTTAGCCCTAGCCTGTGTGGCAGATAGGGTTTTGGGTCCAATGGCGTGGCTGGGCAAGGTGTCTCTGGGGAGTTTTAGCACGACACATATAGCTGGTGCGGTCACCAAGCTCAGCGAGAGCGTGAAGAGCATTGAGAAGAATTTCGACTCGGCTCTCGGCTTGGAAGGTAGGCCAACTAATCAATAAATGGTGTGTTGCATCTTAAACTTCCTTTAGCCAGCGCTCCGCAAGATCCAGTCACAACTCCTGAGAAGCAACATGCTAGCGCTGTCACAAGTGATCCGCTCCCCCTGAGAAGCAACAGGCTAGCGCTGTCACAAGTGATCCGCCCCCCTGAGAAGCAACAGGCTAGCGCTGTCGCAAACGATCCGCTCCCCCCTGAGAAGCAACAGGCTAGCGCTCCTCAAGATCCAGTCACAAATGATCCGCCTCCCCCTGAGAAGCAACAGGAGCACCAGGAAAACAGAGAGGAGGATGACAAGCCATCAGATCCACGTGCTGCTGATGGTGCTCCTGACGGGGATTGTTCACAAGAAGCTGCATCACAGGAAAATGAGAATGCTGCACCTCAGGAACCGGATACTTTGGAAACTGCGGAGGAACAAGTAGTAGAAGACGCCGGTTCCGGTGAAACCCATCACAATGTGAACGAGCTGCAAATGATGGAAAGGGCGCTGCAGGGAGCAGCCAAGCAAGCCCAGGTAGCAACTGATCTAGCTCTAGCTAGCTCCTCGCTAACCCTGTTACGAGTGCAGGCTAAAGCTGACGAGATCTCGCGACTTCTCCTGGAGAATGAGCAGCTCAAGTGTGCTTTGGAAGAAGCTAAGGTATCCTTGTCTGGTTCTTCGTTCATCTCTGTCTTATGCCTCCATTTTCCCGGTTCATAGAAGAAGTCAAGCGAGGTGGAGCTAAATGCGTTGCGGGAGGAATATCAGCACCGGTTGGGAGCTGCTGAACGTAAGGTGAGCAACGAGCACCCTGCCTTCCTTGCTGAGCTTAGTCTGGTTCCTTGTGATATAGGTGTACGCTTTGACAAAAGAGCGCGACATGTTGCGCAGGGAACAGAACCGGAAGGCGGACTCTTCTGCCTTGCTCAAGGAGAAAGACGAGATTATCAAGCAGGTCATGGCCGAAGGTATGTCATAATGTCCCCATGCTCGTTGGGTTTGACAATGTTAAGTGATCATTCGCACAGGGGAAGAACTCTCTAAGAAACAGGCTGTTCAAGAAGCTCAAATCAAAAAGTTACGTGCTCAGGTTCGGGAACTGGAAGAGGAGAAGCAGCGACTTGGCACCAAACTGCAGGTGTTTGAATGTGTGGGTGCTTTGTGCGTGCGTGTCTGTATACATTTTCAATGTCAAGCTGTAGTAACCGCATTTGCAGGTGGAAGAGGCCAAAGTGGAGAGCATACGGAAAGATAAAGCAGCTACGGAGAAGGTTTTACAAGAAACAGTTGAGAAAGGCCACGCGGACCTTGCAGCTCAAAGGGAGTTTTATATGAAGATGGTAAATGAAGCAGGGAAGCCGAGGCACGTGCTGAAGCACGCGCCAGCAGTCAGGCCAAAGCTGATTTAGACGAGCGCCTTCGTGAGGCTGCTGAGCGTGAGTCTACTTTGGTACAAGCTCTCGAGGAGCTTCGGCAGGGCCTGAGTCGAACCGAACAACAGGTCAACTAACCGATTGTATATCTTTGGTGAATTGTTTCCCGTTTACTGTTGTATTTTCAGGCAGCTTACCGTGAGGACCAATTGCGGAAAGACATTGAAGGCCTTGAGAAACGATGCCAGGTTTGGTAAACGGAAGAATACGAGATTCTTACTAGATGATTACAGGACGCAGAAAGCCGGTACGACGATTTAGTTGCGCGGGTGCCTGAATCAACGAGGCCTTTGCTCCGTCAAATCGAGGCGATGCAGGTTTTTATGTGACTCTTATCACTAGTTGTGTGTGTAACGTGCATTGAGCTGCAGGAATCATCGGTCATGAGAGCAGAGGCGTGGACTGGTGTAGAAAGAGCACTCAACCTACGGTTGCAAGTTCGTAGCATGTGGCTTTTTACTTCCATTCTAACCGATTGTTGTAGGAGGCAGAGGCAAAGGCAGCAGCAGCTCAGGAACGGGAACGAGCGACAAATGAACGGTTATCACAAACCCTTTCACGATTGGCCATCATGGAGGCTCAGGTTTGAAGCTAGCTATCCACATAGTTCAAGACGCTCTGATAAGGCTTCCAAACAGGTTTCATGTGTCAAGGCCGAGCTAGCCCAAGTTACACGCTCACTGGAGAAGGAACGTGCGAGGGCGTCTGACAGCCGGCAAGAATACTTAGCTGCACTTGAGACTGCTGCTTCGCATGAAGCTCGTTTGAAGCAGTTGGAGCAGGAGCTACATGAGTCGAAGGAGAAGCAGTTACAAATGCTTGAGGAGGAGAAAGTCCGTAGGCTATCAGTGGAGCAGGTAAGGCACTAAAATTTACACAAGAATCCGGTCCTCATTTTTCCGATGTGCAGGACTTGGAAAAAGAGAGAGCAGCTCGAACGGAGATTGAGCAGCGGCTACAAGCTGTGTCGTCTAACGTCAGGTAAGTGTAAGAATGTGATACTGCTCAACTGTGTTAATGACAGCAGGAATAGCACACGACGCCTCCGAGCCTAAGTATGGAAGAAGGCCACTTCCTGCAGGCGTCACTGGACTCTTCAGCAGGTGCACAAGAGCGATACAAGTTCACGGAGCCTCTGCCACCGCATGTGGCAACAATGGAGCAGTTTGAGGCTGCAGTGCGTCAGAAGGAAGGAGAATTAGCATCTTACGCTTCTCGATTGGTGAGCGCTGAGAGTCTGTCTCCGTTGAGTGTCCTTAACGAACGTTTGGTGTGCAGAGCGTGTTGGAGGCCACTCGAGACTCTCTTGCTGAAGAGCTGGTGAGAACTACAAGCCTGGTAAGTTTCCTTACAGTGCTGGTGCTTGTCCATTTTACGTCTGTTGGGTGTGCCTGTGCCAGTGCGAGAAGTTGAGTAGTGAAGCAGCGGCTTTGCGTGGTATGCGGGCGGAGATGGAGGCTCTACGTCGTAGGCATGCGTCTGCTTTAGAGCTCATGGGAGAACGAGACGAGCAGGCATGTTGCAAAGTGTGTAGGACTGAATCAAATAAGTAACGAACCGGTGTTAAGTGCAGGTGGAAGAGCTACGGGCGGACCTCGCGGACGTGAAGCAAATGTACAGAGAGCAGATTGAGATGCTAGTGATGCAGGTCTGTTGATTCATTTTATGTGGCTGAGCGTACTGACTTACATATAGATCGAGAGGCTGAGCAGCACCAACGACATAGAGAGATAGGGAAATAAAAGAAAAGAAAACAAACATTTTGTACAGCCAACGATGCGAGGCCACGTTGGCAATGTGGGGTTTAATAAAGCGCAACCTAATTAGATATTTTGTTCGTCTGGCGGCCATAGACAGATATAGGTGAGACAATACTACAGCAGTGAGAGAGGATGAAGATGGCAGCGTGCGGTATCGGCATGAACCTGGTGAGTTTCCTCGTTGCTTGTTTTCTTTTCTTTTTCTTTTTCTTTTTTTATTGAGTGCCTAGTCTACAGGGGAACGTTGCCTCGAGAGTGTTTCCGACGACTTGTAGGTCTACTAGTCATGTATGGCTTCGCCCTTCGATATTTGCTCCTGGCTTACAGCAGCTCAGCACGGCCACATCGTCTCCGCTTTCTATTGCTGGGAGGCGCCATGTCACAACCCAGGCGGCTGTTGTGAGCATCTGACCTGAATTACTGGATGCCCAATTACATAAATTGTTTTGCTTTTCAGAGTGGTGCCGAGGAGACCAAACTGCAGGCCAAGGTCACCAAGAAGTGCTACTTCGACATAAAGATTGGCAATGAGCCTGTGGGCCGAATTGTGATCGGTCTCTTTGGCGAGGATGTTCCCAAGACGGTGGAAAACTTCCGTTGCCTGTGCACAGGTAGGCTCAAAGAAAGAGAGGAGATTGCTTTTTCTCATGTTTTCCTGTTTGGTCAGGTGACAAGGGTTTTGGGTACAAGGGCTCAGCATTTCACCGTGTAATCAAGAACTTTATGATCCAGGGAGGAGACTTTGACAGGGGCAATGTAGGTATCCTAGTGACACTCTGTTCTTTGTTTGTACTGAACTGCTTGCTGGCAGGGGACTGGCGGGAGGAGCATCTATGGTGCTAAGTTTAACGATGAGAGTTTCAAGCGTAAGATAGATCTGGTTGGCATTTGTTGCTCTTAACTATTTGTTGCGTGTGTAGTGGCTCATGTTGGACCTGGAGTCTTGAGCATGGCTAACGCTGGACCCAACACTAATGGCAGTCAGTTCTTTCTGTGCACTGTCAAGGTAACCATAGCTCGGTTTTCCTCGTGATGTTTTGGAAAGTGATATGAGTGGTGTGCAGACCCCTTGGCTTGACACAAAACACGTGGTGTTTGGCCACGTTATAGAGGGCATGGACGTTGTCAGTATGATCGAGAACCAACCCACGGATCGTGATGACCGCCCAAAGAAGCCATGTGTTATTGTTGATTGTGGAGAGCTGTAACAAGTTTTGAAACGAGATAGCTATGTTTCCTTCCAATTCTTTTTCATGTACTCTTTGTTCCAGTACACATGTTCTGCTTATTATGTCTGCATTGCAGGAAACCTGAGCAAAATTGTCATCCTGCTGAAACAAATACATTACGTTGGAACAATGTCCCTGAGCAAAATTGTCATCCTGCTGAAAGCAAAGAGAGCAGCAAAGCATAGTAGGAGCACTTGATCAAATGCCAGAAGTCCCCGTCGCCACACCTTGTCCCGGTATCTCAGCACCTCCTCCGACAACTCAAGGTCCTGAACATGCTTTTTCAGGCTCCCGCTATCCTTGTCACATGCATCCAACTTTGCCTCCAGCTTGTGCTTATCCGCTTGCTCCTGCAACAGTGCAGCTCTCATCCTAGACTTATCATCCTCAATCTCCGCCTGGTATTTGTGATACTCATCCAGCTTAGCCACAAAAAACTCCAAAAGCCCCGTGAGCTCTAGGACCTTGTGCCCCTGGCATGACGTTACCTGAGAAAGCTCCTCTGCTCTTCGGCTGGCGACTGCCATCTCGGCTTGAGCATAGCTCACTAACTCCACCCTCTGATTGTGTTCCTGCACCAGCGCTTCACACTTCTCTCCTACCAGCTCCTCCAACACAAACACTTGCATCTCCATGGACAGCTCTTCTTCTTCCCCAACAATGCCAACTTGCACGCCCGTGTCTTCCTTGTCCTTGTGCATACTCCTCTCGAGTTCGAATCTCAGGCTCCGCTCGTGCTTGATGTCCCTGGTCTTCTCCTCTGCCTGCCGCTTGTATTCCAGCAACTCTATCTCTAACACTTTACACCGCCCCGTGCTCTTCTGCATCCTCTCCACTTGCTTCTTCAGAGCCACCAGCTTACTATCTGCCGACCTTAACTTCTTCGCTTGGACTGCACAGATCCTCCCAAGTCGAACCACTTGTTCCTCAGGTTGGCCCATTGTTTTCTTTGCCTCTTCCAGCAATTCTACTAGCTTTTTCTCATTATCGACCTGGCCCTGACCCTGACCGGCGGCACCACTGTTATTGTCACCTCTTGCTTTTCTAACTGCCATCTTACCTGCCAGGTTATAGCTACTCAACTCGTGCTTCATCTCACCCACTTGCTTCCTGATCTCTGCCACTAGCTTCTCTGGCTTCCGCTCTGCCACACACGTTCCCTCCTGCTTGGCAAGCTTGTCTAGCAAAAACAGAAGCTTCTCAGACGTTTCCATGTCCTCTTCCGTGGTATCGGCCACCAGCTGCTCGTCCACTTCCCTGGACAAATGCTCAACCAGCGACTCCACCCCGTCCAACCTTGCCACATGACTGGCACACAAGATGCTCAGCTTGCGGCACTCACTGTCTGCCGACATCCTGCCGTCCTGCTCCTTTCTCCACATTTCTTGCAGCTGCTCGTACTTCTGCCTTGCCTTCTTAACTGTCGCCTGAAGCCGCCTCGTTTGCTTGTGCGAGATGGTATCACAGCTTTGACTTTCGGTCCTGGACGACTGAGCCTTGGCCTCCAGTTGGTACCTGACCTCTTTCAGCTGGCTTTCAACCTTGGCTTTCTGCTTTCTCTCCGCTTTCAGCTCAGCCGCTCTTTCATGAGCAAGCTTCTTGTGCGAAATAGCCTGCATGCTTTCAAATCGGTTCTTCTCTCTCTCTATATATAAATCTACTATACCTCATTCTCCAACCGAAGTAACGCTGTTGTGGTTTTGCTCTGGTCATCTGCTCTCGTTGTTTGCTCAACCTCCAATTCCCTCGACTTCTCGGCAGCCAGTTTCTTGAAGTGGGCCAGTTGGATTTGGAGCTTGTCAATCTCAACACTCATGCTGTCCTTCCTCAGACGACTTTGTTGCTCTTGATGGTGCTGCAGCTCGCCAGTTAGCTTCTTCAAAGCTGCCACCTGCTTCTTCAAGTTCTCCACCTTTGCTTCTGCAATGCTTTTGAGCTTAAGCGCTTGGCTCGACTGCACGGAGTTCCTGCACCCGACTTGCCTACCGGAACATTCTGAGCCTGGTCCTTGCTTGTATCCGGCTCAGAAACAGCTTCATCATTTACTGTAACTTCGACAACAGAGCTTGGCTCTTCCTGATAAACGAGAGCCTTCTTCAACTGGACCTCCAGCTCGATTACCCTCTCTTCCGCTTGAGCACGGAGCGCCTGCTCGTGGTTCAAATGCTCTGTCAACTTGAGTGCTTCCTTGATGCGGGTTTCATGCCTCTTCTCCAGCTCGCTCCTCTTCCGCCTCTCCTCACACAGCTGTTCATCTCTTTCCTCTAGCACCTCCTTGAGCTGCAATAGCTCTCTCTGCAAGCTGCTGATTATGCAGCTAGAATCTTCAGCCGTAGCCTTCTGCCTGAGCTGAGACGTCCGCACCCCGCCTTGAGATTTCCGCTTGTCGCAAATGGAGTCCGTTCGCTTGCTTGTTGAAACACCAATCCGGAAAGGCATCTTTGAAGACGACTCGTGGACTTTCCTCCTCTTTGCATCGTTACTGGGTTTGGGGTTCCTGACCGTCAGTGCCTTGCGCTTCATCTGATCGTCCGGTAATTTCAAGAGATCAGACAGGTGAATCCTGACATTCTCCACTGGTCTCTGCCTGAGCCTGTTCAAGGCCTCACCCTCGAGAACTGCACGAGCCAATGCTGAGAAGCGGTTGTCAGCACCATCAACATCTTCCCACTGCCTAAGTTGCTCAGAGAAAACATCTATCTCCTGGCCTAGCTCTTCCACTTTTATAGACTGTACTGCAAAAAACTTACCAAGGTCCTCGGCACGTTCCTCTGCCACTGGACGAGACGAGCGGTGCCTCAGACTCTCCTGCAACCATTGAATTCTTCCTTTCATCTCCTGCACTTGATCAGCATAGGACGCAATCTGCTTCATCTTGAGTTCCTCATCAGCACAGGGGAGGAGGAAACCATTGAAGCCACCGTTGCCTGCAATCAGAAGAAGAATTGGCCTCGTCGTAATGCACCATTGACATCAGACCTAAAATTGGATCACCTCCGCATGGGATGATGTACTGTGCCAAGAGCTGATGGGGCGGAAACTCCATAACAAACCTCATAACCTCGCTATCCCCCTCGCTCTTCTCCTCCTCCATGGTCTCTGCCCCCACCGATAATCCCACCCTTGCTTATGTATAAAATTTCAAACGACACAGGCCGCGAGAGGACCATCCACGTGGAAATTGGTAAAAAAAATTTTAAAAACTCTTTTTCTTATTATAAACGATTTTTCTTATTCCACTGTTTTATATGTCAATTAGGTCAAAAAGGGGAAAAATTATGTCTCAGAGTCCAAAGGAAGCCTCCAATTTCTGTATCTGGTTGAGGAAGATCCAAGTCATCTGGAAAAAAAGGGACCCTAATAAACACGCAAGGCATACATACACACATACCATGACGTGAGGTGCAATTCTGATGCAGTAAGTCCCAAAACCCGTGTAAAACTTGAGAAATCCGCCGGATTTGAGCGTCTTCATGGCACAGTCCAAAGAGCCCGTGTAAGGGTACTTACCATCCGGGCCAGGTTGCATCTTCTGTATTTGGGTCTTGACATAGTCGAACGGCAGACTGCATGACGCGGCAAAGAAGCCAGAAACAGCACTGGCCGCTGCATAACCCACCAGCCAAATGAACAAAACTCACAACAGCAACAACGAAATGCACCAACCTATAACCGTTGGCACCTCCGTGAAGTGGAACTTGTCCTTGAATATCTCAACACTCTGGTCGTACGACGCAAGCATGCCCATGTTCAACGCCATGGCACGCACAACGGTTGGTCCAGCGCCTTTCCACAGTGCCAAGATCCCCTCATCTGCACTAATTCGATAGAGCGCATGGAAGGCATTCTGGTAGTGCCGCCGTTGTGCAGCCGGCAGTGTCGCGTCCGCCTGCATCCGGATTAGAGCTAAATCTGCCGGGCTTCCCACGCAGGCACCAATAGCACCAGCCGTTAAGCCGCAGAATGCCTTCTGGTACAGGGGAAGCGGCTTCCCGTCATTGGCAGCTGTGGCTTTAGCTGTCAAGACCCTGCAGCAACAAATTAGCAACCTTACTGCAGCAATACACGCAGGCAACACACTCACTTGAAGGATCCAAGCCGTGCAGTGGTGTAAGTCGCCTGTCGCAATAGACCCGCAGACAGTCCCTGGTGCCGAGATTAAACGATAGATTAGTTGGAGAAAGAGAGAAAGGCGGGCGAACCTTGTAAAGAGCGCCAAAGCCTTCGTTCTTTATCACATTTTTAGCAACGTCTACAGCGCTGCCCTGGCCGAGTTGGATCCTGACCTGGAATGCGAACGAGAGAGAAGCCAGTGAAGCAAATCGAGAGCAGATCCAAGGGTACCTTGACCATGTCGATGGGCTGGATCACGCAGGTCGCACCCATCCCAGCTAATCCGCCATTCATGAAAGGCTTGATCGTCGTCCAGGCAGTGGACTTGGGCTTCTCTTGGACCGCCACATCCACCGCCGCTGCCATGGCGCACACCTAAGAACCCTAAAGCACCTCAAAAATTAAATTCCTCGTAACAAAATATCTGTGCCTTCAATCAAATTAGAACGGAGCATATGCCGGAATCTTCGAATACTTCGTACTCATTTTGTATTTGTGTAATTTCAAACCAATTTTATTTTTGTAAATAAGAAAAAGCCTTGTTAAGGAATAAACCCTAAACTATAGAGTTTGGATCTGCCGGCAGTATTTTTAATCTGAGAAGAAATGGGTGATGTGAGACGGGTGGGTTCCCCGTCGCACAAGGACCCTTACGAAGTCTTGGGTGTGCCTCGTGATGCAACAGCCCAACAGATTAAGTCTGCGTACCGGAAAATGGCTCTCAGGTAAATGAATCTGTCCATATATATGGCGCATCCTGTTGATAATTCGGTTGTAGACTTCATCCCGATAAAAACGCCAACAATCCCGAGGCTCCTGAATTGTTTAAGGAGGTTGCTTATGCTTATGGAATCCTGAGCGACCCTGAGAAGCGAGGCAACTATGACCTTGGAGGTTTCCAGGTAATGGCAATTTATCCATCATCAGCACCATCTTTTTTTTTTTCTTCTTCTTCTTTTAGGCAGTTGACGTTGATGGTCTGGATATGGAGCTGGACCTCTCCAATCTGGGTACGTTCAATACCATGTTCGTCGCTCTCTTCAGGTAAAACGTGTCCTGCGTTTGTTTCACCAAAACCAAACGTGTGATCGTGCCAGTAAATTGGGTGTGCCTATTAAGACTCAAGTCTCTGCTCAAGTTTTGGAAGATGCTATGAACGGGACGGTGACGATCAGGCCCTTGCCACTGGGTCGTCCTTTCCACGACAAGGTAATGGTGTTGGGTCCCGTGGATAAAATGGTGATCGTTGTTCTGCAGGTTGAGAAGCAAGGTGCACATTTCTATGGAGTTACAATCTCCGATGAACAAGCTGCTGATGGGATTGTCATTCGTGTTACTTCTGCTTCCCAGAGCAAATTCAAGGTGCTTATCTTTGACTTTCTTCGTGCCTTACTCACTCGCCAGTTGTGCAGCTCTTGTACTTTGAGCAGGAGGAAAACGGAGGGCTTGGCTTGGCTGCTCAGGTATGGAGATGCTTTATATATCCTCGCTTGAAGCATATATCTTTTATGTACATGGACAGGAAGATAGTGTCAAAACTGGGAAGGTCACCTCTGCGGGATTGTACTTTTTGCACTTTCAAGTATACAGACTCGATCCGGGCGTCAATGCGGTATGCCTTCCCTAGCTCACTGTACGTGGCAATATATGGTGTTTGTTTTCAGCTGGCAATGGCAAAGGATCCGGACGCTGCGTTCTTCAAGAAGCTCGAGGGCTTCCAGCCTTGCGAGGTGTCGGAACTGAAAGCGGGGACGCACATCTTCGCTGTATATGGTGAGTTGCCTGTCTATCCTGATCCCGAGCTGACGGGGAGTTCCAGGCGATAATTTCTTCAAGGCCGCTACATATACCATTGAGGCATGCTGCACTAGTGGTTTCCAAGAGAGCACACACAAGTTGAAAGATATCGAAGCCCAGATACTGGCCAAGCGTGCGGAGCTCAAGCAGTTTGAATCGGAATATCGTGAGGTAATTAAGAATTGAGTCAAGGAATTTGCATGTAACCACGTGTGCAGGTTCTTGGTCGCTTTGCTGCGGTGACAAACAAGTACTCAGAAGAGAAAGCGGCTGTGAGTCTCAATTCTTATTTATTTGTTCATCGGAGTTAGTAATCTTGTGTGGCAGGTTGACGAGTTATTGAAGTTGAGGGAAACGATTCAGGACTCCTTTTCCTCTGGGAAGATAAACTCCGCCTCCAAGGAGGAGGAAGCGGCTCAGTCCCCTGAGACTGAGAGCAAGAGGAAGTGGTTTGGGTTTAGAGTTGACGCCAGCTAGCATAGTTTTTTTTTTTAACTCTTGTTAAATATCCCAATAATGCATTTTTTTCATCCACTTGTATACATTGTGTGGACATGGCCGCTCTCTCCTGCACTCTGGCGACGAAAATTCCGCAAGCTCCGAGTGAGAGTCGTTCGTCCCTTGCGGTGGCTCTCACATCTGTTGCTGCATCACGGGCACGGACAGGTGCAATCCGCGTGCGTCTACTTCTCTGTCTACTTATCTCTCTCTAGGTGTTGAGAAACTGTTTACGGAGAGCCTCAAATTCGTGGATTCCACTGTAGAAAGGATTTCTAAGGCACGCAATTTGGAGGAGGCTCTGATGACAGGTCGTCTCTCTTCGATTTTTAACACGAAGCTTCTTTCTCACTTTGTGTGGTCTAGTTCCCGGCCTTGAGACTATTCCGTATCGGGTGGTGAGCAAGCGCGAAGGCTACGAAATACGGCAAGTTGAGGTACGTGGGCAACGACATGCATCCGTCCATAGTTGCTGTGTTCCAGTCTTATCTTGCAGCCGAAACCAACATGCCAGGCGGTTTTGATTTTATAGGCTCCTCACTGGCATTCAACACCATAGCATCGTACATATTTGGCAAGGCAAGTAGCGGCTGGTGTAAATTATGGGTCTTGCACTGACTCGTCTTGTTTTATCTTCAAACCAGAACGGCAACAAGGAGGAGATGGCAATGACGACACCCGTGCTCAGCACACAGGAGGATGGCGACTCCACAGAGGTGAGGTAGTGTGTGACTTGTGTCAATGCTGCGTGCCTGCCTCACATGTTGAACAAGTTAGGCAGGCTTCATGGCGAATGGCATTCTTGATGCCGCTAAAATACGACGAGGAGACACTGCCGGAACCAGGAGATAGGCGGGTCAGAATAAGGCGCGTGCCACCGGCCTTGATGGCTGTGACTAGCTTTTCAGGTTGTATGTAAGATGTTTACACCTGCCTGCGCGCCTAAAAACCCTTTGATCGGCAGGGACCGTAAGCGATAAAGAGGTCAAGGACAGAGCGGAGCGGCTCCGTCAGTGTGTGGAAAGAGACAGGGCCTACCGTGTCAAGGCCCCGGGCAGGATTGAAGTTGCTCAGGTATGTTGTGTGCAAATCCATCCGCAGCAAAATGTGATTTTGCGTGTGTGCAGTACAATCCACCTTTCACTCCGCCCTTGTTCCGTCGCAACGAGGTTGCCATCGAAGTTGAATTCGAGTGAATTTGTGTAAACGTTTTAATAAGGAAATAAAACCATCGCTTTTGGGGTTTATAGTAGGGTTCTTCATTCAGTCGAGATGCGTGTTACCGTGCAAACGGTGCAGGAGGCCTGCGACCGGCTGGGTTCGGCTCGCCAAAAGGATCGCGAGGTAACTACATTTCTGCTCCGTGTTATTGCCGATCGATTCGTTCCTTCTTCTTGTTCAGGCGGCACTCAAAGATCTAAAGAGCTATATGGACAACAAACACTTTGTTTCCCTGCTGGATCGACAAACCGAGGAGTCGCCGAGTGCTTGTAAGTCATTTCTTGCCATTCTTGATTGCTGTGCATATAGAAATCGGCTCTGCAGCATCAGCTTGGCCGGCGGTCGTGCAAAAAGTATGCGATTGCATCAGTTTCTACTTGAGGAACACCAAGGCCAAAACGCACAACACCGAGTATTCAAAAACACTCCGGGCTGCGATGGTCAAAGCATGCGCCAATGGTAATCTACATTCTTTGCCCTTTCCCTCTAGTTTATCGCTCTGCATTTTGCTTTCAGGCAGAAGATCGGTCCTCATGCATAACATCAAGTCTTTGTACAAGCACTTGATTGCTCTTATCCTCGAGCCTAGGGCCTCCGGTTTCGCTCCTGACTACTGTGCCAGCCTCTGCCTTCTTCTTGATGACGCTGAGTATTGCTCTTACTTGAGCATGAGTTCTTACAGAGGTAAACTGGAAGTAGGCGGATGACAGCTTTGTGATTTCTCTTTGCTTTCGATAGGGCTCGTCCAGTTTTACTTGGAAAAGGGAACAAGTGACGATAGCTCTCAGCAGATGCTCACCTCTCTTATTAAGCACCCGCCCGCGGATCTTTCTGATTCCCTCAGGCTTGAAATCGCATCATACCTCGCCACCTCCTTGCCTCAGAGGTATGTAAGTGAAGGACGCCTGCTTGCACAAATGTTTGCTAACCTGGCTATACGTACTTTCTTAGTGTTGCTAAGCATAAACAATACCAGAGAAGACTTCTGGAATCATTAATTGCGTTCCTGAAACACGATGGACCCAATCTAGGCAAGCACTTGCTGAAAGTTCACTCAGGGGCCATGGAATGCTGGAGGCGGAGCTCACTCGCAACAACCACTGACTCAGATCTCAAGGTATCTTCAAGCCCTTGCATTCATACGGTCTAACCTCCTTTGCTTTGCAGGGCTTGTTTATACTTTATCTGAGAATGCAAATGAAGCTCAGAATCATTATCGCGGAGGATGATTGCGATAATCTGGCACAGCTCTTCGAATTTGTACAGAACGAACTGGAGGTACAATCGTCCCTGGAAGTGCCGCTGGGAAGGCGTGTCGTGTCACTGCTGCACCTCGCTGCACATGTGCTCCTTGAGGTACTTAATGAGTGGAAAAACTCATGTTATGACCTTGCATGGTGTAGACTCTGGGAAAAGGTAGCACTTATTCCATCAACGACGTCAAGCGCAGAAAGAAGGAGACCCTTATAGATATTGTCACCGATAGGTTAGCCGATGGCTCGAAACCTTTGTGGTAAGAGTTTCAAAGTTTGCGTCTGGGCTTCCTACTATCTACGACTGCAGGTCAGGAGCCATTTGTTTTTTGATCAAGTACTACGGCTTTAAGCTTCCTGCCGAGTTCCTGTCTAAGCTTTTCGGCATTTCAGTGGAAAGGTTCGAGCATGTGAACTTTTAAGAGTATAAGTACCGTTACTTTCTGGCTACAGGTTGACATCGTCTGGTGGCATTAACACAGTGGAGCCATCTCTGTGGGCTATAAGGTGAGTCATCCCAAGTGGTTCGCTTACAAACAGAACTCACATGAGCTATCCATAAGGTGCTTAATGGAATTATCTGATGCATCTGTTCCCGCAGCAAGCTGGCAGGCACGTCCTCTCTCTCTCTCTCTCTCTCTCTCTCTCTCTCTCTCATGCTGCTCTTCTACAGGAGGCAATCCTTTGGCAGTCGGTCTGGGATACTCTTGTGCGGTTGATTTTGCACATGAGCACTGTCAGCGTGCTTGTAAGTTGTCTTTATGGTTCCCATACATTATTTTTCACTCTCGCATGGTCTAGGTTGATGAGGCCTTAAAGCTGCTCGGCTATATCGCATCGAAGGTAATCTCACGTAATATCGTAAACGTTCTTTAGCCCATTGTGATGCAGGATCTTGCGTCGCATTACGTTGTTCCTGAGGAGTTTTGGAACTTGCCTTTGTTTAGGCAACCTCTCCAAACGTGTCCTACTCTTTCTTTGAGGAGTGCTCTATTCTTCGTGGCTTCTTTCTTTTCGGCTACTCGTTTTGAGGTTTGTTGGGAGATGGTTGCTGTGCTTCTCATTCATGCTGTTCGTCCTTTTGCAGGATTTCCAGCTTCGAAGATCACTGCTTGAATGGTCCTTAGCTGCAGCGAGCTCTAAGGTGCGTATACAGCTTATGCTTATGGCGTATATAATGAAACTTGGCTGGTAATGGTGTCTAATGGTGTGTTACCAGGATTCTGTATACCCCAGCTTATTGTCCCTTGTATTTCTGGCCCTTTCGGTTGGTGTCACGGGATTTCGATTGGACGACGCAGCTCATTTCCTTCGGAGCTGGTCAGATGTAAGCATTGAGAAAGCAAATGATTTTGATTGCTTATCGGAACTAAAAGTGCAGGATACGAGACTGGAAGCAGAATTGGTTCAGCTGGACCTTTCGGATGCAATCATTGCAGCCTGCGGATGTCCTGACAATGCAAAACTAATGGTAAGGTTTAACCTTAACTGAGCATACTAATGGCAATCTATTTGCAAGTTTTCAGGTCAGGAGCTCTCGAAGCGGTTTAATGAGGATGTCTCACACCAATAGTCTACTCGACATTCTGGCTAGAAATCTGCTGCAGCGGGTTCAAGCCGTGATAAGTTCTTCATCGACTTTGGAACACCTTCTTGGCTTATGTGCACTCGTTTCTTATTGCTTGTTTGACTTGGAAGCTTTAGGAAAAGCAAGGTATGGGAGGGACCTATTGGATCATGTTACATGATTTTATTGGGACCTTATGTACAAGTTAGAATTTTCTGTTATCATCTGTCTTTACAGTCACCTCTCTTTGCAGGCCTAAAGTTTGGACAGAGGTTTTCAAACTGCCGTCGGAGCTCATCACCTGCACTGTTGGGCTGCTGAGAGACTCTAGCGTTTCTGCAAAGCCCACCACACAGATCACAGACGCGGCAGCTTCCTGGCTATCCGAGTTTGTTACGACCACAAAGCGTTTCCCGCTTGACACACTGGTGGAGGCTTTGTTTGAACTTGTACGGGATACCCCAGCAGAGGAGACACTGTGCTCGCAAGAGGAAGCGGGTAATGACAAGATAGCTGACGAGGAACTGGATTCCAAAGATGGAAATAACCGTAAACGTGTGCGTAGCTGGAGAAGTATCTGCTTCTCAATGATCGCCGATATTGGCCAAGTCCTGCCGGAGGTTGCTTTCGACGCCTTGCGAACATTGTCTCTTGATGAGAAGAACTTGGAGGTAAGTGGCTGCCAAGCGTTGGTGATCTACTGTCTGATTCGTTTCAGCAGGTCCGTAAAGAGCTTGTCCTCTGCATGTGCAAAGTCTTCAGACCGCCTGGTTTGCTAAATGAAGTGCCCAATCTGGTAGGATGCGTACTCCATCTACTTTTCACGCTGTTACCTTCTGCTCGTGCAGGTTAAGGAGACGACGGACCTAGTAGACAGCGGCCATGCCAGTGAACCTGCATGTTTACATGCGTTGAGTGCTGCTCAAATACTCCTCACGAAAATGAAGAATGAAAAGAACAGAGTGGGACCGGGGCTTGCATCACAAGTACGAGGCTTGTATACGTTAACTCTGACTGAAAGCTAGTTATTTTGCCAGGCTCTTGCCGATATTGTCGAGCTCCTAACGCATGTCAACAAGAGCGGAAATTTACAATGGCATGGTCGCTCCGTTCTTTGTGAGACCATTTCAACGTTTATCGCCGTTGATGCAACGCTTGGTCAGGTAGGGACTCGCTGGCGAGCTTGTATCCATGACCTAACTAGCATATCAGGATCCAAAACTGCCGGGTTTCCTGGAGTTCCTCTCCGACCCCGACTTTCGTGTGCGGCTGAGCCATGCTCGTGGAATTCATGTGCTGCTTGAAGCCTGGACGGACCATCAGGGCCTGCTAGAAGACCTGCGGTAAGTTCAACTTCATTGCCGATGGTACACCATTAATGAGTCCGTTTTGCAGCTCACATGTAGCGGTGAATCTACCACGGAAGAAGGTGCCCTTTTCAGCTTGGGCACCTCAGGCGGGTGATGCAGTAACAAATTTGCTTTGTGGTAAGACAGCCTTGGCCACTCTCGGAGAAATAGCAGCAACAAGTGAAATGTTGGAAGTTGAGGTAGATTGGCATCATTGGCACTAGTGTTTGTTGACTGTGTTTTGAGCTTGATGTTTATTCAGGCCGTGTTCACAATCTTTGCGTATGTTGCACTCCAACCCCTTCATCTGTGAGTCACTTATATATGCATACGCATGCACATCCGTAAACGTTGTACTTTTCCAGAACGTTGGCCGTAGCAATCCTCAGTAGGCTCTCCACGCGGCTGGGCTATCAAAACTCATGGGAGGTTTGCCCATCAATCTCTTTTATCTTTGCATCTTCTAACTCGTGCTTTACTTTTCAAAGCTTGTGGATGTGCTTGTTGGGGAGTGCTTTATTGTTGGGTTGAAGCTGCTGTGCCGTCATACTATCTTTTGAAGGTTGTTGCCTTCTATACAGTCGGTTAAGTGCTTACCCTGGGTAACCTGCAGATTAGGGACTTGGTTACTCAAGCATCGGATGTCAACGGTTTTCTTCACTACTGCAATCCATTTCTTCTACCCCTCTCATGCTGAATAATCGTGATGCTGAGCTCCAGTGGATAGCCAAGGCAAGCCATTCCTCACGAACATGTTCTCCAACTCGCATCTTACATTTTTGCAGGAAACGCGAAGGTCCGTGAGATCACTAGTGGAACAATATCTTCCGGATATAATATCTTATATGCTAGCTTCGTGTGCCGGCGACTCGTATAAAACAGTTATGTTTATAAAAGGCTACCTTCTGACTACAACGGGAATGACTGAAAGTGAGGCACTTACTCACATTCGAAAGCACAAGGTGAGCCAATTTGCGTCTTGTCGCAATTCTAACCAACAGACAGCTGCAGATGATATTGACAGGTCGTATCATCCTTCTAGCAAATGCGGACAGCTCCCAAGCGCCACACATCTCTAAAACTATGGCAGTCAACGCCGTTAAATACTTCGTAGACACGCTTCTTGTGAGGTCTCTCTCTCTCTCTCTCACACACACACACACACATAAACAGTAATGTGTGCCTGTGCCTCTGTGTGTGTGTGTGTGTAACGTTGGATATTACAGAGACCATGCTCGAGAAGACAAACCCATTGCTGATAGAGGGAAATTGTTAGTACCAGACCGCATTTTTGAGGTAGCTTCATTTTCCCTCCATGCTTTTCGTATAATAATATATACTTTACAGATTTTACTGCAAATTCACAGTCGGGCTTCTAGCTGCTCTCATTGGCGCCATAGACGTCATCATCTGGCAAAGCTGGAAGCATTGACTCATTTTCTTGGCGGCAGGATTTTGGTTCCAGGCACATTCCGGTACGTCCTTCGTTTCTTTCTGCTGTAACCGTGTACCTAATGACATTGTTTTCAGCTACTTAGTACACATTATCACGCAGTCTGTGGAAATTCTCGAATTGCAACCACAGTGCTTGTCGTTGATAGAACATATGGTTAGCCAAGTGGAAAGCAACCTAGAGTCGCTTGACTTGGTCATCAGGGACCAGCTTGAGGTAAAGTACTCATTCGTATTGAGGTTGGTGGTTAATCTGTTACTCATTTTGCAGGATTTAATCTCTAAACTCGTATCATGCTTCAAGGCCAGAACTGATAAGAAGGAGCTTCCACCAAAAGCAATGGTTGATTTACTCCTCCGTCTTAGCTCCGGAGGCTTTGGTCTTCACGTGTAAATGCACGTCGATTGTCTCAAGTTCAAACAGTTTCATTTTCTGGCATAAGCGCAGGAACTTGACCAGCTTGAGACTGTACCCGGTTTCGAGTTGACAGGAAAACCGCCAGAAAACGTGGCTTTGGAAACGCAGTTCGCAAAGGTGAGTTGGGTTTAGAGTCAATTCTGTGTTTCAGTTCGTGCGCAGACTACCTTCTCTTCAATCTTCAATCCGGCTTTCGAGGTAAATCAGTCCTTCTACATCGTTGTGCTAATTTGCTTTTTTCTGGGCAGTCTGCAGAGGTTTCTACAAGAAGTGCAAGGGAATATTTCTCCCAACATCAGCGCTGCCATTTGGGAGCTGGTTAGCTTATGCGATGACAGGAACAACCAGGACATAAGCAGTTTGGCAGCGGAGCTTCTCGCCAGCGTAATCCCCCCGTCTCTCTCTTCACACACACACACACACACAGATATACACAAAACAAAAAATGGCATCTCTTGCAGACCGGGATCGGGGATCCCCATGCAGTCGTTTTCAAGCTCTAGTGCAAACCAATTTCCTCAGTAGAGAAAACGGATCTTCAAGCACTCTGGGTAGCGGTTCTGACACAGCTGGTGGTTATTTGGCGGATAAGGAAGCCTCAGTCGTCGAGTTGGCATTTAGAGCGGCCAAGGTGAGGCAGCTTTTTTCCGTTTGATAGTTTAAAGATACAATCCTTCTAGGTTGTCATCGAGCGAAGTAACTGGTACTCTATCGAAATTAAATCAAGAGAAAGCATACTTGGAGGTACGTAAGCTCGAAAACAATGTGGTAATCGTCATTTCATCTGCTCTTTACAGCCATACAGAAACTGCATGTGAAGAAGATAAACAGCGGCTCAACAAGCTCCTGTGTAAGTAATTGTCTGTACATCATTGCCTAGATTGAGCTCCGGTTGCCCCTGCAGTGGCCAAGGTGCCACTAGACGATGACTCGCTTGGACCAACGCGAGAAAAGTTACGAGATTGGATCTGCACACTGGTTCACTCCTTGATCGGTTATACGGACCACGGTGTGCTAATGTTGGTGACCTCTAGCTTTTTTAGTTGCTCCTATGTCCTTAATCCGTTTTTTGTGTGCAGTGCATGCAAGATCTAGTTCGTACAAAGAC
>PUQB01000251.1:0-46729 GCA_003024785.1 Selaginella tamariscina
TGTATTCCAAGGATTATTACTCGTTCGCGGATCAACACACTGCATTATCCATCTCTCTATAAGAGAACGCTTTGGGACTATGCGTTTCTTGTCAGGCTGCTGTGTAAGGATTACATCTAGCACCACAGGGTCTCTCACTGCCCAGTGAGACTTGTTCTTCACATATTGATCGAAGAGTAACAACCCAAAACTTGTAGATTGTTTCTTCTTATGATGGGAATTCGGTACCCTGGCCGCGAGTATTACATTCATACTCTTCGTGAAGAACTCAGACAGTAGATTACGTGGATCATCCATATCTATTATATCAGCTGAAATCGCTCAAACTACCATGAATTAGCTTGAATTCTATCTGCGTCTCTCAGAATCAGTACTGAAAGAAACCCTGGAACCCATCTGAAATATGGATTTAAATCTTCATAATTCTGCACAAGAACACTGAATTAAGTCTTAATTCTGCAGAAAAATACAGAGGAAATCGTGAATTTCTATGAACTGTGAATAAGGGAAAAAGACCTAGATATGGAGGAGAATCGAAGCTTGAATGAAAAGATAGCGGAAAGCTAAATCTGGAGAAGCTTGAGAATTAAGAAACACTTGGGGAAGCGCCACTATACTGTTAATAGAACTACCACTTATAAATCCTTCACGATTCGCCTCGTCTCAATCCTATTTAGGGCTTTGTTAACTAGTAATTATTCCACGTCATTTTCACGATAAAAGGAATATACTGAATATTTTATATGGGTTGACATGTACAACATACTTCTGCAGGGTAGTGGATGCGATCCTAACTGGACTGGTTGTCATACATCTCTTTCTCACACACGCGCGCGCGCGCACACACGCACACATACTGTGTTTCTCTTGCAACCAAATAGAGATTTGAAACCTGGTACAGAACGTGTGTGTGTGGTGTCTTTGTTATAGCGTATAATATCCACACACATTTACGTATATATAAGACTTACCGTCCTCCACTTGCACACACAAGTCCAGCGTACATAACCTATAGAGGAAGGTTGAGTTACATAATCCTACTTCATTAATTAGTTATTAAATTTAATATATATTACTATTACACATGGGGGCTTAATTATTTAATTACTTAGTTTACTATTTACTCATAATTTTGTAAACTGGATCTTATTGTAATTCTTATTCTTCACATGTGAGTTTATTTTTAAACTCTTCAATCTTTTATTACTAAGTTAGATGTGTAATTTAACTATTATTTTAAACCCGATGAATTTATCCCTTAATTATTTTCTTTAACTTATTGAGTTTATCTCTAAATTACTTAGTGATTTATTCTTAAGTTAATTTTTAATTCAATTATTATCTTTAGCATAATGAATTTATCATTAACTTCATATTTGAACTTTACTATTTAATGACCATAATTTAATTATTATTTTAATTTGATGAATTTATTTTCATTTAAATCTTTAACCCAATTATTATTTTTAACATGGAAATTTATTTTGAAGTTGGACCTTAACATATTTATTATTCTTAACTTAATGAATTTAATTTTAAATTTAACTAATTGTTATTTTTAACTCCATGACTTATGTTATTCTTATGACCCATAATTTAATTATTATTCTTAATTAATAAATTTATTCTTAATCTAAATCTTAATCCAATTATTATTCTTAATTAATAAATTTATTTATAATTCAAGTTATTAATCCATTTAACCTCATGTGTTTAGGATAATTGTCAAATTCAATTTAGAATAACCATCAAATAAGTATAAATAACTATTAAATTAAGTTTAAGATAAATATTAAATAAAATTTAAAATAACTAATTTATTATCATTAATGTAAAATAAATGTGAAATAAGAGTTAGAACAATTGTGGTGTATAGTTGTTAAAGAATAAATTTAGACATTTATACATACATATACATCAACATATAGTGTTAAATGTTTGTATATAAAAATTCTAATTATTAATTTTAAAAACTATTTAAAAAAAAAAAAGAATTTCTAAACTCTTTTTATGCAGGTAGATTCACAATCCTTCACCATTTTGTTTTATGTCAAACTGTTCATCCTATATATAATTGTGATATAATTATTTATAACATATATTATCATAAATATAATTAATAAGGGTTGTTTCGCACACACTTAACTTAACTTAGGTGTTCCTACATCCTTAAATTTTTTTGTAATTTTGCATTATTTCCTTAAAATAAATTAAGTTAAGAAAATATTGTGAAATCACTGTCCTTAACGGTTAAACCCTTAAAAAATCTTGAGTAAGTGGTTTTTTTAAATTAATGCTGGTGGGAATTCGATTCCTTTAACAGTTAAACCCTTCAAAATTTAATTAAGTGGTTAGTTATATTAAGGGCGAGTAGGGTCCTTACCCACCCTTAACGACCACGCGCTCGCCACCTTTTCACAACCTTTTTAAAATAAAATTAAAAAATTATATTTTCCATGTAATGTATATTTTATATGTAAAAATATATTTTTATTTTTATTTTAACATATATACTTAAAATTTAAAAATAATACATATGAATTTTTTAAAGTATTCTCAGTAATAATTTTATTTCACCATATTTTATATTTTTTATAATAACTAAAAACACTTTAATTGTCAAGTTTCAACATTACAGCACCTCTTTACGTTATTTCTCAAGCACCAGGTCCATGCCTTAAGAGAAAGTTGCAGCCACCTGAGCAGCAACCAATTCTCTGGCATGTTGCTAAAGAGTTTAGAGAACCTTGTTCTTTTGGAGAATTCTGAGTACTTCAAGCAAGCATAGCTACCATTTTGTTTCATACTAGTGTTCATTTTCGCGTATACATGCTGGACAACACGTGAATACTTGTGAGTTTTTCAAGTTAAGGTTCATCGTCAGATACCTACGTTTCAGTCGGTTCTCTGGTAGCCACCGGAGATATTTGAAAAGAAGCTGGTTTGGGTCTTGTTTCCGTTTGTAAACATTACAACTTGACTCTGCGCCTCCGTGAAGCCAGTCCACGTCTGAAAGCGGGCTTTCAGTAGCACACGGTCAATAAATCCCGGCAGGAACTTCACAGCTTTGGCAGAAGCTGGAAAGCTAGCAACATGAAAGTATGGTCCGGTCGACTTATTTGTGGCCCCATTGTCGCAGAGGAAAATGGCCTTGGAACACAACGGGCCGTGAGAAATATGACGGCCATTAATCCATGATTAATTAGATTTAATTATTAATTTGTTTAGTATTAATTAATTAAAAGGTTGACCAAGGTACCATTGACTCCAATTCTCCAACTCATGAGTAACATCACTAAAAACGATCGGACTGCCGTCCACAATCTCCACGCTACCGAGAGAGTACAAACTCTCAATTTATGAAGTTAGCATTGAGATAATTTTATTTTTATTTTATATTAAAAATATCTTAGAATTATGTAATTATTTTTCAATTATAGTTTATATTAGGTGTAAATTTTAATATTAATAAAAGTTTTAAGTTAATCCTGAAACAAATTCTAGCATCTTTATATAAAAATAAAAATAACAAATGAAAATGGACATCATATAATCATTCCTTTTTTGATTTAGGTCTGCTAGGGTTTGGCGTGTGAACGAGGAGCCGCTTGATTCAGCCCTCACGGAATTCAGGAGCTGAGACGTGAGATGCAATGTCGCAAGGTATTGGATTCGTCTCCCCCGTTCTCTCTTCCTCCTGGGAACTATGTGATTTTCCGAAAGGCTGGGAAGAACCTGGAATTGCAATTCTCCAGCACTCTGAAAGCTGTGGAGATCGATACCAAGGTGAGTGGCAAGTCGGATCTTCACGGGTGATAGCTTCCCCGCCTTTGAACTCGCTCTTGGATCAAAGTGATGGCTTTGAAGAGCCTCCTCTGAAGCAAAGGAGGGTTGAGGCCAGCCCGGTAATAGATTCTCGTGTAGAGCAATTAGAAATTCAAATGAAGCTTTTTATGGACAGGTTAGACAAATTGGGGCGGAGAATCATAAACTAAAGCAAAGGATGAACCTTTACATGTTGAATGGAATTTCTTTAATCACTGCAAGTTGCGGTTAATTAAAGAAATTCCATTCAACATGTAGAGGATCATCCATAACATGAATTAGCTTGAATTCTATCTGCGTCTCCTCGTTAGAATCAGTACTGAAAGAACCCATCTGAAATATGGATCTAAATCTTCATGAATCAAGTGTTAATTCTGCAGAAAAACACAGACTTAAGTAAGTCGGGAAATCATGAATTCTATGAACTATGCGAACGCTGATGAGGGAAAGAGCTAGATATGGAGGAGAATCTAGTGAAAGATAGTGGAAAAGCCAAATTTAAGAAAATTTGGGGGAAGTGCACTATACTGTTAATAGAACTGCCACTTATAAACAGTACATTCCTCCATGATTCTTCCTCTTGCTAGATTCCACGTTATTTCACTACTGTTTTTATATTGTTGTGTGTGTATAAAATCTTTATAAGTTGATATTGTTTATATAATTTAATAAACGTATTTTAAACTAGTTTAATAAAACTTAAGGTGGGATTGGAAATTTACTTTAACTTATTAGTTTCCATTTAATGTAATTTAATATATTTAAAGTTAAATTTAATTTAATCTAATCAACTTTTGTATGCAATGAATATTCTAAGAACAACTATTAATATATTATTTGTGTTCCCAATTTCCATATCCAAACAGATACACATGTGCGTGCGTGCGTGTTGTATATACAAGTTGGTGTCCGTGTTTTATTAAATTAGCACTAATTCTTAACTTAGTATAAAAAAACTATAGCTTAAAATGCATGAAGCATTTTTTCTTGAAAGAATTTCCCACCCTTTATTTATGCAGGTGCAGCAAGTGCAGGTAGATTCACAATCTCCTTCACCACCTGGGCTTTATCCTGATCAAACTGTTCATTCTGTAATCATATTATATAAAATTTATATATAATTATTATACCATAATTATTATTAATGATATTATTAGTAAACATAAAATATTATTTCTATTGTTTATGTAAAATAATGGCAACTCTACGACTCTCTCTCTCTCTCTCTCTACCACACGACACACCAACCTAGCTATGTCCATATTATAGTTACTTAACACACACACACCCGCGCAGACGCACGCCCTTCTTTTAGTCTATAAATAAAATATAGTCCAATATATATATGTATGTATTCATTATCTTAAACCTTACTTACACCATGACACACACACACACACATCACATATAATATGTCTTTGCTTAATACCACACGCACACCTTTTTCAGTTTTGAATTCGCCAAAGAACTTTAGCAGTTTGGCTCGGTTTTTACCAGGATGCTCACATCTCCGGTGGTTTATTTTGATTAGCAACAAAACCTAATTTACATTAACATATATATATATATATATTTATATATATCTGTGTGTGTGTGTGTGTGTGCCTGTGTCTGTGTCTGTATATAAAACCTTAAAAACATGGAAGGCTTCAATTTGAATGCTTTTGCTGGACTCCTGGCAAAGACCAATAAAAGTAAGATCTCTCTCTCTTCTCTCTCTCTCACACACACACACACACACACACACACAGTATACATGTATATATGTGTACATACAAATATACCTTAAGAAGGTTCATCATTATACGAAGGTTCTCTTTGGAGCTCACATATCTCATCATCACAGCCGTGTTGGATCGATCCAAAAGCATATCTCCAAGAAGCTACAATATTGTAAACAGAATATTAAAATACATATAGATATATACATATGTGTGTTAAAACAAGCGAACCCCGTGTATAAATATATATTCGTATACTCTACCTTAACAGCTTGTCTTCGTGTGATGTAATTCGGTGATTCTAATAACTTGGAGTTGTATTCTTGGAAAAACTGCACTTGGAATTATATGACACAAATATAAAATATAATAGGCATTGCTGTAAAGATTATAATAGTAAATCTATAAACTGCAGTCGTTTATAGGACACTCCTGATATATGCACAATATAAATTATAAAAAAAAGTTTACCCAATCGTAATTCCGCGTCAGAAATTCCGCCACCGTGGATTTATGCCTAGTCAGCAGCTCCTGAGGATCAAGCACAGCGATCAGTCAAAATACTGCAGCATAAGCCTGCAAAGCATACGTAAAAAAAGATGCAAGAATCCACACCATGCTGTTTTACATTGTTTTGTGTTATTTGTTTGATCATATATAAATTTACTGTAATACAATGAAACAAGAAAAAACAGCAAAACGATAAAGCAGAAAAGATTTTTACACACACACACACACATATATATATTAGTAAAAGGATATACACAATATATATTGTCGAGACTCACTTTAAAGCTCACAGCTGCATCTGAGGCCACTGCGAAATTAGGATACTCAATGTATTCAAAAAACTTTCTTAAGTTTTCTGACTCCAACACATATCTGTAGAACACACACATGAGAGAGAGGGAGAGAGGGAAAGAGAGAAGGGAGGGAGGGAGGGGAGCGAGAGGTTTTTGCCTTGCCATGTGTTGGTGGCGAATACATTCACGTAGCATAGTTCCATAATGTAGTGCAATATCTGGATTCTCGTATCTGCATAAACGATATGTTAGCATATTTATATAGGAAACGCCTTACACATATAAAGACAGAAACAGCTTTAAATAAAATATAAATACAGCTTTATAATAAATTTATATAATATATAACATAATAACAGCTGTTATAATATATATATATACATCAAGATAAAATACGTGTATAGTGCATGTGCTGTGTGTGTGTGTGTTACCCTTTGACGAGGAGGTCTAGCAGGCTCTTGTTATTCTCCAGATATTCGCAAGCCATCACTCGCGAATGTACTTGTTGTCTTTGTAGATTTGCAACAATTTGGGCCATGTCTTTCCGAGCCTGTATATCAACGTGTGTGTGTGTGTGAAGAGAAACATATATATAAACTTCACAGACACACACACACACACACACACACATATATATATATAAAGTTCACACACACCCACACTTATATGTGTGTATATATATATAGAGAGAGATTATAATACAAACATACGTGTACATACGGTATACCTCCAAGTCAAGCTTAGGTAAACAAACGATCATCAACCTAAACACATCCTGTGTAAAGATTTCGTTTGTAATCTGAGCACACAGATCCGGAATAGGCTCAAACTCATTGTTCCCATACAGAGTGAACTTGATCTCCCGTATTTCTTCGTCAACTCCGTTAACTACATAAATACCCATAATATCTGTATGTATGTATATATCGTGTGTGTGTATATGTATGTATTATATATCTGCGTGTGTATAAGTATGTCTGTATATTATAGAGAGAGAGACATATATACGTACTTTTCTTCTTTCTTGGAATCCTTGAGAGGTGTATACATAGTCTAGAGATTGAAGAAAGCTCCTTAGTTGACCTTCTAAATCAGCAGGTGTTTTAGCCTTGTGCTTGAAGAAGCCCTTCATTGTACTACCCTTTACGCACCCTTAAAATATATTCTAATCAGAAAAGGGCATAGTGTCATGGGATCCTTTCTAAACCATGTACATATACACAATTCGATACATGGGTGTGTCAATTCAGTAAATGGTATTGAAAAATCGATTAATATATGTAAATGCGTATATGCACACCCAATTCAGTACATGGGTGTTGAGAAATCGATCAATATCGATGACTAGTGGAACGAGAAATATATATATGAAGAAAAGGGGGAAAAGAGGGAAAAAGATGAATTGAAACCACGAGATACACACTATAATGCGGACTCTACACAATTCCAGAAAGAAAAAGCTGCAACAAATTTTACCTCGTGAAATCCAGGAAGGGAAGGATCTGCCCATCAACCCTGAGACAGGGGAAAATATTCCCGAATATTCTAGTCCTATTCTATGAATATTCTTACGGAGGTGCGTGGATATTCGCGATACGTGGTATTGCCACATAATTAATTTATTTAATTATAATAAAAATAGTTTTTTAAATTTTTTTTCAAACACACAATGATCCACAGGATTCACGGACCTGGAAAATATACACACGAACTCGTAGTGCGTGGCGTGTGTGTGTGTGTGACTTTATACCTAACTAACATTTCAATATAGTGCATGTGAAAGGCAGATATCACATGTAAAACTGTTATGTTAGTTAAACTGTAATATATATAAACCTCATGTAACTATATGCTAAAATGAAGTATTTACCGTATATGTGTGTTGTGTGTGTGTGTGTATGTGTGTGTTTGTGTAGTGTAACACCTGGAAGTGTGTAGATGACTCATCACATATTTCCCAACTTCCATCTTTATGTGTATTTATAGACGTATACACATATACATGCACATATATTAAGCTGTGTATCCTCCGTAGACATACATGTGCGTGTTGTGTGTTTATATATATATAATATATATATATATATATATTATTGAGAGAGAGAGAGAGGAGAGAGAGAGAAGAGAGAGAGCATTTATGAGGTTGGCTGTTATGAGAAACAGTGGTTTGAAATATACACATATATGGGTGTATATAATGGTGTTGTGCGTGTTTTACCTTGCTAGAGGATTAATCTATATGTATATACACGTGACTTACTCTCAATACTTTACATAATTACACACACGCAACGCATGCGTATGAATTAATAGTCTCTTGGATGTTGGAAGTCATTATCTATTAAAAAATCCATTAATATTAAGCAAACAGGAATCTTTTACACACTACAAATACCATTAATTAACTCTTAAAAACCATCAACTACTTAAATTTCTACTCTTTAAATAGTTTTACTCACGAGTTTTGTCGATTTCATCCAACACCATATATATATTTATATATTATCAGTACGTGCTTGGATTATAATATATATATATATATCAAGAATATGTGTGTATATCTGTATATCATTGCTGTTAAGCTATAAGCAATGTAAATGAATGTTAAACTATGTAATCACACGCGAAACACGCACACATATAAACATAATAAATGTATACATATGATAATATACATTCATAATTTCAAACTTTCTTCAATATATAAAAGATTAAAATATTGTCAGTACTGACTTCCGTGCGTGTGCGCTTACTTTCCTCACTACGTACATATGCTGTTATTTTTTTCAACATAACTAAGAAAAACACATAAAAAAATTTAAAACATTGAAAATTCAAAAGTAATATATATATATATGTATATATATATGTACACATTTGTATCCATGTTGGTAAAATATAAGTTATGTGACTGAATGTTACACTATAACACACACCCATGCACACTCGTTAATTTATTTTCTTTAATATAATTTACAATGATACGCTCTATATTCTTGTATGTTGTGTATATATTTTATAAATATAATTAAATTGTTTAAAAGTTTAATACAATTGTTTAAATGTACTATATGTGCATAACTTTTATTAAAATAATGTACAAATATATAAATGTATATGTTATATAATGCGTAAAACTTTCAACACTCCAAGTTAAGTAATTAAAAAAAAAAAATGGTATTTAATTATATTGCAATAGATAAATTAAGATTTATAGTGATTTTGCAAACACTTGTGAATATATAATCTCATTTATAAATTAAAAAATAAGTGTGAACCTCCTCCAATGATAATTGAAAATTAATGGTATAAGAAACTTAAGTATTATTTATGCTCAAGAACTATACGGTCACTTTGTATTCATTTCAAGTAAATAAAAAATAAGTACCTATTTTAAAAAATAATCTTATATTTATTATTAATTTCCATTTACAAGCATGGAATTTAATTTTTTATAACTTTTAATGAAAAACACCTTTAAATTGCAGTGCATTAATTGATAAGTGATGAATAAAATATTGAAAGATTAAATATATGAATCAAGGATATGAGATTAAAATTTATTATGTGTTATACATTTTGAAAAATTATAAAATAAATTTTAAATAAAAAATAATTCAATTGCTAATAAGTCACTGGAGCACTTTGATTTCATGCAGCATCTCAAGCATGCGCTCATCGATTAAATTGTGTAGACTGAAAGAGACTTGATTGCAGCGTATTTATTTAGTTTAGTAGTATTACCTCTTCAACGTGTATTTTAATTTTTCTTGTATCGTGACTAAAAAGTGTTGGAATTGGCATTGCATATATGCTATAAGTGCTATAAAAAAAGCCATGTCTGTACATGACCAAATTTTTTTAAAAAATCAAAAAATGAAATATATAAATTCAAAAAATTTTATAAAAAAGAACCTTTACGTATCAATAAATAATAAATAATGGTTTTCTTTAATTCCTTCACTACATGAGAGGCAAGCTTCTTTAAGACGTTGGTGTGACGCTTAAACTCTAGCGAGAATAAAGATAAAAAATACAAAATACAAAATTTTAAACAAACAAAAAAATATAAAATTTAAGTGACAAATAATTAAAAAATGAATATACATTAGTAATTTCATGGAAAGTTTACATTTTATATAGGTATGTAATATATAGGTGCATTTTTTAATTAATAAATTCATATATATATGCATACATCATTCAAATTTGACTTTATAATGGTTTCTTTTTATGTATATAAGTAGGATATCAGATAATGTTATAGGATGATAAAAGAATTTGTATTATTAGTGTTTAAATATTATAACTTTGTATATATATAATTTGCATAGTGGTATTATATATAATTATTAATTATAATATATTTAATTTATGTATTTACAAAAGAAAAACATATTAAAAAGAGGTAAGTATAATAATAAAAGGATTTCAACTATGGTGCATATGTATACTTTTATACTTGTTTAATTTAATGAAATTTTATAATATAAAAATTATTTTTCACTATATACTTAAGTTTTTTAATTATTAATTATCAATAATATAATATATATATTATATATATATATATAAATCTTAAGTCAATTCTAAGATTTTACATTCTTTAATAAAATCAATTCTTAAACAGAATAAAAAACTCATGCAGAATCTTAAAATTAAAAACTTAATATTTCCTGCATTCTTTATATTATAACAAAAACCGTATATATAACTTAAATTGAAATCAAAAACCAATAACACCAATATGTATAAAGTTTAAACAAGGCACAATAAAATATACTCATTAATTTTTATTACTTTTAAATTTTAAAAATTAATAATTCCGATTTAAACCATAATTTAAACTACTAAATAAACCATAATGATTTATTAATAAATTTTAAATTAATTTATATTAATAATTTTAAATTAAAATAAATATATAAATTTAATCTTATATTCTTTAATTTTATATATTAAAATTAAGGTTTACTATTTATAAATAACAATCATTATCTAAACAAAGTCTGTTGCCGTAGAGGAAAACAACAACTGTTATGTTTTTTATAATAACAATTTTCAAATTGATTAAAATATTCTAGTAAAGTTTTTACTTGTTTAGGTGTCTTTTAACGGTAAAGTTTAATTATTAAATTAATTTGCCTGTGTGTGTATGCATGTGTGTGTGTGTGTGTGTGTGTGTCTGTGAGGATATATATCTATGTTGTATACATAGAGAGACCTTTAGTTGGAGGTTGTTCAATTGTTCTCATTGACTCTGAACAATTGACTCGTCGTACTTACTAAACCTTGCTTTTACTGTTAACCTTCAAATGGTGCTGCGCTTAAACAAAGTGATAACCAATTTAAACTCTTACGCAGCTTTCTTCAGAATTCATAATATCCTAATAAAGGAACAAAAACAAACTATCAATGCAACTAATATATACACTCTATGTGTGTGCGCAAGAGCGATTATATCTGGAACATAACAATCGTTATAACGCTTAAACAATCACTACGTGTGTGTCTGCACGTGCACGTGCACGTGCATGCGCACGAGAGAGAGAGAGAGAGAGAGAGAGGAGAGAGAGAGATCACAGTTCCTGATCTCGTGAAGCTTGCCAGAATTATGCTGGAACCACCCGAGGTCTGAGCCTGTAACATAGTCACAACACACAAAAACACACACACACACAGTTTCGTGTTTCATATACACTTCACATGATATATTTTCATGAAATATAGACAGACAGACATATTATACATATACATTTGATCTTACTTTGAGGTTAAGTATAGCAGCAATTATGACGTATATCACACTAAAGATGGTGAGCTACTATGCGTAGGCATCGTTATTTGGTGTATTTGTGCACTGGTGCCACACACACACGTAGATAGTGCTTGGCTAATCAAACATCATATACGTCAGTAGTATGAATGTGGACAAAATATACAATTCGTCAGAGTACACACATATGTATATTTCGTGCAGTCTGTTTCATATTAAACCTCCATAAAAAAGAGTAACGTAGTATAATGTATGCAAACGTGATATTAGAAAACCAAAGGTGGACAGGCATACACTTTGTAGTATTTAACTCAACACACCTACGTGTAAATCTTATACAGCTACGTCTATATACAAACGTATTTACATATCTAGAATGTATGATAGTATGCGTATTATCTAAATTCTGTGAACATGTATATGTGTGTACATACATTCTGGTCTGTTCATGCAGTGTCCACATAAAGATAAGACATGAAATGCACGAAATAGCACTTGGCTTTAATATTTACATATATACATAATTTGTATATGATAAATGTACACTCACATATACATAACACACGTATATATTGCCTTTCATCTAGACACAAGCCTTAAACTTTGAGCAGTCAACGTCCATGTCATTATCTGGGTGCCTGTTTTGTATATTGTTTGAGTCATTTTTGGCCTTTCTCTCATTTTTAAGGGTATTATATACACATAAGCATTTTATCAGATATGCCCAAACAATCTATTTGTGTCAGTGGTGTGTGTATATATAAATACAAAATGTATATAAGCAATAACCACATATAATATAAATAAAAATGTATATAATGCATACATAAATATTGTATGTGTGTGTGTGTGTGTGTGTGTGTGTGTGTGTATGCAAAGATACATACATGGATGAACAAGGGCGATTGTGGGGTGACATTTGTAGACGGTGAGAGTAACGGCCGATCTGGAGACAATCCATGCGCCCTTGTCTGGATTAACTTGCAGACATGCACACAACCTTCTATGAAGAATCCGAGATTAGAATCGGAAAGCGGCGGCACGAACTGGGCAAGCTGCATTCCTCCATGGATTAGGGTAGGGATCTTAGCTAAATATTCTAGAATATTCATTCCCCGTCACCGTCAGATTTTCCATGTCAAATGAAATCTCTACCGTCGTATTATTAAACTTAAGATGGAATCTATATAAGTATATTCTTGTGTATATACTTGTGTGGTTCTGTATTTGATATTGTGTGTTTTGTATGTGATTTATAATTATTATATTTCCGATGAGGTGTGACGATTCAATTCGATTATTAATAAAGAAAATATATTTTAATATTAAAAAAATTAAACTATTCTAAGTGATGTTTTATTTTTTTTTTTTATAAAGTTTATCGTAATAATAATATAATAAAATGTAATGATAACAAAATGTTAAGAGAAAACTCACACACGCGCGTGCACACACACATTGTGTGTATGTGTGCATACATATATATCCATGTGCATATACATAAATAATGTACATTAAATAATAAATTCACACACATTTAAACTCAATGAGAACATCGTCACACCCATTTTAAGCTACGTGAGTGTTAAACTCTATAAACCACACACATACACACATAATATTTAAAGAGAGTGATCGTCCTAAATCATAAATCCACGTGGCATTACGAGGCCATTAAACTTCATAAATAATCATTTTAAATACTAAATTCATGTACATTATTGAACCATTAAACCTCATTAATCATCATTTTAAATCTTACACCAACATGACATTATTAAAACTGTTAGATCAAGCATGAGTTAATAATAAAGATAATAATTAAATTAAAAATAAACTCACTAAGTTGAAGATTTAGATTAATTATTTAACTTGGAAATAAATTAAGAATAATAATAAGATTTAAGGTTGATGGTTACATAAGTAAATTTAAGGATTAAAGAATAAATTCACCAGATTCAAAATAATGAGTTAAAATAACAAATCCAGCTTAAAAATAAATTTAATATGTTAAAAATAATAATTACTTTAAATAGTTTAGTATAAATATAAGATATTAAGGATAAATTCATTATAACTCAATTAAAATTCAGCTTAGAAATAAATTCATTAGATTAAAAATAATAATTGAATTAAATATTTATATTTTCCTACGTGAACACTATTGTAATTAATAAATTATTATTAAATAATTAAGCCCATCAATGTATATATAGTGTGTGTGTATATATTTATTTATTTATTTATTTATTTGCATGTTATACTATCATATACATATAGAAAAACTCACAATTATTCATCAATATATAAAATATTAATGATAATAAATATTCAATATTGTTACATTTATTCACTATGTACATATGCTGTTATTTATTATAAAATATACGTGTAATAATTATCTAAAATATATCATCTTCCAAACCAACGTCCAATTCTTAGATTTTGTCAACATATTTTATAATTACACAGACCTATATTATATATGTGTGTATCATGCAAAATAACCTAAACATTCTTAATTTTAATCTTTCATTAATATATAAATTAATATTAATCAACATTTAATATTTATATTTATTAAACATGAATCCCTCATTCAAAAATTTATAAAGTTTACATTATTTACATGTGTGACCATAACTTAAAAGCTCTTTTATTTAAAAGAAGCAAACTTAAAAGACCATTATTAATTAAACTCATGAACTATAAGTAAGCTTTCTTCTTAAATAATGACTCACAGCTAAAGATCATCTCTTAAGAACTGAAGTTTAAAAACTATATGAATTATAAAATCTTATGAAAATAGACTTGCGTTTAAGCATTATAAAGTTTCAAAATTTGTAATAACAATATATTTATAACAACAAGCTACACATTTATAGACTTAGAGAGAGAGTATTTATATATTTATTTATTTCTTATATAGAATTAAACTTGGTCGACACAAAGCAAGGTTGTCTTGTTAAAAACTTTTAAGAATTTTAAATTAACTTTTTTTTATGTGTAACCATTACAACTATTAAAAAATTAAAAAACCAATAAAAGAAGCTCCTTTTTAAAAGAACGCAAACTTAAAAAAGAATTATTAATCCACTAATTAACCTCGTCATACAGAATACACACGTATAATCTACATGGAGTCGTCAGTACTGGTGTAAACTCAAGTTTGTAGCATTCATCATAAGGTTTGTACACATTGACCAACGGTATGCACAACTCATGCACGTTAGAGAATATACCTGCTTTAATCAGTGGATTAAATTTTTTATATTTTTCAGTATTCTTCTTTTTAAAAAGATTCTCTTTTAGTGAATAGTAACATGTGCATATACATAAATATATGTACATTAAAAACACAGACATTTAAACTCAACAAAGACATGGTACAGCCATTCTAATCTACTTGACTATTAAACTCTATGAATAACACACACAAACACACACAATATTTCAAGAGAGTATACGTACATATATATACACACGAACTCGTCAGTGCATGGCGTGTGTGTGTGTGTGTGTGTGACATTTATGCCTAACTAAACTTCTAGTGCATGTGAAAGGCAGATATCACATGTAAAACGTGTATGTTAGTTAAACTATAATAATATAAACCTGATGTAACTATATGTTAAAATGAATTTATCATGTGTGTGTTGTGGTGTAACACCTGGAAAGTGTGTAAATGACTCCAACTTCCATCTTTATGTGTATTTATAGACGTATACTCATATTGCACATATATTAAGCTGTGTATTTCCGTAGACATACCTGTGCGTGTGTATTGGGGGGGGGGGGGGGCAGAAGAGAGAGAGGGAGAGAGAGATTTATGAGGTTGGCTGTTACGAGAAACAGTGGTTTGAAAACTACACGTATATGGTGTATATAATGCGTGTGTGTGCCTTTACTGAGGGTTATTATATGTATATACATGTGACTTACTCTCAATACTTTACATAGTTACACACACGCACACGCATGCGTATGAATTAATAGTTTCTTGGATGTTGGAAGTTAGATGTGCACACACACACAAGTGTGTGTGCACGCGTGTGTGTATGTTAGAATATACATATTATATGAACAGACAAGCTTAAATCAAGTACGAGGCCTCTCTCGAAAGTTTAAGTAAATTTTCTTCAATATGTATACATTATTTATAAAAAAATCCATTAATTTTAAACAAACAGAATCTTATTCTATATTAACAGTTCTTCATGCCAGTATAATAACTAAAACTTTTTTACCACTACAAATACATTAATTAACTCTTAAAAACCATCAACTAATAAATTCTACTCTTTAAATAAGAGTTTTGTCAATTTCATCCAACACCTCTATATATATATAATATATAATAATACATTATCAGTATGCTTGGATGTATATATACATATCAAGAATGTGTGTGTGTATATCTGTATATACATTGTTGTTAAGCTATAAGCAATGTAAATGAATGTTAAACTATGTAATGAAGCACGCGAACACGCACACATATAACATTCATAATTTTTAAACTTTCTTCAATATATAAAAGATTAAAATATTCAGTATTGACTTTTGTGCGTGTGTGCTTACTTTCCCTGTTATTTATTTCAACATAACTAAGAAAACACATTAAAAAAATTTAAAACATCGAAAATTCAAACTCTTTTTTTAAAAGAAGCTTACTTAAAAACACAGGTATTAAGAGATACATGTCTTGTAATGTCAACCGTTCGTATAGGTTATAACTGATCAATGAAAAAATCTGAAATGGGATCCATCCTTGGGATTTGGATTAAAGACTAATATATATATATAAATGATTAATAATTAAAAAGCCTAAGTATACAATGAAAAATAATTTTATAATACCTTCGTACCGTAAAATTTTATTAAATTAAACGAATGTAACAATAACATAAAAAAAATCCTTTTTACTACCATATTTTTTTACTTTTGTAAATACATAAATTAAATACATTTATATAAACTAATAACTATGTGTAAATAACATCACTACACATTTTATAACACTATATATACATATTTATTTATTTAATAAAATTAATCATGTATCTTACTTATAATATAAGAAAAACTTTTCCATGCCTCACTTACCTTAATTATAACTTAAAACTTTTATGTTTATTTTTACCATATGCATATAATACGAATCTAATAAAAAAAAATCTTTAAAGTATCCAAATATTACATACCTATATAAAATACTTGGGTTTTAATTATTTATTTATATTATATATATATATATATATATATATATTAATCTTAAGTGAATTCTTCAGAATCATTTACCGTTTAGTTGTTCATTATTAAAAATATGAATTTAAAAAAACCTTGAAATGATAATTTTTTTATTATATTCTTTATATTGTATTGTTATAACTTGGATAAAAATTCAAAACTGACTGTACCATGTATGTGAAGTTTGAATTCATAATAAAATATATTAATTAATTTTCATTACTTTTAATATTATTATGATGTGTTTCTTACTATATCATGATAAGGAAAATAATAATTAGCTGTTATATTTTTAAAATAACAATTTTGAATTAATTAAAATATTTCAGTGAAGGAATTTTTACTTGTTTAGGTATCTTTAAGAATAAAGTTTAATTATTAAATTAATTTGTATGAACCCTAAGTTATTTTTTTATTTTTAATCGCATAATAAGCTAACCCAATTGTTATCTTGAATATAGTAAACTTGATTATTATTTTATTATTATTATTAACCTCTTAAACACTCATTTACTTAATGTAATGATTTGATAATGTCACATGGATTTAAGATTTAGTACAATTCTTGACTATATAGATTTAAGATTTAAGAAAATCATTTATTAAGTTCAACGATCTAATAATATTGCATGAATTTAAAATTTAAAATAATAATTAATAAAGCATTCACGACAAACAAACACAAAGTTCATGACTTTTATTGTAAACATAATATCTTTATTTTAGACATAATATAAACAAAAGAAACATTATTCAAACATCATTTTAGAATAGTTTAAATTTTTAAAATGAATTCAAATATATTTCTTTATTAATAATCAAATTGAATCGTCAAATCATTATTCACCTCTTTTAAAACATCAAAATTATAAATTGCATACAAAATATACAATATCTAATACAAAACCAATTATCACATAATAATGTACATAATAAATTAATTTAATATATATTCTTATAATTTTACGGGAAGAACAATCGTTGCTAGGTAATCGAAACGTTTTCATTTAAAATAAAAAAATTCATTACTCTTAGGCTTAACTCTTAATCATCATGTTAATACACACACATATGTATACACAAGAATATACTTTTATAGATTCCATCTTAAGTTTATCTTTTAAATAAAATTTTATTTTTATTTAATATGTATTAAATATTATACTTTCTTTTAGAAAAAGGAGAGAAAAGTAGTTAAATATTAAATATATGCTTATTATTAACAATATGGTTCACTATGCATAAGAATAACGACAAATGAATGTGTAACATATGTATTGTATTTACATTATAATATTTTAATACGACGGTAGAGATTTCATTTGAAAATGGGGAGACGGGAATGAATATCTTAAGAATATTTGGCTGAAACCCTAGCTAAGACCCCTACCCTAAGCTATGGAGGAATGTGCGCGGAGTGTTCAGCTTGCCCAGCGCCGCTTTCCGATTCTAATATAGAAGGTGCGTGCGTGTGCAAGGGCGCATGGATTGTCTCCAGATCGGCCGTTACTCGCACCGTCTACAAATCTCCCCCCGCAATCGCCCTTGTTCTTAATGGGACCATGTATGTATCTTTGCATACATCACACACACACATACATATATACATAATGCATTATATACATTTTTATTTATATTATATAGGGTTTTTGGATGAAATCCGTTAGCTTTGCTTATATACATTTTGTATTTATATATACACACACCACTGACATAAATAGATTGTTTGGGCATATCTGATAAAATGCTTATGTATATATATGCATTACGATATATACACACATACTTGGAACCATTCTACTACCCATGTATATATAGTTATGTGTATACACGTATAACCCGTATATACTGCCTTTCATCTAGACACAAGCCTTAAAACTTTGAGCAGTCAAGCATGTCATTATCTGGGTGCCTGTTTTGTATATTGTTCTGAGTCATTTTTGGGCCTTTCTTAACTTTGGATATAGGGTATATAACGTGTGTTACGTATGTGTGAGTGTATGTGTGTGTGTTGTATACTTGTTTATGTATATGTAGACACGGCAGACGAATCAAAGCTCTGGGTCGTTTCCATGAATTTCTTAACTTTGCCTATACTCTCTCTATATACATCAAAATAACAGGTTCTGATGGTGCATTTGTGTACATACATACATGTCAATACGCTATATACTTACATAATTATCTACATTATATACATTTGTATGCATACACACACACACACATGTGTGTGTGTATGCATATACATACTGCTTCTTTATGGAAGCGTTGTACTTGCTTTCATATGTAGTCTACTGACTTAGACACGAGTCGTATATTTTGTCGGCTTTTTGGGATTTTTAAACTTTGATTTGTATATTTACTCGAATATATATGAATTATGTATGTATGCTCTGATATACGATATTAGTACATCGTACATCGTATAGTGTAGTCAACTACATTCATATAGTTGGCCTGGATTCTCTTCTTTAAATTTCGACATAAATGCATATACAATGGTAGAATATAGAAAATGTTGTTTGTAAACGAAATGGTAGAATCTAGAAGATATGTGTTTGTACGCACTTATTGAAACATATACACACAAAAACCATGTCACTGTATGTACGTAGCGCATAGACATGTAGTATTACATAGTACTACTTGGCTTTAATATTTACAAATATACATAATTTGTATATGATAAATGTGAATTAGATCATTTTTTATATAAGCGTGTAGTATGTCTGACATGTACTTACTAGTCATACGAACGTATAAGTTTAAGTTCACTAAATTAAAATAATAACTAGTTTAAGGGTTCATATTAAGAATAAATTTAATAAGTTAAGAATAATAATTATATTAAAGGTCATTAAATAATTAAGTCTATACATAGAATATTGAGGATAAATTCACCGTTAAGGATTCAATTTAAAAATAAATTCATTAAATTAAAAATAACAATCGATTGAAACATTCAATTTAAGATAAATTTACCAAGTTAAAAATAATAATTAAGTTAGAATTTATAAATTAAAAAATTATTATTAAATAATTAAGTCCCCAACGGTGGGCATATATACTAGCATATATTATTTATTTATTTGCATGTTATACTATCATATACGTACATTATTTATTTCAACATAAAAAAAAACACAAGTTTTTAAAACTTTGAATACGCTACGGATATATATTATGTAGTAATATAACGTGTATATGATATATCACCTTGCAAATAGACGTCCAATTCTTAGATTTTGTTAATATATTTCATAGTTATACACACGCGCATATATATATATCATGCAAAATAACCCGAACATTCTTAATTTTAATCTTTCATCAATATATACAAAATTAATATTAATTAACATTTAATATTATTATATTTATTAAAACTCATTAAAAATTATAAATTACATATGTACCACCTTAAAAGAAGAAAAAGAAGCAAGCTTAAACAATAATTATTAATCCACTAATTAAATTCATGAACTATAAGTAAGATTCTTCTTTAAGTAGTTTCCACACACACACGTAGTGTAGATGACTCAGCATCTGCTCTACTTTCTCAGCTTAAGATTAAGAACTGAAGTTTTAAAAACTTTAAAAACTATATATGAATTATAAAATCTTATATAAATAGATTTTGTGTTATAAACATTAAACATTTGTAATAACAATATATTTTATAACAACAAGCTACACATTTACAAACTTAGAGAAAGAGTATTTATATATTTATTTATTTCTTATATATGAATTAAACTTGGTCGATCACAAACAACAAGGTCTGTACTGTTAAAAAATTTAAGAATTTCAAATTAACTCTTTCTTTATGCACATATGTAACCATTACAACTATTAAAAAATTAAAAACCAATAAAAGAAGCTCCTTTTTAAAAGAAAGTAAACTTAACAACACATATAAAACTATCAGTACGTGCTTGGATGTATCAAGAATATGTGTGAGTATATCTGTATATACATGCTGTTAAGCTATAAGCAATGTAAATGAATGTTAAACTATGTAATGAAGCACACGCGACATATAAACACACCTAATAAATGTATACATATGATAATATAAACATTCATAATTTTTAAACTTTCTTCAATATTTAAAAGATTAAAATATTGTCAATACTGACTTTCGTGCATGTGTGCTTAGATATTGCATGTAAAATGGCAAGATATATTTGTAATAATATTTACTAATCAATTTTATTACATTTCAAATGGTAAATTAAATTCAGAAGTATAAGACCCTCTCATCGAAAGTTTTCTAAGTTTAAATTTACTTTCCTTGTTAAGTCCATATGCTGTTATTTATTTAAACATAGCACATAAAAAAAAAATTAAAGCATTGAAAATTCAAAGAAGCAAACTCTTTTTTTAAAAGAAGCCAACACAGGTATTAACATAGATAAGAGTCTTGCTAATGTCAATCATTCAAATAGGTATAAATAAAAAAATTTAATTAAAATTTTCACATTAATAACACATACTTAATTTAAATTTTATTTAACTACTTATCTATAAAATTTGCACTATCTATGGTGATATTATGCATATTACATGTGATTATCATCTTCAAACAGTGGTATAGTTCTTAGATTTTGTCACTATGTTTCATAATTCTATATAAATATGATATGTTATCATATGCTTCTTAATTATAATTTTTCATCCATATATACAAATAACCTTAATTAATATTTAATATTGTTACATTTGTTAAATGCAAACTTGAAATGGTTTCCCGTGAAGAACAACTTTTTCATTAGATTTTAAAATATTCATATTAACTTTTCATTATACATAATACAAAATTTAAAAATATTAAAAAGAAACCGTTAAAAGAAGCTCTTTTTTAAATTAAAAAATAAATAATTATTAGTCCACTAATTAAACTCATCAACTTCCAGCTTAAAGATGGCATACATATATACATGTATACATAATATGTGTGTTCTTAAACAAACTTGCCTTTATATTTAAAAAGTTAATAAATATTTTTTCACATACTATCGTATGCATACAAAATAACCTAATAGAATAATTAATATATTTGTTAAATGTAAATTGAGCCTTATGTGTTGCCTCTTTGGTTAAAAAAATTTTTAAAAATTTAAATGAAACTTCTTTATTAGCACTAGAGGTTATAATTCTTTTATCATCTATAATTCTCCTACTAGTGCTATCCTTGTGGTGTAAAGAAAAACACATAAAAGATTTTAAAACATTGAAAAGAAATTAAAATTATTTAAATTTTTAGTTATAAATTTTTATCTTAAATTCCTTGAGTTGATAATATTCATTAAATGTTCTGTAGTTATTCACACATATATGTACACACACATATAACACCTGAAATAAAACTGAAAATTTGTTGAGTCATGTCATCTTTGTGCGTGTATAAATATATATATCTATACACATGACTAAATGTTACACTATAATACACACCCACACACATGCACACTCATTAATTTATTTTCTTAATATAATCTGCAATGATATGTCTATCTATTCTGTATGCGGTGTATTATTATAAATAGAATTAAGTTGTTTTTAAAAGTTTAATATAATTATTTAATATGTATTATATGTGCACAAATATATAAATGTATATGTTATATAATGTGTGAAACTTTCAACTACACTCCAAGTTAAGTAATTAAAAAAGTTAAAAAACAACAACAAATAGTATTTAAATTATATATAATAAATAACATTGATGATATTTGCAAACACTCATAAATATATAATTTTGTTTGTGAATTCAAAAATAATGTTAACCATTTTTTGCCATCATTAAAAACATTAATGATATATAGAAGATTATATATATAATCGTGTAACATAATAAAGGTAATGAGTACATACTTCAAAAAGTTTTCATATTTTAAATTTGTTAATCTTTCATTTAAAAATTTGTGTAGTTAAAGAACTTTAATTTTATATAATTCATTAAAAGTATAACTTTTAAGTCGCAATGCATTCATTAATGGGTGCAAAATAAGATGTTAAAAAATTAAAAATATAAACTTATAAAAATGAATCTTATATTGAAATCCATTATGTATTGTGTATTTTTTAAGACTACAAATAAAACTCAAATAAAATTAATTAATTATTAATACATATTTGGAGGAATGAATTCTATATTTATCACCTATTTTAATATGTATTTTAAATTAGTTTTTTTATATTATGATTAAAATATGTTGAAGTTAACATTATAAATGTTATCGAAAAGTCGTGCTTGCATATGAAGTAAGCTAAAAAGAAAATAAAGAAATGAAATATACAAATTCAAAAGATTTTTATATGAAAGAATTTTTATATATTAATAAATAATAAATCATAATTTTAAATATAATATATTTTAAAAAATAATAAATATATAAATGTCAGACAGACATAAAAACAAAGAGATGAAGAAAAATGAAAAATAAGATAAAAAATATAAAATTTTGAATAAAAAATAAAATATAAAATTTTGAGATGATAAGTAATAAAAAATGAACATACATTGGTTATTCCATAGAATGTAATATACATGTACAATTAAAGGTTTTTTAAATTTGTATTGTATGCATATGATAAAATAGGAGCATTAAAAGCTTAAATTGTAATTAAAATAAGTGAGGCATTAAAAGGTTTTCCTTATGTACATAAGTAATATATTTTAGTAATTTTATTAAATGAATAAAAATATATATGTAATGTTATAGGATGAGAAAAGAATTTATGTTATTGATGTTTAAAATATTATAACTTTGTATATCGGATAATTTACATAATGGTATTATACATAGTTATTAATTTATTTAATTTATGTATTTACAAAAGAAAAACATTAAAAAGAAAATAAAAGGAATTTTCATTATGGTGCATATGTATACTTTTTACACTTGTTTAATTTAATAAAATTTTATGATATCAAAATATTATAAAAATTAATTTTTATTATATACTTAAATTTTTTAATTATCAATTATAAACAAATATCATATATATATATATATATATATATATTATATATATATATTAATGTTAAGTCAACTTCCAAGGTCATCAACTGTTGTAGAACCTTAAATATAAACCTTATTTTCCTGCGTTCTTTATATTATACGGTATGACCTGGACAAAAAATTCAAAACCGATTATACCACATACATGAAATTTTTAAACAAATTCACCATTGGACAATAGAATATACTAATTATTTTTCACTAATTTTAACATGTTAATGATATTGTGGTAAAGAAAAAAACTAGCTGTTATGTTTTTCATAATAATAATTTTTGAATTAATTAAAATATTACAGTGAAGGTGCGGTTTACAATATTAACTTTTTGAGTTTTTACTTGTTTAGATATCTTTAACGGTAAAGTTTAATTATTAAATTAATTTGCCTGTTTGTGTATGCGTGTGTGTGAGAGAGGATTTATATCTATGGTGTATACATCTAGACATATACAGAGACCTTTAGTTAGAAGTTGTTCAACAGTTCGCATTGACTCTGAATATGTGCCTGAAACTATGATTAGTACTTATTAAACCTCGCTTTTACTGTTAACCTTCAAGTGGTGCTGAGCTTAAACAAAGTGATAACCAATTCCTATTTAAACTCCTACGCAGCTTTCTTCAGAATTCATAATATCCTAATAGAGGAACAAAAACAAACTATCAATGCAAATAATATAGATACTCTGTGTGTGTGCAAGAGCGATTATATGCTAGTACTAGCCTGAAGAAGTTTGAAACATGCTTCAGCATCATAGCTATTGGAAAAACCGCATGGCAAACTCATGAGTTTGGAACATAACCAATCGTTATAACGCTTAAACAATCACTACGTGTGTGTCTGCACGTGGACGTGCACGCGCATGAGAGAGAGAGAGAGAGAGATTCACAGTTCCTAATCTTGTGAAGCTTGCCAGAATTATGCTGGAACCCCATGGAAACGACAGCAGCGGAATGCAATGCTCTTCCTGTTCAGTAACATAGTCACACACACACACCACACACACACAGTTTTGCTGTTTCATATACACTTCACATGATATATTTTCATGAAATATAGACAGACAGACATATTACTTTGAGGTTAAGTATAGCAGCAACTATGACGTATATATCACTAAAGATGGTGAGCTACTATTCGTAGGCATCGTTATCTAGTGTATTTGTGCGCTGGTGCACAACACACACACGTACGTACGTAGACGTCAGTAGTATGAATGCGGACAAAATATACGATTCGTCAGAGTATAGTATAATGTATGCAAACGTGATATTAGAAAACAAAACACCTACGTGTAAATCTTATACAGCTACGTCTATATACGAACGTATTTACATATCTAGAATGTATGTATTATCTAAATGTGTGTACATACATTCTGGTTTGTTCATACTGTGTCCACATAAAGATAAGACATGAAATGCACGAATTAGCACTCGCTTTAACAGAAAAACAAAAACCAGTGTGTACATATTCGTAGTTACATTTCTTATGTATACGTTCGTATGACTAGTAAGTACATGTCAGACATACTACACGCTTATATGAAAAAGGATCTAATTCACATTTATCATATACAAATTATGTATAGATGTACAAAACTACCTTTGCACAAATACATGTCTATGTGGTTTTTTGTGTGTATACCTTGATTATGTATATATGTACAAAACTACACTTATCTTCATACTGATAACATTACCTTTTCTATATTCTACCATTTCGTTTACAAACAACATTTTCCATATTCTACCATTGTATATACACCAGCATTTATGTCGAAATTTAAAGAAGAGAATCCAGACCAACTATTGAAGAGTGATATGAATGTAGTTGACTACAGCATACGATGTACGATGTACTAATATCGTATATCCAGAGCATACATACATAATTCATATATATACGAGTAAATATATGGAAAATACGTTCCAAATATACAAATCAAAGTTTAAAAATCCCAAAAGCCGACAAAATATACGACTCGTGTCTAAGTCAGTAGACTACATATGAAAGCAAGTACAACGCTTCCATAAAAGAAGCAGTATGTATATGCATATATACACACACACATGTGTGTGTGTGTGTGTATGCATACAAATGTATATAATGTAGATAATTATGTAAGTATATAGCGTATTGACATGTATGTATGTACACAAATGCACCATCAGAACCTGTTATTTGTGATGTATATATAGAGAGTACAGGCAAAGTTAAGAAATTCATGGAAACGACCCAGAGCTTTGATTCGTCTGCCGTGTCTACATATACATAAACAAGTATACAACACACACATACACTCACATATACATAACACACGTTATATACCCTTAAAAGTGAGGATATCCAAAGTGAAGAAAGGCCCAAAAATGACTCAGAACGATATACAAAACAGGCACCAGATAATGACATGGACGTTGACTGCTCAAAGTTTTAAGGCTTGTGTCTAGATGAAAGGAAGTATATACGGGTTATACGTGTATACACATAACTATATATACATGGGTAGTAGAATGGTTCCAAGTATGTGTGTATATATCGTAATGCATATATATACATAAGCATTTTATCAGATATGCCCAAACAATCTATTTGTGTCAGTGGTGTGTGTATATATAGATACAAAATATATATAAGCAAAGCTCATGGATTTCATCCAAAAACCCTATATAATATAAATAAAAATGTATATAATGCATACATAAATATATGTATATATGTATGTGTGTGTGTGTGTGTGTGAGAGAGAGAGAGAGAGAGAGTATACATGGATGTTCCCGTTAAGAACAAGGGGGAGATTTGTAGACGGTGAGAGTAACGGCCGATCTGGAGACATCCTGGATTAAACTGACTGCATTTAGGGTAAGCCAAATATTCTTAGAATATTCATTCTCCGTCACCGTCAGATTTCCCATTTTCAAATGAAATCTCTACCGTCATATTAAAATAGTATAATGTCCGATATCATTTATTCTTATGCATAGTGAACCATATTGTTAATGATAAGCATATATTTAATATTTAGCTACTTTTTCTCTCCTTTTTCTAGAAGAAAGTAAATATTTAATGCATATTAAATAAAAATACAATTATATTTACAAGATAAACTTAAGATGGAATCTATATAAGTATATTCTTGTGTGTGTGTATTAACATGATGATTAAGAGTTAAGCCCAAGAGTAATGAATCTTTTTATTTCATAAATGAAATTAGCAGCGATTGCCCTTTCTATAGAATTATACAAATATATATTAACTCAATTTGTTGCATACATATTTAGGTGTAATATATTGTATGTTTTGTATGTGATTTATAACTTTTATGTTTTCAACGAGGTGAGTAATGATTTGATGATTCAATTTATTAATAAAGAAAATATAGTTTAATTTTAATAAAATTAAAACTATTCTAAAGTGACGTTCGAATCGTGTTTTGTCTGTTTATATTATGTTCAAGAAAAAGGAATGTTTAAAAAAAAAACAAATCATGAACCTGTGTTTGCATGTCACGGATGCCTCACCAACGATTGTGTTTTAAATCTTAAATCCATGCAATAGTATCAAGATAGTTAAATTTTATAAATGCTTGTCCTAAATCTTAAATTTATGTGCATTAACACGGGTGTTAAACTTCAAACCATATTAAATTCTAAACCCATGTACATTGTCAAAATTATTAGATCGGGTGAACAAGTGTTTAGAATCCCACTTTCCACCCAATTATTAGATCGGGTGAAAAGGGCCGACTTTCCACTAGCGGGTAAATTCATTATGTTAAGAATAATAATTAAGTTAATTATTTAATTGAGGATTTTAATTAAGGTTTAATAAATTCACCAAATTAAAAATATGTATGGGTAAACTTAAGAGGTTAAAAATAAAAAAATAAAAATTCATCATATTAAGATATTAATTAAATTAAAGTTTAAACTTAAAAAATAACTGAATTAAGCATCTAATTTAGAATAAAGTCACCAAATTAAATATAATAACGGTTCATAAATTAATAAATTATTAATAAATAATTACGTGCAGTAAATATATTTATTTATTTATTTGCATGTTATACTATCACATACGTATGTACAACCTTTCATCAATATAAAAATATTATTGATAATAAATATTCAATATTGTTACATTTATTCATTATGTACACATGCTGTTATTTATTTCAACATAAAAAAAAAACACAACATTTTTAAAAATTTTGACTGATAGTATACCATCGATACGCTAAGTATATGTATTATGTAAACATATGAAAATATACGTGTAGTAATTATCTATGGTATATGACCTTGCAAACAACGTCCAATTTTTAGATTTTGTTAATATATTTTATAGTCACACACACACTATATTATATATATATATCATGCAAAATAACCTGAACATTCTTAATTCTAATCTCAATCAGTATATACAAAATTAATATTAATCAGCATTTAATATTATTATATTTATTAAAACATGAATCCCTCATTAAATTTTTTACAAAGTTTAAATTATTTTCATATGTGACCACTATAACTTAAAAGAAGCTCTTTTATTTAAAGAAGCAAACTTAAAAAGACAATTATTAATCCACTAATTAAACTCACGAACGAGAAGTAAGATTTCTTCTTAAGTAGCACACACACCACGTACGGTGTAAATGACTCAGCATCTGCTCTACTTTCTCAGTTAAATACCATCTCCATATATGGATTAAGAACTGAAGTTAAAAACTTTTAAAACTATATGAATTTATAAAATCTTATAAAAATAGACTCTGCATTATAAACATTATAAAGTTTCAAAACATTTGTAATAAGAATATATTTTAAAACAACAAACTACACATATACACATGTTTAAAAACTTGGAGAGAGAGTATCTATATATTTATTTATTTCTTAAATATGAATTACAACACCAATGTCTGTCTTGTTAAAAAAGTAAAAATTTTAAATTAATTTTTATTATGTACATATATAACCATTACAATTATTAAAAATTAAGCTCCTTTTTAAAAGAAAGTAAACTTAATTTTTTTTCATTAATCCACTAAGTAACCTCGTCATACATGAATACACACGCATAATCTACATGGATTCGTCAGTACTGTGTGTGTGTGTCAACACATACACACATTCACTATATATGGCAAACATTCATCTTAAACTCCTCAAGTTTGTAGCATTTATCAAAAGTTTTGTACACATTGGCGTGACCAACAGGTATGCATAACGCATGCACGTTAGAGAATATACCTGCTTTAATCAGTGGATTAAAGAAACTATACTTTTTTCAGTATTCTTCTTTCTCAAAACGATCTTTTAGTGAATAGCAACATATATACAGACGCCTCGTACTTGATTTAAGCTCCGTGTTCATATAATATGTATAGTCTAACATACACACACGCGTGCACACACACATGTGCATATACATAAATAATGTACATTAAACAATACAGACATTTATCACCACATTTTAACTCAACAAAGACATGGTTACAGCCATTCTAAGCTACGTGACTATTAAACTCTATGAATAACACACGCATAGACACAATATTTTCAAGAGAGTATACGTACATATAATATGTATCTATTTATATATATAATATACACACGAACTCGTCAGTGCGTGCTTGTGTGTGTGTGTGTGTGACATTTATACCTTCAATAATAGTGCATGTGAAAGGCATATATCACATGTAAAACGTGTATGTTAGTTAAACTATTATTATTAACTTGATGTAACTATATGTTAAAATGAAGTATTTACCATATATATGTGTGTGCGTAGTGAAAGTGTGTCATCTTTATGTGTATTTATAGACGTCAAACTTCCTTTATGTTTAAAAAGTCGGTGAATATTTTTCACATACTATCGCATGCTTACAAAATAACTCGATAGTATAATTAATATTCTCTATCAATATAATTAATATATTTGTTAAATGTTGCCTCGTTGGTTACAAGATTTTAAAATTTTAAATGAAATTTCTTCGTTATGTACATAACTAAAGAAAAACACATAAAGATTTTAAAACATTGAAAAGAAACCATTAAAAGAAGCATATTAAAACTAATTAAACTCTTAATTATAAGCTTTCATCATATGAAGTAGAACTGTAGAATATATTGAGTCATGTTATCTTTGTGCATATATAAATATATATATTTATACACATTTATACCCGTGCTAGTAAAATATAAGTTACGTGGATGAATATTATACTATAACACACACACCACACGCAAATTTATTTTCATAAATATAATCTGTAATGATATGTTATATTTTTCGTATGCGGGTGCGTAATATTGTATTAAGTTATTTTGAAAGTTTAATACAACTGTTTAAATGTATTGTATATAACTTTTATTAAAAATGTGCAAATATATAAATGTATAAATTATATCATGCATGAAACTTTCAACCCCACTCCATATTAAGAAAACGATTTAATAAAAAAATTAAGTCAAAAAAGAATAGTATTTAAATTATATTGTCAAAGATATATTAAGTTTTGTAATGATTTTTGTAATCACTTGTAAATACATAACACTTTTTATGAACTTGAAAATGAGTATGAACCCTTTTCCGTCATTCTTGAAAATATTTATAATATATAAAGTTTTAATATCAAATGTGCTCAAGAATCGTTTGGTCACATCACACATTTGTAACTTTTTTTAAATAAATAAAAAAAAAATAACACTTGTTTAAAAAATCTTTATTCTTATGAATTTGTTAATTTTTTTATTTAAAAGTTTATGTAATTCAAGTGCTTTAATTTTTTGTAACTGCGTGAAAAACATAACCTCCAAACACTGATGAGTATAAAATGATATATTATTATTAAATCAAAATATGAAATTGTAAATAAAATCTTGTATTAAAATTTATTATGTATTGCACATTTTCAAAGGTTACAAAACAAAATTAATCAATGTTAATACTTATTTAAAAGAATAATGTTAATACTTATTTGGAGTAATGGACTTCATTTCTTAGAGTTCGCTTAAAATTAATAATTATTTGTAGATGATTAATAATTAAAAAATTTAAGAAAATAATTTTTATAATACCTAAAAATTTATTAAATTAAACAATTGTAAAAAATATGCATACACACCGTAATGAAAACCATTTTATTACCATTTTTTTAAATATGTTTTTCTTTTGTAAATACATAAATTAATAATTACTAATATATGATATACAAAGTTGTAAGATTTTTAAACATAATGCACCTTAATGGATTTTTTTTGTTATTGAATTTATATCATATGCATAAAATAAAATAAGGATATCAAAATTTTAAATTATAATTAAAACATAAACGAAACATATAAAAGTTTTTTTTCGTATATATATGTAGGATACATTAGTAGTTTTATTAAATAAATAAAAATGTATATATCATGTTATAAAATGGAGAAAGAATTAATGTTATTATACTATATATTTATATTAGATATGAATTTTTATGACTCCATTAGTATCATTTCTTTTAATATATATTTTAACTTTATTTTTCATGTACCATATTTAAAAACGTCGAAATTAACATTATAAATATAAAAAATGTTATTAAAAAAACCATGTTTATACATAAAGAAAAATAACAAAAAAAAAAAGATGAAATATACGAATCTAAAAGATTTTTTAATAGAGAGGACTTTTACACATTAATGAATAATGAATAATACTTTTACATATAAAAAAATGTTAAGAAAATAATGAATATACAAATTTTAAATAAAAAAAGAAAAATTTTAAAGTCAAAAATTAAGAATTTAAAAATTTCAAATAAAGACAAATGAAAAAAGAGATAAAACAAAATTTTTGATGAAAAAGAAAATATAAAATGACAAATAAAAATAATTAAATAAACATTAGTAATCTTATAGAAAATTCACATGAATATGTAATATCTAGGTGCACTTTAAAATTTTTTATTATTATTAAATTCGTATTATAAACATCCAATACAACATGAACATAACAATTTTAAATTATAAATAAAATAAATAAAACATAAGAAGGTTTTTCTTATGTATATAGGTAAGATACATAAATAATTTTATTAAATGAATAAATATGTATATATATAAGATGGAAAGAGAATTAATATTATTGGTGTTCAAATTTTATAACTTTGTATATCATATAATCTACATAATCATATTATATATAATTATTAACTTATGTATTTACAAAAGAAAAACATGTTAAAAAAAGTAAATATAATAATAAAAGAAGTTTTCACTATGATGTATATGTATATTTTTTGCATTTATTTAATTTAATAAAATTCAATAAAATTCTACAATACAAAGATATTATAAAAATTATTTTTCATAATATATTTATATATAACATATATATATATTAATCTTAAATAAACTCTCCCTAATCATTTATCATTCAGTTGCTCATTCAATCAATTCATCCCTGTGAAGAACATGAACTCAATGCAATCCACAATGAAGAACATGAGCTTTATACATAACCTTAAAATGCCACATTTTTTATACCATAACAAAAGCAGAACTGTAACGACCTGGCCAGAAATCCAAAACCAATCGTACTACATAAGTAAAGTTTGAAACAAAGCCGCCATTCACAATAGAATACTAATTAATTTTCACTACTTTTAATAGGCTACGGTTGTGTTTGTTAACAAAATTAAGTATCATTACGGTAAAGTTTAATTATTAAATTAATTTGCCTGTGTGTGTGAAGATATATATCTTACATCTAGACACAGGAGAGAACCTTTAGTTGGAGGTTGTTCAACCGTTCGCATTGACTTTGAATGTGCCTGAAACTATGATTAGTACTACTAAACTTGCTTTTACTGTTAACCTTCAAGTGTGCTGAGCTTAAACAAAGTGATAACCAATTCCTATTTAAGCTCCTACGCAGATTGTAGCTTTCTTCAGAATTCATTAATGTCCTAATAGAGGAACAAAACAAACTATCAATGCAATAATATAGATACTCTATGTGTGTGTGTGAGAGCGATTATATGCTAAGAGTACAGTAAATACAAAGTACTAGCCTGAACAAGTTTGAAACATGCTTCAGCATCACAGCGATTGGAAACCGCATGGCAAACTTATGAGTCTGGAACATAACCATCGTTATAACGCTTAAACAATCACTCGTGTATGTCTGCACGTGCACGCGCATGAGGGAGAGAGAGAGAGGGGGGGAGACTCACAGTTCCTAATTTTGTGAAGCTTGCCAGAATTATGCTGGAACCAGCCGAGGTCCGAGCCCGTGCAAACGACAGCAGCGGAATGTAATGCTCTTCCTGTTCAGTAACATAGTCACAACACACAACACACACACACAGAGTTCGCTGTTTCATATACACTTCCACATGATATATTTTCATGAAATATAGACAGACAGACATATTATACATACGCATTTGATCTTACTTTGAGGTTAAGTATAGCAGCAATTATGACGTACATATCACTAAAGATGGTGAGCTACTATGCGTAGGCATCGTTATCTGGGTATTGTGCGCTGGTGCACAACACACACACGTACGTACGTAGATAGTACTTGGGCTAATCAAACATCAGATACGTCAGTAGTATGAATGCGGACAAAATATATGATTCGTTAGAGTACACACACATATGATATTTCGTGCAGTCTGTTTCATATAAACCTCCATAAACAAGAGTTCGTGTACTGTAACGTAGTATAATGTGTGCAAACGTGATATTAAAAACAAAAGGTGGACAGGCATACACTTTGTGTATTTAACTCAACACACCTACGTATACAGCTACATTCTAGAATGCAGTATTATCTAAATTCTGTGAACATGTATATGTGTGTACATACATTCTGGTGTCCACATGAAGATAAGACATGAAATGCATGAAATAGCATTCGCTTTCCAACAGAAAAACACACCAATGTGTACATATTCGTAGTTACATTTCTTATGTATACGTTCGTATGACTAGTAAGTACATGTCAGACATACTACACGCTTATATGAAAAAGGATCTAATTCACATTTATCATATACAAATTATGTATATATGTAAATTTAAAGCCAAGTAGTACTATGTAACTACCTTTGCACACTTACATGTCTATGCGCTACATACATACAGAGACGTGGTTTTTGTCTGTATATGTTTCAATAAGTGCGTACAAACACATATCTTCTACTGATACATTACCTTTTCTATATTCCACCATTGCGTTTACAAACGCATAGCTTCTACTGATTAACATTTATGTATATATGTATATACACCAGCATTGAAGTATGTCAAAATGTAAGGAAGACTATATGAAGAATGATATGAATGTAGTTGACTACACTATACGATGTACGATGTACTAATATCGTATATTCAGAGCATACATACATAATTCGTATATATACGAGTAAATATATGGAAATACGTTCCACATATGCATATACATACTGCTTCTTTTTATGGAAGCGTTATACTTGCTTCATATGTAGTCTACTGAGTCGTATATTTTGTCGGCATTTTGGGATTTTTAAATAAATAATAGAAATAAAAATGTATATAATGCATACACAAATATATGTATATGTATATGTGTGTGTATGCAAAGATACATACATGGATGTTCCAGATTGTGGGGGGAGATAGAGAGTATAAACTTGCATACATGCACACACGCACGCACCTTCTATAAAGAATCCGAGATTAGAATCGGAAAGCGGCGGCACGAACTGCATTCCTTCCATAGCTTAGGGTAGGGGTCTTTAGCTAGAAATATTCTTTAGAATATTTATTCCCCGTCACCGTCAAGATTTCCCATTTTCCAATGAAATCTCTACCGTCGTATTAAAATATTATAATGTATTTGTTACGTTACTCTATGTATATATAGTGAACCATATTGTTAATGATACCATATATTTGATATTTAACTAATTATATTTTACTTTTCTCTCCTTTTTCTTAAAGAAAGTATAATATTAATACATATTAAATGAAAATAAAATTTATCTAAAAGATAAACTTAAGATAGAATCTATATAAGTATATTCTTGTGTGTTGATTCAGAGTTAAGTCAATAGTAATGAATCTTTTATTTCATAAAGTGTACATATTTAGGACATTATTATGTGATCACTTTAATACATTTGATATTGTGTGTTTGTATGTGATTTATAATTTTGATGTTTGGATGGTGAGTGATGATTTGACTATTCAATTTGATTATTAATAAGGAAATATACTTTAATTTTAAGAAAATTAAACTATTCTAAAGTGATGTGCAAATAATGTCTTCTCTGCTTATATTATGTTTAACGTAAAGGAATGTACAAACAAAAAAAACCAAATCGTGAACCTGTGTTTGTTTACGATGAATGCTTCGGTCAACGACTGTCTTACATCTCAAATCTACAAGTTATTATTGGAATTGTTTAACTTCATAAACGGTTCGTTCAGAATTTTAAATCTATGTGATATTATTAAGATTATAACTCTATTAATAATTATATTAAATCTTAAATCTTAAATCTATGTAATATTATCAGACCGTTATATCAAACAAACGAGTGTTCAGGAGATTAATAATAATAATAAAACTGTGTAAGGATAAAATTTTAATTAAGGATCTAATTTAAAAATAAAATTATTCTGTTATTCTGTACGTATATGATAATATAACATGCAAATCTATATACGGTTTAATCATAATTTATTAATCTATAAACCTTAATGCTTAATTTGGTTTTTTTTTAAACTTAATGAGTTTATTTTTAAATTGAATTCTTAAGCATAAATTTATCCCACGTTTAAACTCAACAAAGACATACACACACAATATTTCAAGAGAGTATACGTACATATACATATGTATATTATTATATACATTCACTTATAATAATCGTCTGACGTGCAATTGCATTAATCTCTTAGATTTTGTCAATGTGTCTCAAAGTTATATAATATGATCATATGTAAAATAACCTGCACATTCTTGAGTTTAATTATATATATATCTGTATACATTATAAGAGTTTGAAAAGAGTATGTTCTATATGAACAAAATAAACATAAATATAAGCATTAATATATATATATATATTTGTGTGTGTGTGTGACACATACCTAGACATAGAGATATACATATATCGCATGCTATACTATCGTATGCGTACACATCAATATATAAAATATTAATGATGATTAATATTTAGTATTATTACATTTAGTACATATGCTGTTATTTATTTCAACATTCAAAAAGAACATAAAAGTGTTTTAACATTGACTGACAGTATCAATACGCTATTTTGTCAATATATTTCATAGTCAAACACAACAGACACACATGTAATATATATATATATATATATATATATATATATATGTGTGTGTGTGTGTGTGTGTGTGTGTGTGTGTGTGTGATATCAATGCAAAATAACGTGACATTCTCAAGTCTAATTTTCATTAATATATACAAAAATAATATTAATCATTATTTAATATTATTATATTTATTAGATGTAAATTAAACGCCTTACAACATGAAGAGTGGGACGCCTCCCTCCAAAAAACTATAAAATTTAAATTATGTCACTATAGCTTAAAAAGAAGCTCTTTTATTTCAAAGCAGCAAACTAAAAAAAAACAATTATTAATCCACTAATTAAGCTTTCTTCTTAAGTAGTTTCCACACACGTACACAACATACGGTGTAGATGACTCAGCATCTGCTCTGCTTTCTGCGCTAAAAACCATCTGATTAAGAACTGAAGTTTAAAAACTATATGAATTATAAAATCTTATCAAATAAACTCTGCATTATAAACATTCTAAAGTTTCAAACATTTGTAATTAACAATATATTTTATAACAAAATATATTCCATTCTACCTTTCAATACACTAGTTATAAGAATTAATAAAAGTTCAATATATACTACAATATAAAACTATACACACACACTCACATATGTGTGTGTGTGTGTGTAGACACCTAACATGTATATATACGTATACTTTTGCTGTTAAAGCATCAGGTACATTCGTAGAATCAGAATTTGTAGCTTTTCTTTCATAAAGTAATTTATTGAAAGTAATTTTAGGCATAAAACTTTAGCATTTTATAGCATTTTAATAAACTTTATCGTAATATATATTTCTTAACTTTCAGATCTACTAGCTTAGGCCGAGAGAGATCATATATATTACTAACATGTATATATATACTGTGTATTATTTCTATATGTTTTGTGTGTGTGTGAGATATCCACTTGCGACTTACACGTCTTCGAAGCAGACGTGACACATCGCAAGAGTCCGTGAATACACACACACACACACACACATATTACAATTATATATACCTTCATGGTCAATATAGCTTCATGTTTCATACCCATATTATAAAAGTATTTATATATTTTTGTATATATTATGAGTTATCTATTAAAAAACTTAAGGTATTATTTATCAAAAGTAACATGTGTAAATAGATAAATCATATTAATATCTGTAATACATACCCATATTTAATTAATATCAAGGGTTTTATAAGAAAAGTATAACTTTTTTATATATGTATATATGTAAATTTAAAAATATGTATGTGTGTACTCTTCACAAGTTTTTAATATTTATAATTAACTTATAAGGTTATAATTTGAAATTACTAATTACATTTGTGAATTTATAAACACATAGACATATTACATGTATATATAGTGCATTTCTCCTCTTTAGATGAACAAGATTTTATTTCTTTACATAAAATAATTTAATTTTTACTACTTACAATGCAAATAGTAAATTTGATATTCTTACATGAAAATTAACTATGTATGTATACATTCATATTCATTTTTCTTTGTGGTAAATTTAAGAGAATCAAACCAACGTCTAGGTGTCAAGCTTATTTTTATATTAAATCTTAACTTTGATTTACATTGTTAAATATATTACTTGTTATTATTAGGAATATTTTAAAATATAATCATAAAACCAACATGAATTTAAGATTTCCCATTACATAAATATACACTACAACCGGGAACCGATTTATTATGTATCAAAATGTATCAAAATACGTAATCGTATAATATGTATACAGACGTTAGAATATTGCATATTGTAAACGACAAGTGGCAAAAGGCGTTGGTCCAATTCGCGAGAACGTGGGTTCAAATCCCATAGCTGTCAGATTCTTTAACACATTTAAATATAATTAAACTCAACTTAAACTCGACCTTTTATGATCTTTATATATATATATTATACCATGTATTATTTGCTTAATTAGTTGAATTTAAATTTAATTACTGAAATTTTAAAAATCTTATATAATAAATTTATTATTGTGTGTCTGGGTGCATGTCTCTGTCATAAAACGCCTCATCACCAACGAACCATCCTGAATTTCATAGGATGGTTATTCTAAAATCTATGAAGTAGTTCAATCCAATGTTTATAATGAACGCATTATTAACGTGCATGTGTGTGGTGTGTGTGTGTAAGTGGAATATCCACTTACACATATATTTCACAGTTATAAATAACTTCTCATATTATTAAAATATTTATATATTTTTGTATATATCATGAGTTAAATATTAAAACACTTAAGGTATTATTTATCAAAATAGAGACAGTGATAGAGAGACATATAAACACACTTAATAAACTTATTATATAAGATGTGATATTTTAAAATGTTTTACTTAAAAAGACAAAGGAAAAAAAAAAAACGCCCTATCTTAGTACGTTACATAAATATCCGCATAAATAAAATAAAGTATATTTTATTTAACCAAAATAAAGTGTAATTTTATTATGTGATAATTAAAAGAAATGAAAAATAAACAAAATTTATAACCTCTTAATAATGAGAGGCAAACCATACTTAGGCGTGAGAGCCAATCTGTTAACGGGACTATGCTTGTAGTTAGAAGAGATCTCCCAACTAAACTTACACAAAATCATAGCAAGTGCAACCTTAGCTTCAGTAAGGACAAAACTCTGGCCAATACACACCCTTTGCCCTTGTGAAAAGGGCATAAAGGCAAAAGGGTCTTCACATGCATTTACAACTCTCCGCAAAACGATGGGGATTGAACTCATTCCCATCGGATCCCCACAGTTTGGGATCGTGGAGAATGTTCAGGGTGGGGATTATAACCCCAACCCCTTCTGGGATTGTTATATTCCCAACCTTGACAGTTTTTATACGCTGTTCGAACTGAAAATGTAGACGGTGGATATAACCTCAAACTTTCATTAACAACCATCCCAATCTGATCAAAACAGATTAGTTAATATAAAGTTAGTCATAATACTACAATATACACTCTCTCTCTCTCTCTCTCTCTCTCTCTCTCTCTATATATATATATATATATATATATATATATATATATAACTTACTACTTTCAGCTTGCTTAAACCGTCTGGATGAGGTACTCCTGCTTTGCACACCTCCATAGCCTCCGCACGAGCACGTTCTTGCCAGGGCTGATGTGTACCGAGAAGCATCATGGTCCAACTCAGCAGCTTTGCAGTCGTTTCGTGCCCTGCTACATAGAATGTCTTGCATTCTTCTTTTAAACCTTGTTTAGTGAGGTTATCCAGTTGATCAAGCATTAAAACCCAGTAAATCTCTCCCGTAATCCCTTGTAGCTCCTGCCAGTGCTATCCTTGCTTGTATAATGTCTTCCAGTGTCGAATCCAGCTCTCTTTGTGCTTTCTTAATCTCACGGTTCACTTTGTTTAGTGGAAGTAAACTTTGTGAAATGAAAGTAGTAAGTATATAACACACACACGCACGCACGCACGCACCTTAGGATCCATGGATTTGAGAATTTCTGGAACACAAGCTTTCCCGAATGCTGTAAAAGTTCAAACACTCTTTGGCCCTTTTGGTAGCTGCTTCCAAATGCAGTTTTGGATATTATATCTGCAGTTAAGATGGTAAACTCCTCACAAACCTCGACTTCCACACTCTCTCTTTGTATTTAGTATCCCACTTCTCTACCATTTCTGATACACACTCCACCATGCTTCCAACCCCCCTGTAAAGTGCGTGCGTATGCGTGTGTGTGTGCGCTCGCGCGTGTGTGTTAAAAAACATGTACCTTGATTTTGTCCTGGTGGAAAGCTGGAGACATAATACGACGTCTGAAAGCCCATTCTTCACCATTTACAACAACTACACCTCTGCCAAGAATATCCTTTTGGAACCTCTGTTGCCACCTAGGACGCCAGAAAGCGCCAGATTTGTTGTATAATATCTCCTTAATCACGTCTAAGTCTGTGATTAAAATCCCAGGCTCTGAAGCCCACCACATTCTAAAAGGATATCCTGTAAAAAATAAAATAACATCTCTCTATATATATACTTCGTAACAAGCTTCGATGGTAACATCTCTCTCTCTCTCTCTCATTACACACACAACACACACACACACACACACACACAAACTATTGGCAACGATAATATCACTATAAACCATATATTTAGTATATATAATTTTTATTTATATATTATATTACCATAGATTTTTTCCCACTGAGCAAAGTGGGATGAACATAGTCCACTATGTCATGGGTTATGCATGGATTGGATGGGATTCTGACTCATCCCGCATCTTCATCATCTGTCGACATTCCCAGACATAAGGGACCTCGGAGGTCCAGATATTCCCTGCTGCCGGAGTTTGAATTCCAAAATCCATGCCTTGAACAGGAAATCCCTTAACAACAACTTCCACGCTACCACAACACACACAAACGTACACACAACCAAAGCAATCATACTAATTTAATAACTAGAAAATACCAATTTTTATTTTATTCAATTTCTACGTTGTCTGTGCTTTTATCAATATTGCTTGTCTTGCTATCTAGAGACTAGATTTGTCAAACCTAGACAATAACGTTAAACATTTATTTAAATGGAGTACATTGCATTTTTAATAACATTACTTCTTTTTTTAAGAAGAATGTAAAAAAATTTATATGTAATGTTCTATATATTACTTAATAGTGAATTAATTATGTGATTAAGAACTTATCAGTGTGAAACTTGGCATATGGATCAAACTCCAGTGCACTCTTGCCCGTCTTCGTGCATTCTCAGAGCCAACTTCTTTGACTTAAAATTGCCTGCTTACCATAATTAATTCAGATTATAGATATACTTGCTGTGTGCGTGTGCGTGTTATCCAAACACACACACACACACACACGCACATGCACACACATAATGTTTTAAACGAACTATACTTAATTACCTCGGGTGCTGTCCTGGCCGACGGTCTGATGTATGGCTTCATGTGGTTCGTATTGACCTTCTGCTTTATTTGCTTCCATTAAAGCCTAGCAATATATTCAGAAGCTTCGAGAATCTTCTATCATCTTCTTCCATCTGAGCTTGAACTTCTCCTTCTGGAACTCATGCGGCTTTTTGTACCACGGAACTCTTTGTAAATCTTGATCTTCTTGTGGTCTCTCCATTGTTTTACATGATGTTGGTGAGTGTCTCAAGTTAGTTATGCCACAAACTGCGCCTCATTGAGCTGCTTCAATTGTTCTAACCTTTGTATAATGACTATCATTCATCGGTGATCATGTTGGTGAGGCTTGTCCATAAGGTGGGAATGGTGAATTCCTAGGTCTCCAGACCACGAATGGTGTGGCTTCAGTTGTTGTCTTGAATATTGTTTGGTATGCTTGTAGGATGAATGGTAGCATCTCCTTGGATCCCCATGGTTCCTTGCAACCGATTTTAAGGATAGTTAATAGTGTCATAGTTCTAACTTAGTGGGTTGATTACCTGGGTAAAGATTATGGAATATGTGAGCAAAAAGATTTAAGCATAACTGGTTCATCATGACCAAGGGCCCTTCATAAACACCAATTGGCCCTTTGCCTAGTTAGCATAAGGGGAGAGGGAAAGGTTGTGACAAATAGTGTCTTATTCATAACTCCAAAACATGCTGTGAACTACGGTACGTTGTCATGGTTCCACAAACATGATTGGGAGTCGTGTTAACATGGACCATGTGCATTGACCCAGTCAATGCTCCAAACATGGTTTGAAACACGGTCAAACACTATGTTACCATGGATTGATTTGACCATGTTCACCCTCACGTGAACTTCGAGCAAGCATGATTCTTTCTTGGGGAGGAGAGGGGCTACCACCTAGGGCTGGGCAATGCTATTAGGGCTTAGGGATTGTACTAGCATAATGTGCTTGGAGCAGCAGTAACATCAAGGTGTCTGTGTTGTCTTCTTGAGCAATTGCGCACTGGATTTTGGAGGTAGGGCTAGAAAATATTGGGCGATGGCGTTTGGGAGCCAGAGCCAAAGGACTGCATTAATGGGGTGACATCCATCATCCTGTTGGTACAATTGCTCTTGCAATGCCGTCTCTATTGGAGGGTTGTAGAGAATCCCATGCGTCACAATTTGTTGCACTATCTTCTTGAAATGATGAGAATGAGCTTTCACAAAAGTTATGTGCTCTTTCTAGAAAAATTGTCTTATGGCCATATCCACTACTTTCTTCCTTTTCAAATCAAGGGAATCTCTAAGTCCTTGCTGTCGTTGCAAAAAAAACCTGGAAATCCCTTCTGTAGAATTGTTGTTTGGTGTAGAACTATGGAAAGCAACAAAATTCTCACCCCCATTGCTTTGGACACCTTCAACACATGTAGAAACTACTCGTTTCTTGCTCTAGTGTCTTCCAGCCAAAACCTGGTCATCAATGGTTTTAGCCGTCTCCCTAAGTTGTTGTCTTTTCTCTGCCAAATTGACATTGCAACTTAAGATGTCATAACTAGCTTCCCCTGTGAGATGCCCCTTAACACATTCTACACTTGAAACCTTGTCTCTCAATGAACATCACTTACAAGACTAGCGTCAATGCCCACTACAACAATTTGTTTGATTGCTAAGGATCACCTTTTCCTTGCAAGTAGAGAAATCTAGTCTCGAAGTTCAACTTGGCAAGGTGAAGGCATGCTGGAAGAATTGTGGGGTTGCTCTTGTTGCTAATGCATGGAACAACACAAGGAATCATTATATCATGGGCTTGTTGTATACAATAGAGGACAATTGAGGCCATTGATATATCTTCTAATGGGAAGACTATTGATAATGTCTTCACAACATGGAGCAAGGTATCTAGATTATTGAAGAGGAGAATGTTCTTCTTGTTGCCACAAACGGCGAGGCTTCAAACAGGGCTGTTGTCAAGATTCTAGAGGCGAGGAGGCCAAAGATTGTGTGGACTCCTTGCTTTGCTCATTGGTTGAATAACATTCTCAAGGATTCTACATGGATGGCTGGGCATTTAGATAAGGGAAGGCTCTTGTTGGCTTCCTTCGAAACCATTCACATCTGGTGAAAATTTTAGCATCATTCTCTTCACGATGAGTGTTGAAGTTCAATGAAACATGATTCGGTAACAACTTTCTTATGATGCAGAGTTGAGGTCAAAGCTACAACAAATGTTTGTGAGTGACACTTATAATGCAAAACCAGAGTCGAGGACAAATGTCGGGAAAGGATGTTGAGGAACTGTGTTCAACAATAAATACTGGGACAAGGTTGAACACATACTTGTTGTTTTGAGGAGGGTGATGTATTTGTTACGGATAGTTGACAGAGACGTGCCTATGGTTGGGAAAGTCTACAAGGGGATGGACCAAATGAGTGAGAACATTCGTCAACTAAGGAAGATGATCTTAGATATGACGAGTTGAACCAGCTGATTTTAAAGAAGTGGTGGGATTATCATAGCACCTTTCACTTTGTGGCATACGTGCTTGATCTAGAGTTTCAAGGGCGAGGACAAGAAAAATCCAGGGGTTTCTAAGGATTGGAACACATATTTGGAGATGCAATTCCCTGATTATTAGCAGAGGTTGATTATAAAAAATAAGCTTTGCCAGTACAAAAACTTCGAGGGTAGTTTTGGCACCAGGGACTCCCAGATGAATCGTACAACAAATGGTGGGAGGACAACAACTACTCTAGTCCAGATTTGCAGAGTTGGCAATTCGAGTGTTTAGTTAGACAAGTTCTTCCTCATTTGTGGAGCAATTGTTCAGCATTTTTGGGCACATCGCTTAAAAGAAGAGGAATTGCTTGGTAGTGAGCTAGACCGCAAACTTGGTATTTGTAGCCAATATACTAAGTTGATAACTAGCCACACTTCCTACGACAAGTTCATGGGATTGAGCCAAGTGGGAAGTATTCCTCAGATTGGCAACGTTGATATTGAGGCTATTGAAGAAGATGAAGATGATCATAATGCTAATGAGGAGCTTCTACATGAGATGAGTGATAAATAGAATACTCTAGAGAATATTCATGTTTTTATCTATGTTTATCCATGTTCATTTTCATGTTTCCATGTTCATGTCCAAAAAATTGAATGCTGTGTTCATGTTCGTGTTCATGTCTTGAAGCTATGGTCTTATTGGTGGACTCTGCATGGACATTCTTTTATGAGTAGTATGCTATTGATGTGTGGTGCTTGATCATAAATGTGTCCCGAATCATCTCTTTGATGAAGTGGCTCCCTTGGTCCAACACTAGCTCTTGTTAAGCCACGATCTAGGAACAAGGAAGAGAGCAGGATTTCGAGAACAAAGAAGTTTGACTCAAGAGCAGGACAGGAACTAAGAACTCAGGAGTAGAATAAAGAGTAGGACAAGAACTAGGAACAAGACAAGAGTAAAAGGCAAGAAGCAAGACAACAATGATCGTAAAATGACTAGTGTTGATAGTAATTGATTGTACAACAATTAGGTCTGAGCTTTTATATTTGTAATATACTAATATAATAATAATATTGAAATTAAAATATATTTAAAAGTGTGATGTGTAATGTATAGCTAAGAATAGTGTCCCTTATCCTGTAGGCATATCCTATAGGCATATCCTGTAAATATATCTTGTAGGCATATCTTGTAGGTATATCTTGTAGGCATATCCTGTATCCCATATCCTGTATTGGGTCATGATAGCTCTGGCAGACATCAAATCTTGCCAAAATATTCCTGTAGATGAACTTAGTTGTCTACTTGGTTATTACCTCCCAAAGTGCTTTTGCTTCCACTTACTTTGTCGCATAATATGTTGCAACCACAATGTATTTGGAATATGACGAGTGGGCCTTCGGGTTGATTGGCCCTATGAAGTTTAATCCCCAGTTCTCAAAAGCTAACATTCCTAATGTTGGGTAGTACTTTGTGCCTTGTGTCATAGTTTTTACTATGACTCGATCCTTTACTTTGGGGTTTGACTGTTGTTACCTACCGAGTTGTGTGGCGAACTCTAGTTGTAGTGAGAAACAGCCCCGTTTAGTGCACTTAAGTGTTTAGGGGTAGTCTGGCCGGCTGTCACTAGGTACCTCGAGAAACTCTAGGCGAAGGTAGTACTTACCCTCTAGAAAACTCTCCCCAATTTGACATTACAAAAGATAAGTTTTCCGTTAAATATAGCTTGTCAAAAAGGGTTAAGGACACCCCTAGGGTTGACCTAACCCTAGGGTTTCCCTAACCTCACGCCCTAATACCCCCCCCTAGGGGTTAGGTTTAGGGTTAGGTTAGGACAACCGTTTTCTCTAAGGGCTGGCATTTCCGTGCCAACCCACTTACTCACTTAGGTAAACAGGGGGGGGTCTCTCACATAAATAAGGTAGAGTATATGTAGTGAGGCTTCTTGAGTTCAAAAGAGAGCTCGTTAACCTCCTACCGGTGCAAGCTAAGCTTGTGTCATCAAGGTGCAACCCTCCGTTGTTGGCCGCCCTAACTTCCACACGACATGGGTACAACCCACCCTAGGGTTAGACTATCTTTATCATTGGCAGAATCTTGCCTTTGAGATAAGGTCACTTCCAAGAAGTTAGTTAGATTTCTTCCAAGCTAGGAACGACACCTAAGGCTCAGCTAGTCCATGTATTTTGATTCACAAGGTGAGTCTCGTTCGTGGGCTTAGTCATTAGGGGTTTGAGTTCCTAAGGCTTGGGTTCCTAATACGGGTTATTTTACCAGATTCCGTGGGGTTTCCAGAGAGGGGATTCCAGGGTTGGCACCTGGCAAGCCGCCTTTGTGGCACCAGGTAAAAACTCTGACAATTGGTATCGGAGCAAGTTCTCTGCGGTCAGTAGGACTGCCTTAAGTGTAGGGTGTTTCAATGTTTAGATAACTCTAAATTCTTGATATACTCTATTGCTTTCGGTTGACATGTCTGTATTCTGCGCAGAGAGTTTGATCCTGTGAGTTGTCAAACTTCGGAGAACACTTGCTC
>PUQB01000251.1:49088-351260 GCA_003024785.1 Selaginella tamariscina
GAATGACATTGAGAAGACACTTTTCGAACGCGTTATGGATCATTTGAGTTTCTAGTCTTGCCATTCGGGTTGTGCAATGCTCCAGCAACTTTTTGCACAATGATGGATGATGTGTTTAGAGACTATCTAGACGAGTTCGTAGTGGTGTATATTGATGACATTCTGATTTTCAGTTCGACAATTGAGGAACATGTGGAACACTTAAAAAGTGTTTCAGAGGTTGAGAGAGAACCAGTTGTATGCTAAAGAAAGCAAGTGCGCATTTGGTCAAACCAAGATAGATTTCTTGGGACACTTGATCTCAGGTGGGGAGGTTGCCATGGACCCAAAAAAATTCAAGCTATTACGAGTGGATGACTTTAAAAGATGTGCATGAAGTTAGATCATTTCTTGGTCTGACAGGGTATTACCGAAGATTCATAAAGGGTTACTCGGAAATAGCGGCCCCATTGACAGATCTTACGAAAAAACATTCCATGGCATTGGACTCCAGAGTGCCAACGTGCGTTCGTCAAACTCAAAGAGGCTATCTCTTCTGAGCCAGTTTTGCAGTTGCCCATCTTTGAAGATCCCTTTGAAGTAGAATGTGACGCTTCCGACTTTGCAATTGGTGGTGTATTGCAACAGAAAGGACATCCAGTGTCCTTTTTCTCGAAGAAGTTAGATGCCGCGCAAACTCGATGGCCTACTCACGAAAAGGAGATGTATGCTATTGTTGCTTCCTTGGAGTATTGCGTCATTACTCTTCCAAGTCATGGTACTGTGGTTTGGACAGATAGTGTAACTCTAAGGTATTTTGAAACGCAGCCGAAGCTATCACCAAAGTATGCTAGATGGCAGCAAAGTTGGCACGATTTCAGCCTGAAATCAAACATAAAGGGGAAAGGACAATGTGGTAGCTGATGCACTCAGTAGGAAAGGCATCTTCGATTATGTCAGCACCCGTGTCAACTTTGGTGGATGAATTTGTGACGGCGTATCCTCAGGACAAGTTTGCTAAGGAGGCTTTGAGCCTGGTGGCAAAGAGGAAACAAGTTCATCAGTTACGAAGAGATGGTAATATTCCAGCAGGAATAGAAAGTCGAATGGATGCACTCAAACAGGCCATTTTGCAGTACGAGATGGAGTTCTTTATTATAAAGAAAAGAGACTCTATGTTCCAGAAGGGACATGGAGGGAGAGGCTGTAAGAGAGCATCACGACGTTCCTTTGGCAGGACATGGTGGAAGGCATAAGACGTTGGCTTTGTTGAAACAGGGATTCTATTGGCCGGGTATGATAGATGATGTTGCCAAGTATGTCAAGACATGCCCCACATGTCAACAAGTAAAGCGATTCGCAAAAACGAGCTGGGAAGTTGCAGTGTATACCGATTCCAGAGCGGCCATTTCAAAGTGTTACTTTGGACTTTATCATGGGATTGCCAAAATCTTGTGGTTTTAATGCGCTCATGGTGGTGGTCGATCGGTTTTCAAAGGTTGCTCATTTCATTCCAACTGTAGAGACAGTGAATGCAATTCAAGCAGCGAAGTTGTTCTTCCACGAAGTCATAAGAGTGCGACTACCGGAAAATGATCTCAGATCGGGATCCTCGGTTTACGGGAAGTTTTGGGGAACGTTGTTTAAGCAGTTTGGTACGATGCTGAAGTTCAGTACGGCTTACCATCCGCAAACGATGGTCAACGGAGAGGTGAACCGACAAGTCGAGGACTATCTCAGATGCTATGTTCAAGGTGATCAACTTGATTGGGCTGAACACTTGATATGGCTGAGATATGTTACAATAACTCACACACTGCAATCGGATGTAGCCCGATGGAAGTGTTAACTGGGAATAAGGGTGGTATTCCTCAGAGTATGGTGTTACCGAAAGACGATAGCAATCGAGTTCCATCTGTAGCAGAGTTCACGGACAATTGTATCGAACATGGGAAGCTGCTCGTCAAGCGATGGCTGCAGCACAGGAAAGGTATCGTCAGCAGTACGATAAGCATCGGCGGGATGTAGAGTATCAGGGGATATGGTATTGTTGAGTACCAAAAACCTGAAGGTTCCAACACTCTTTCGAGGAAGTTTCTATCGCACTACATAGGTCCATACAAGGTGGTGAAGCAAGTAGGGAAAGTGGCTTATGAGTTGGATCTTCCTCCAGAGTTGGGAACAATACACAATGTGTTTCATGTCAATTTGCTCGAGCCATTCCACAAAGATGAGAAACATCCGCAAAGATATGAAAACTTACGTCCGCCCCCTGAGCTGGTTCATGAAGGTACGGAGTACGAAGTCGAATCCATATTGGGCAAAAGGAAGGTTTATGGACGCGAAAACGTAAGTTTGAGTATCTCGTCAAATGGAAAGGCTATCCGCGTGCGAATCGACATGGGAACCATTGGAGAATCTACAAAACGCGATGGAGTTGGTGAATGAGTTTGAGGCAAGGTCTCAAACTAATTAAGGAATAAAGTTATTTCTTCTTAACCTAGGGGCCGACAGACAACATTAACTAGAGGCCTCCGATATAAATTCTAGTTAACTAAAAGAAATTAACTAACTTGTTGTCTGTGTCGGGTGACAGACTTTGCAGACGTGCAAAAGGTCTCCAAATGACTTCTTGTCGCAGGTGGTACCTCCAGCTGAGTTCTCACTCAGTGAACGACGGTTCTGAAGTATTTGGCTTCGCGTAATGCAAGGGGGGTAATAAAACTTGTGAACTTTTTGCTGACTCCGCATAGAGTGATTAGCGTTAGTTTTCAGTTAATTTTTCCTAACCTAGTCTAGTCTTGGAGTTAGACGTCAACGAGGACGTTGACATTTTCAAAGGCGGGGAGTGTGTCATAGTTTTTACTATGACTCGACCCTTTACTTTGGGGTTTGACTGTTGTTACCTACTGGATTATGTGACGAACCCTAGATGTAGAAGAAACAGGCCCATAGTGCACTTGGGTATCTAGTGATGGTCCGGCTGTAGGTATTTGCAAGAAACTCTAGGCGAAGCTAGCACTTCCATTTAGAGAACCCTCCCCTTTTGACGTTCCAGGTTAGGGTTCTTTGCAAATTATAGCTTGTCAAAATAAGGGTTAGGGACACCCCTAGGGTTGACCTAACCCTAGGGTTGCCCTAACCCCACGTCCTAAACCCCCCCCAGGGGTTAGGTTTAGGATTAGGTTAGGACAACCATTTTCTCTAAGGGCTGGCATTTCCGTGCCAGCCCACTTACTCACTTAGGTAAACAGGGGGGGGGGGGTCCGTCACATAAATAAGGTAGAGTATATGTAGTGAGGCTTCCTGGGTTCAAAAGAGAGCTCGTTAACCTCCTACCGGTGCAAGCTAAGCTTTGTCGTCAAGGTGCAACCCTCCGTTGTGCCGCCCAAACTTCCACACGACAGGGGTACAACCCACCCTAGGGTTAGACTATCCTTATCGTTGGCAGGATCTTGCCTTTGAGATAGGGCACGTCACTTCCAAGGAGTTAGTCAGATTCCTTGGTCCGAAAACCTGCTCGCAAGCTCAAAGACATTGCCCGAGTTCACGTTCCGCAAAACTAGTGGTTGAGGCCTTGCTCCGGCCGCCTCAACCACGCCAAGCTAGGAACGACACCTAAGCTCGGCTAGTCCGTGTATCCTGATTCACAAGGTGAGTCTCGTTCGTGGACTTAGTCAGTTAGGGGTTTGAGTTCCTAAGGCTTGGGTTCCTAATACGGGTTATTTTACCAGGTTCTGGGGTTTCCAAAGGGGATTCCAGGGTTCCGGTGGTGTCTCGGTTTTGCCGGTTTTTCGGTGGCTGGCTGGCTGGTGTCATGTCATTTCCCGGCTTTTGGCGGTTCAACACGCAGCAAAGGATGGGGGTTTTTGGGATCATTCTTACTCATTTATTTTGGCACTTGGCAAGCCGCCTTTGTGGCACCAGGTAAAAACTCTGACAGCATTGAGAGCCACATTTGTGGTACCTAGTGCAACTCTTGAATCCAAGGGCTATGGCATGATAACCCATATCTGGGATATTCTTTGCCTTCCCATGTGTTTTTCAATCAAAATGCCTAGAAGATGGGAACAACATGCCGTGTGCTTCCTTTTGTGAAGCACTCACAAGGTCATGTACTTAGGGTTATCCAAGCCTAGCCTTAGAGAGTTTGCTTAGTAGAACACTCATGTCCACCTATGGTGCTAGCCCTAGGTCTAGGGTATGACTTAGCCACTCAAACCCTTAAGGGTTAGTCATGGTTCAAAGCACCCCTTGACGTCTTAAAAGAGTTGTACTCTCGGATGAGGGTGATTCCTCAAGGGGTAAGTGACGATGCCTTAGCTCTATCATGGGGGTATGTGTGAGACACATCTCTTTTGTGGGGTTAGGGCATGAGCCTGTCTAGGTCTACTAAGATAGGATCCTAAAGTCTACTTAAGATATCCTCTATGGTTCGGGGGATGGTCATTTTAGGAGACTTAGGTAGGAGTCTAAGTCTTTTGTTCAACTAGGCATCTAAGTTAGACTCTTGAGGTCATCTTGGAAGATTTAGCGTTGCTCACATAGGGAATTGACGTCGGAAGGCCACTTGACAACCATGTGTTGCCACGTGTTAGCCCTTTGAGTTAAAACTTTGTGCTTATGTATCCATTTTGTCTGAAGAAGTCCATAAGGTCGCTCATATTCCTTGCAATTGATTGCATTTGCTCATTTTCCTTTAATAATATAAGTGGAATACTTAGCAGATTCTCCCCCCAAGTCATCCATCATGTCTGACAATGGTGTCCTCACAAAATTTGTTGAAGGGTGTTGTTGGTCTGCACATTGTCGTCTTGTGGAATTGGAGGGTGTGGTGCAAAGATTTGTGTATTGTGAAGAATAAGGATGAGGCTGATTCATTGGGATAGCTCATACTAACATTTCTCAAGGAGATAAAGAAGAAGGCCCTTGTGAAGGAATGGTTTTCATACATAGTAAAGGTATTTACCATTCCAAAAATAGATAGACGATCTTTTTTTAATACCATGTTCAATAAGTTGAAGATAGTATGCTTCTCAAGTGAGTCTTATTAGTTTTCGGGGACTCTGCAGGCCAAATGTGGGGCAACTTACAAGCCTTGGTGGTCATGAAAACACTGTTATCGATGTCTAATCCCGGTGGTCCGCACCGGTGAGCCAACCTTTGCCTTGAGAGCACTGGGAGGTGTTGTGATGGCCTCTACCTAGACACCGTGAGGGCCCATGTACATGTGTACATAAGTTCCACTATGTGCAGGGATATGCCCCTTGATGGTATCAAGTTGGGCTAGAAGCGGAGCAAGAGGAGAGTAATCTAGAGAGATAGGGGACAAAAGGAATCTAGAGATATACATATATTGCCTGGCCGGATACAATGTGGCTCTAGAGAAGGTGGAGCAAGATACAAAGAAGAATACTAACTAAAAGGACCCCGACTCACTAGCAGCCTTCCTGATTATATAGTGGGTCGGCCAATGCTAGACCTAGTTCCATGTGGCACTCTCTCACTGGTCTGCTGCCCTGTGAAGCATCATGCATGTAGCATTTAAGCGCCTCCCTCACGCGTGTTGTCTCAAGTACCTTATAAGTTGATCTGGACAATCGGATCTATCGTTGCCTGACAACTATCATTGTTGATAAGTACTTGTTGTACCTTCTCCACTTGACGCTCTGTCCCGTCACTCATTCGTGTTAGCTGGCGTTTGATGGTGGTCAACCCACCATCAACCAAATGCCCGAACTTATTCGTTGGCACGTCCTTGGGCCATGTGTTCCTTGATCCTAGGTCATGCTAGAGTAGTTGCAGTAGGTGGTGGCTTTGCTCTCCACTGTGGCTAGCTTCAACTTCAAGGCAACGATCGTTGCATTCTGTAGCTCGATAGCCTCCCGTAGCTCCACCTGGAACCCAGCCTCCTGCTGTTCCTAAGCATGTTTTACTTGAGCCTCAAGCTCATGAATTCGCTTGCGTGAGTGCTGCAGCTCTTGTTCCCTTGTTGCAAGCAATTGGGCTTGTTGATGGTGTGCTCCACTAACTTTGTTGAGTGAGTTGTGCTCCCTCCCTATGCTTGGCTGTAATGCGACATTCGCATCTAGGGGGTTCCTCGCTAGTGTGGTTCTAGTTATTGTGCATTGAGTGGTGTGCTAATGTAGCTCCTACCTGACCGCCACCAACTTTGCTCAGGCTTCTTCAAACTCCCTACTCCTTTGCTCGATCCGAGTCATGAGTTCATGAGTTTTGTTGTTCTTTTTCTACTAGGATTTGGCTGCATACGTGCTTGTGGTGGTCTAGGAGCCTTTGGAGGATATTGTACTTACCCTATAACCTACCGAGATCTATTGCCAGCTTGCTTTAGAGTTCCTTGGTGTCCTTCCTCTTCTTTTCTTCTATCTTAATTAGTAGGGCTCCTTGGAGGAACAATTCATTAGATTCTCTGGCATGCTCATGTGCGACCTGCCATCGTTCTGTAAGAGTAACTATTATGTCATCGGTTCCTTTGCCACGGCTAGAAGGTCGAGGTGGTTGTACAATGCCATTGCTTCCTTTAGTTAGTTGAAGGCCTCTCGAGCTTGCAGTAAGCCAATGAGGCCCATCGACCATTGGCATGGAAATGCTGGTAGGTGTCCTTCGACTCTTCCTCGGAATCGCCCTTCATACTCTCCTAGTTTGGTCCGGTGGATCGTTTGGGTATCTCTGAGAAAAATTCCCTTGGTAACGAGGGTCCCACTACCAGGGGGACCGCTCGTAAGGGTTCTGTGGTCTGGCGCCTAGGTGGCTCTTGGTTAGAGGAAGGGTTGTCTCTCCCTGCTTCTTCGATGACTCTGGGGTTTACTTTGGTTGCCTGACTTGTTTTGATCCGCTCTTTCTCCCTGTCCAGAGCTGTGCTTGTATTGTAGTTGTAGTTTGGTCAATCATGCCAATGATATTGATATGGTCGGCCATGGACAAGCTCCGCTTGGACCCAATCCAAACTCTGTAGATCCCGTGGTTTAGTGCCAGAACTAAGTACTGCTTAAGGCAGTTTGCCTAGTTCACCGCGACTCCTTCCCATACCCTGTAGAGTCCGTTTGTCAACCGCCTAATGATTTGTCTCTCCATTCTTCCTGTGAGCATGAAGGCCACCAATGCTATGAACTCGGCTGCTTTTTCGTTCTTGTATGCCATAACGCTCGTTGCCTCCGATGGCAGACCTATGTGGCTCCGTCTCCGAAATTCTCCTATTGTGAGACATTGCCCAATAGTTGGAATAATGTCGCTAGTTTGTCAAACATTATGTGGAAGGCTGCAGTACCTCCCAAGCGAAACTAGATCCTCTTTGTCTAGCCTGGTTAGCTACCATTTTCGTAGACTGGATGAATTGCCTGGCCCTTTCAATTAATCCAGATTCTCCATTTCTCCCCACCGAAGGTTGAAGAACTCGTCCAGTGCATCTGTCTTCTGACCCGTGGAACGTCGGGTTGGCCGATCAACTCCTTAAACCTTGAATACCTAGGTGACACAAGTTTCATTGCCTCCTCCTGACCTTTCATGGTCACGTGAATCTCTTGGATGACCACTGGCCTGGTCCACTCTGTCTAATCCGTCGTCATGGTGGTTAAGATATTACATTGTACATCTCCTCTCATGTCTACCAATGTGGTGTCCCTCATGACATCTTTTGAGGTGATTGGTGTGACTATCCTTGCACCCAGATTTGCAATGATGGCTCTGCCCGACCATCATTGCCTTGTAGTACATGCCTCACACATGCAATCCATCCTCATGGACCATGTGACACTATGAGCTGGCCACATGTGTGTCTGGAGGTCTTCCTCTTAGTTGCACGTCCTATCTATTGTGCTTCCTTGGGGGTTCCCTGTTGCGGCGCTGCCTTGCCTCGAGGTGCCTTGGTTTGAGCTCCGTTTGGGTGGTATCTGACCCAACGCAATTACTATCAATTGTCTGTCGCAGTGCTTGTTCCCATTGTTGCTAATGACGTCCGGTAAGCCCACCCTGGTCTTAATTGTAGGGCCTTATCGGTTGATCCCTCTGTACCAAGGTCCTTCACCACCAATCTTGTGCGTCCCACTTCCAGGACTTCTTGCCTTACTCCTAACAGAGGATGTCCCCACCAGGCTCTTCTCCTCCCGCTTCTAGAGATGATCTTTGATTAGCTATGGTTGTGGGTATTCTCGATTGAGGTTGGGCTGGTACAGGATTGTTGATCGAGTCCACTACCGGGTTTTCATCGAGCTTGGCTAGGTGGGCTATCGTCTAGCGGTGGTGCATCTAGGTGGCTTCTCCGAACTTGTGAAGGTGGCTAGTGATCCGTCCTTGAGCTCCCACACTATGTTTTATTGTTTTGATCTTTGGGCGCTCCCCTGCGACCCTCGTTCTACCCATGTGGTGTCTGCCTTGGTGGGGGTCCACCTGCTTTACACGGCTCGAACTTGATGGATGGGTGCAGGAGGATAACATTTATCCAAAATTTGACAACTTGGATTTCGACTTCCACTGCCCTTAGGATACCCTTGGTTTTACCTTAGCTATGCGTACCTAAAAAGGAGTGGACTCCAGGGTTGGCATACTCAGCTCACGATGGAGTTTCGTTGACATGATGTTCACTGCTGACCCACCGTTTAATCACATCAAATTGTGCAGCCCATCATTTTAATCGGAATGGTTGGTACGCCGTGCATGAAGTCCACTGTGGTTGTAGTGACTCTTGGCCGGGGCCTAGCTGATCTTTGTGGCCAAGCCCCACATGCTGCTGGAAAAAGTGGTGTTTCAATGCTTCCTCACCCACTACCTCAACACTGAGGCTCGTGGTGCCTTCCTATTCCCTTGGTTCTAGACATGTGCGGTCACCTTGTTCCTTCTGTTAGGGAGGCCTGTGGTGCTATGTTCGTCTCGCCATCCCATCTTAGCAGTACTACCATTACTTGGTTTGCCTGCGGTGTAGAGATTGATGTCGAGCTAGCAAGGGTTTGTTCACTCGCCACCTTGTAGTGCTAGATGCTTGCGCTTTTAGCATGGGTTTGATTAATGATACCCAAGCACTGGTAGAGCAGGTGCTAGCCACCGCATAACGCACACATCATCTCCCTGCAGTCCACCGCCTCTCCATGTCGTCGTACCTAGGTCAGTAGGGTTGCTACTCTTAGGAATGGGACCTTCAACTCTGATCTCCTGACTACGACCTCCTACAAGGTTGGTTGTTCCCTTCCATCTACACACATAACTTCTCCGACTATTTGCGTTCCCCTCTACCTTTTGTTCCACCATCAATGCAGCCACATGAGGTCGCCTTCCACTCAGGAGTCCGGCCAATCGATAGCAATTGTTCATGTTGTGGGACCCGCGGATGTTACATACTAGATAGTACTTATTCCCACATGCGTTATATCTGTAATTAAGCCAATAATGTGGTTAAGTCTTCCTTCCATGCTACCCATGGTGGATTTCCCTCGTTGGAGTTGCATGTGCGTTTTGGCTCCTGAACTATCTCTTCTTTCTGGCAGGCTTTGGGACGTTTGAGATGTTTTCCTCGTTCATGGTGGTGTCATTTGCCCCCTCATGTCTGATTTATCTTGTGTCTTCTTCTCCTCGTGTCTCTTGGCTTTTCGCTTCTCAGCCTTTTTGGCGTACCAAAGTAACTTGTCGAATGTCCGATCATCATCCAGCCCAATCCACTTGTGAATCTTCGGCTGCAAGCCCTTTCAGTATCACATTTTCTTGGTTAGGTTGACTAGAGCATCCCTTAGCCGGGCAATGTATCCTAGCATGCGGACTGTGTATTTGTTGACCAACTCTCCCACTTTCTGTTTTAAGCTAGTTAGCTTATGGATTACCTCTTCCTCGCTCTTTTCCTCCAAAGGTATCCAAAAACACCTCCATGTGGTTTCCCAATAAGCTCCCTTGTTTGCCTTATGGAATCGCATCCACCATGCATGTGCCTTTTTGTTCAGTGTGTAGGTGAATGCACTCAGCTTTTGTGGTTGTCACTTACGCTCCTCAACTCGCATACCTACTCAAACTTGTGTACATGCTGGTCTGTGTCTTCACCCTTTACTCCTCAAAATGTGAGTAAGGGCAGTTATTGTGCTCTCCTGTATACGATTGAATGTGCGGGCTAGTAAGGTCACTGGATCAATTCCCATGGCATCCCATTGAGCCTAAGAGGTGCTCTAATCTAGGCCCTCCGCTTTGGATGTGCTGTAGTCCACGTTCGATATCCACGATCCAGGAACAAGGAAGTGAGTAGGATTCCGAGAATAAGGAAGCGAGTAGGATTCCGAGAATAAGGAAGCTTGACTCAGAAGCAAGACAAGGAGTAGGACAGGGAGCAGGACAGGAACTAGGAACTAGGAACAAGACAAGAGCAGGAGGCAAGGAGCAAGACAACACAAGAACAATACAAGACAAGATTGATCGTAGAAAGACTGGTGTTGATAATAACTGATTGTACAACAATTAGGTCGAAGCTTTTATACTCACAACTCCAAGCTAATCTGGTCATGAGTCTAATCTGGTCATGAGCTAAAAATAGTAACCCTTATCCTTAGGCATATCTTGTAATATATCCTATAGGCATATTCTGTAGGAATATCCTGTAGGCATATCCTGTAGGTATCCTATAGGCATATCCTGTAAGTAATCCTATAGGAATATCTTACAAGCATATCCTGTACGTATATCCTATAAACATATCCTGTAACCTGTATCCTGTATCCTGCATCCTGTATTGGGTCGTGACAGGACCTCCTCTCTAAGGACGAATTCCACGAGTCTTGGGACTTGGTTTAGCAGGATAATGTCGATGAAAGCAGCAACTTTGGAAGAAGCATGGAGTAAGTTGGATACAGGTTCCTAAATGCGATTGATAGGCAAATAACCTTTCCAATCCACCAAGTATTAAAGTTGGTGACGATGAAGACGAGAATCAAGGATGGCTGCAACTTCGTACTCAGGTTCACCGTCAATGACCACATGAGGGGAGGAGAAGAAGCACGACTAGGAAGAAGAAGGATGATACAGCTCCAACAAAGAGGTGTGAAACACATGATAAAGTTTCACCGTAGATGGTAACTCGGGTCGGAAAGCTACAGGATTGATCTCAGCCGCAATCCTATAAGGGCTCAATCATTGAAAATCCAACTTAGAAAAAGGCATGTTGGTGTGAATATACCGACGAAGAAGCCACACGAGATCACCAATCTTGTATGTAGGTGTCGGTTGATGATGAGCATCAGCATAACAATTGTACCATTCCTGTGCCTACTGAAGATGAACTCGGAGATCCTTATGTACCTGACGAAGATGCTGGAGACGATCCTGTACTATAGGAGTAGAAGAAGGAGAAGTAGGAGGAGCAAAGTCAAAACATGGATGGTAGCCTGTAAGAGCAAAGAAAGGTGTATGGCCTGTAGATGCGTGAACGGAGTTGTTGTAGGCAAACTCCACCATTGGAAGAAGGTCCAACTAGTTGTCCAGTAAAGAAGGTGTCTGGCCTGTAGATGCGTGAACGGAGTTGTTGTAGGCAAACTCCACCATTGGAAAAGGTCCAGCTAGTTGTCCTGTTGGTAATTGATGAAGCAACGAAGATATTGCTCCAAGGTCTGAATCGTGCGTTCTGACTACCCATCAGTTTATGGATGATATCCTGAAGAAAGGTACACTTTAACCTGTAGACTCCGAGAAGTTCTCGCCAAAACTTGGACATGAATTGTGGGCCTCGATCAGAAACAATGCTCTCATGAAGACCATGGTGTCGGAATACTTCGCAGATCACCAACTCAGCGGTTGTCTGGCCTGTAGCAGTCTTGTGACATGGTAGGAAATGAGCCTGTTTGGTGAAACGGTCAACCACCACAAGAACTATATCAAATCCATGAGAAAGTGGAAGATCCGTGAGGAAATCCATAGAAATGAATCTTCAAGGAGCAGAAGAAACAGGAAGAGGATGAAGACCAAAGGGCGCGTGACGAGGCATCTTCAACTTATTGTAGGTGTCACAACTCCGTACAACTTGTCCACAAAACCTCGCAACCCAAGCCACCAATAGTTGCGAGTCACCAACTCAATTGTCTTGGCCACACCAAAATGTCCTATAACCGGGGTATCATGACAATCCTGTACCACACGAGTTTTGCAAACACCAACAGGAACGTACATGAGACCTTCCCAGTACAGGAGTCCGTCCTGTATAGCAAACAACTTGTAGTCTGTACAAGAACTGAAGAAAGAGGAACTTGTGATGTCAGGACTAATGTGTGAAAACACATTCCTTGCCAAGTCGTATGTAGCCAACTATAAATGGATGTTCTGTAGGAGTGTGGAATCTGCTGAAGCCTGATGAACTTGTAGTGCTGCAAGCCGAAGTCGATCAAGACCCAACAACACTTGCTTTTAACAGTCATATGCAGGATCGCCCGGGGTCGGTGCAAGGTAAGAGCGCCTAGACAATGCATCTGCCTTGCCATTTTGAAAACCAGGCCTGTAGATGATGACGAAATCAAAACATGATAAAACTCCACCCACCTAGCATGTCGCCGACTGAGAAACTCGAGCCGTTTGAAAATACTCAAGGTTCTTGTGATCCATAAGAACTTGTACAGATGCGCAGCACCTTTCAGGAAATGCCGCCACTCTCTCGAATGAATCCACAATAGCCTTGAGTTCCTTGTCATGAATCTCGTAATTGATCTTCGCCGAAAGGAACTTATGAGAGTGAAAAGCTACATGATGAAGCAACTTGTCTTTCTAACTTGTGATAGAACAGATCCTACTACAAATCCGAGGCATTTGCTTTAATGAAAAAGGGATGAGAAGGATCAGGATGTGCTAAAATTAGAGCTGTCGTGAAGGCGTCCTTGAGTGTTGTGAATGCATGTTCCGCCTTGTCGGACCAAGAGAACACTCCTGTGCGCTTGGTGAGTTCCGTGAGTGGAAGTACACGCTTGGAAAGTCCTATATAAAACGCTTGTAGAAGTTTGCAAAGCCAAGGAAACATTGTATGTCTCGTACAAACTTGGGCCTCTCCCACTCTGCGATAGTCTTCACCTTGTGCATGTCCATGGAAACGCCAGTAGGAGAGACGATGTAGCCCAAGAACTCCACAGTATCCTTGTCGAAGAAACACTTCTCCAACTTCGCATACAGGTCATGCTCGCGAAGCCTCTGTAGAACTAATCGTACATGCTTGTCATGAGCCGCCTGGTCCTTAGAAAAAATTAAAATCATTAAGGTAGATTACCACAAATTGGTCAAGAAGTCACGAAAGATGTCGTTCACCATGTGTTGAAACATGGTTGGGGCATTGGTAAGTCCAAAAGGCATCAGTGTGTACTCGAAGTGTCCATACCTTGTACAAAAGGTAGTCTTCCACTCATCGCCTGGACAAATCCGTACAAGATTGTAAGCCCCTCGTAAGTTGATCTTCGTGAACACCTTTGTTCCTTGCAACCAATTGAGAAGTTCCGGGATCAATGGCAATGGGTACCGGTTCCAAATGACTTGATTCAAACCTCTGTAATCCAAACCAAACGTAAACTCCCATCTTTCTTCTTGACAAAGAAGATAGGTGCTTTTACAGGGTACTTTGAGTGACGAATAAAGCTGGATGCCAAGTTTTCCTAAATGTACTGACAAAGAACCTCCAATTCTATAGGTGACAATGCATAAATCGGTCCGAATGGTGGAGTCTTTCCTTCCACAAGATCAATAGGATAGTCGAAGAACTGCAGCCTTTGTGCTTGTTAAAAACGTTTTGAAAGGAGTGACACTTGGATGGCAGGGAAAAAAGAGGAGAAGAAGAAGGAACAGGAGAAGGAGATTGAAAAACAGGGAGTCAGATACAGGAAAGGTAGAAAAGGACGTAGGAGTTACTTGGAAGGCAAAAAGATGAAAAGGAGTAGGATCAGTGGCAAGTTCATGGTAGTGGTAAGAAACTCGGAGAGGAAAAGGAGGGAGCTGTGATTGAAAAAGAGGAAGGATCTTGGGGGGGAAGAAGAAGAGTAATGAAAAAGAGGCAGGATTGGGGAAAACATGTGTGGATGTTGACAAGTGTACAGGATTAGAAGATCCTGTATAGAAGTCCGTGTATGCACAGAAGTGAGGAGAGCTTGTGAGTGTGCTGACGAACTAATAGGAGGTGGATCCTGTTGAGGAGGAACCTTCAACACTGATACAGGATTGGAAGAACCCTGTATAGGAATCCACGAACTTACAGGAGTGGAGAGAGCCTGCGGATGTGCTTGAGGAACTGACATGAGGTGAATCCTGTTGAGGAGAGGAGTCTTTAACACTGATACAGGAACAGGCACGGTCAATCATGTAGCTTGTACTGCCTTAGACACTAAGGATGTATCCTGCACACAGGAAGGTACAGGATTGATCTTGGTTGCCGGAGAGGAAAACGTGAGCGTCCTAGACCTTCAATCGATCTGAGGATTTGCAACAACAAACCATGGCATGCCCAAAATGATGGGAGTCGACCGAGTCTTGATCAAGTTGAAGAAAATTGAACAGCTGAATGCGTCATGACTGCAAGAGAGAGGTTTGGTAGCATAGGTAACTGCACCAAAAGCAATCAACGACCATCGGCCACCTCTACAGGAACTGTACATTTCAACTTCACCATCGGAATGCCATGTTGAGTTGCAAAAGTGTCATCCATTAAACATGCATTTGCACCAATGTTTAACAGGGCAAACTCCTTGAGCTCTCGATTATTGAGATGAATGTGTACAGGAAACTTGAGTGATGGAATGGTATGAGTAGCACCAATGGAGCCTGTACCTACGTCCTACTTCGTGGCTCCTAGACGAAGTGAACATTGAAGTTTTTCTACTAAACTTCAGCTTCAACTTCACGCGTCTTGAACTTCCTGCCACCTTGGACATTCTGCCGCCTTGTGTCCTACTTCACCACAATACAAACATAGATTCTCATTGCGGCGATGTTGCTTCTCAGCATCGGAAAGTGAGTCACGCTTGTATTTCTCAACCCCATAAAAACTACTCCAGAAAGTGTCGCAGGAGTAATAGCCATAGCAAGATTGGTTTGCAAGAACCTGACAGGATTTTCCTGACAACGCTCGAACAAGCGGTTGTCGCAACGAACGGCCTGTTGCATGATCTCCGCTAATGTTTGGGCACCGTTAACGTAAGGAAAGGTCCTTCACTCATCCCTCAACTCAAAATGGAAGTGTTCAATCAATGCAGTCTCGTCCCATGGAATGTTCGTGCAAAGTTGCTAAAATTCGGATGCATAGCGAAAGCTGGTCGAAATCCTTGTGTGAGCTTTCGTAACTTCGTGCATGCAGAACAGTACTTATTGGATCTCCAAAGAAAGCTTCAAAGGCAGCCATGAAACCTTCAAATCTTCCATCAATGGGTCGTCACGCTCCAGCAAAGGGGCAACCCAAGCCCATGGAAATCCAACTAGTAGGGATGCCAAAAGGCCAACCTTTTATGCATCAATTGAGTAGCGGTGTGGTTGTATGCAGATCAAAAGCCTGATCTGATTCAGGAACCCTTGGAAATCGGCACGATTGCCATTAAACTTTTCTGGTATGCTGATCTTCAGCTTTGAAGAAGTGTTCGATGGAGAGGAAACCACGAATGCTTGAGAGAGCCTGCGCAGCAGCTTGGAAGATGCATCAGCAGCTGCATGCGCCGCATTGGTGGAACCTTGCAGATCTCCAATTGGCGCAAAGTGGCCAGCTCATGAAGTAATATTTGGTGCTCGCATTGAAATTGTTCAAAATCGCCATGATCTATAAAAGAAAAAAAAAGGAGGAAAACGAAGGAGAAGAATCAAGGAAAAAAAAGTAGTTAGAAATCGGAAAGCTATAAAATCAATTACTATTAAATTGTCAAGCCACAATCCAAGAACAAGGAAGTGAGCAAGATTCCGAGAACAAGGAAGCTTAACTCAGAAGCAGGACAAGGAGCAGGACAGGAGTAGGACAGAAACTAAGAAGGAACAAGACAAGAGCAGGAGGCAAGGAGCAAGACAAGACAAGAACAAGACAAGACAAATTAATTGTAGAAAGACTGGTGTTGATAGTAACTGATGTACACAATTAGGTCAGAGCTTTTATATTCACAACTCCAAACTAATCTGGTCATGAATCTAATCTGGTCATGAGTTAAAAATAATAACCCTTATCCTCTAGGCATATCCTGTAATATCCTATAGGCATATCCTGTAAGCATATCCTGTAGGTATACTATAGACATATCCTGTAGAAATATCCTGTAGGTATATCCTGTAGGAATATCCTATAGGTAATCCTATAGGCATATCCTGTAACCTGTATCCTGTATCCTGCATCTGTATCGGGTCGTGACAGCGGGTACCTTTTTTCTCCGTCCCCCCCCCCCCTCTGTTGAAGGTAGGTGACGAGGATGGGCTCTTCCCAACTATCCCTCATGGTCCCCCTTCACGGAACCAACATGATTGCTGGTGACATGGCATACCTCGGTTGGACGGAATTCCCTCGTCCAACGGGTGGCTTAGTAGGACTGTGCAACCTTGCGAATCCCCTCGCGGTGTCGAACGGTCATGGCTATTGGGGTGGATTCTCCTCACCCTGAGACGGTATCCCCTCACCTCATGGTGGTTGTGGCTCTGCCATGTGCCCTTGCGGATATGGTCTTGCTGGCTTGAGCGGATTTCCCCCGCCTTGGGACATAATCCCCTCGTTTCTTGCCAGAGTGACCATTGTGTGGACCCCCTTGTTGGTACCTCTTCCTAGTCCATCAACTTGTCAACGTCTAGTTGCTTTCGAATGGGTAGTCGTCCCATGTGTAACCCGGCCTTCCGGAGCCTCGGGCTTTCATCATGGCACTCACCCTGACCTACTACATCCAATCAGCTGAACTTCTTGTGCAAAGGTTGTTTTGTTGATAATCGGTGCCCTCTCTATGGGGGCCTTCGGATGAGGCTTTCCTCCCCTCTTTTCGGCATCCAAGGTCCACTTTGCCTTACCTTGGTGGGTGACAATGGCCTTGGGTTCCTTACCTTGCATCCCTCATGCGTTGGCCATGCAGGACCTCCGACTCTCATCCCCGTTCGCTATCCGTGCTGATTTTGCCGCCTTGAGATTCCTGCCTCCAATGCAAGCCTTCCCTCTCCTAGAGTTCTCTTGCACAAGGTCTCCTCCCTCGAGGTCATCGAACACGGTTTGGCTCTTTAGTGTGGGGGCTCATTGTAGCTGTCACTTTCACCTATGTCAAGAGGAGGTGGAGGGATTCCATTGTCCTACCATCCGTCCCACTCTATGTCGTAAGTCATTGTCAGGCGGGGTCCTGTGCAGGTGCTACTCATCCCCACAATTTCCTACACCTAGAATGACATCCGAACTTGTTTGGGTGGGTTCTTCATACCTTTCTTTGTTGTCTGTGGCTTGCGACTGTCTTTAATGCTGATGTGTCGGGTTTACCATTTCTCATAGGTTCAACCATGTGGTGTTTGCATCGTTTTCTGGATTAGCAAGGCATGGGCCGACTATGGCAACCGGGGTGCCTCTCTACCTTCCATTAACCTTTCTCGGCCTGTCCGACACATCTTTTGGCCAACTAGTACTCGTTGATCTCTAGTTGTTCAAACATGTTAATCTTGGCTCTCCGATCTCTCCTTCAGGCCCCAACTCTGCTTCCTATGGTGAACTCCATCCATGTGTAATTAATATCCCTCCATAGTCGCCACAAATGGTCGTCAGGGACTCCGCAACCCAGATGTGGGGTGATTTACAAAGCCTTGGTGGTCGCCAGGACATTATTACCAGCATCCATCCTAGGGGTCCGCACTGGTGAGCCTGCCTTTGCCTTGGGAGCACTTGGAGGTGCTTTGATGGCCTCTACCGGACACCACGGGTCTGTGTATAAATGTACATGAGTTTCACTATGTGCAGGGCTGTACCTCTTGATGGTATCGTGTTGGGCTGGGAGAAAAGTAGGAGGAGAGTAATTGGGAGATATACATATATTGCCTGGTCGGATATAGTGTGGCCCAGAGAAGGTGGAGAAGATACAAAGAAGAATACTAACTAGAAGGACCCCAACCCACTACAGCCTTCCTAATTATATAGTGGGTGACTAGTGCTAGACCCTAGTCCAGATGGCACTCTCTCACTAGTTTGTTGCCCTATGACAGTGTCTTGCATGTAGCATTTAAGCGCCTCCCTCACACGAGCTGTCCCAAGTACCTTGGTAGTTGATCGAACGATTGGATCTATGCCTAGGTTAAGTGCCACATGACAGCTGTCATTGTCAGTTAGTACCTACTATACCTTCCCCACTTGATTGCTTTGTTCCGTCGCTCATTTGTGCCAACTGGTGGTTTGATGGTGGTCAACCCACCGTCAACCACTTATTCTTTTGGTTATGCATTAATATTAACTTCTATATATTTTATAGGTTTACAAAAGGAAACCAGAGGTTGTTGACATTGCTACTAATTATGTGAAGTAAAAATGGACAAACAAGCCAACCATTTCACTTTCAACTCAAACTTGTATTTGAAGCTTCTTCAAAAAATCATCGATGAAGAGATTAAAGATGTACCACTATATGTGAGCTATGTTGTGTACCAGATGATGAAGTGCAATTCTATAATGAAGTCAAATTGTTGGAGGGTTAGCAAGCAAGAACTAGAAAGAGAAAGTTGTTACTCAGTGAATCTAGTAGTGACGGTGGAACTGAAAAAGACATGGAACAAAGGAGGAAGTTTTATGTTGAGGATGAGTTGTCAAGTAACTCAACCACGCTATTGGAGAAGGTGGTAGGATCTGTATAGGTTCTCTATTGTGACCTTTTATTGCATGGTAAAGCTCTTGGAGTCCAAAATATACTGGTGGACATTCCTAATTTCAAGGCAGGCATTGAGAAAATTGTTTAATTCCCACAAACCAACAATGTACAAACAACATTGTCCATGAGGGGTTATGATCTCATAGTGGAGACTTTTTGATGGAGCTTTCTCAAGAGCCTAGAGGCCAGATGGAGACTTGGAATAGAGTCATGCATTTATATTCTTTGTAAAGGTCATTCTTTACTTGTTACAATGAATTTCTCCACAAATAGGGCTTCATAGTGATGATTGGACCATGTGAAATTATACGGAACATGCAGTCAAAGCAATTTGTCAGTGCATGAGGTGGAACTTGCAAACCCAATCTCCATGGATGGGGATATGACCATGAAATCAAGGTATCAACTAATAATATTCTATTCTCAGTGCTAAGGATGTGCTAATGTTATGACCTTCGTGCCGAGGTATGTGTAATGATGTCCTGTCGGTGAGGATTGATTATAAACTCAATGCCAAATTTCTTAGCATTGAGGGTGATAACAAATTACAACCTTGGCACCAAGGTTGTGCAATACTACTAACGCTATGTGTATTGATATTTATGATATGCTTTTTTCATTGCAATGTGTTGATGTGTGCCTACCTATGATGGTCTGAAGGGAAACATGAGTCTATTTTCAACCCAGTGGACATGAACTAACACAAAGGTAGAAAATATCAAGTACTAGAAAACAAGCGATGTAAAATACTAGTATTTCAAAAGTTAAATAATATTACTTCCCTTCTCTAACTTAAGCATTTTTTGTTAGGCATTAGGGCTTTGAAAAATCTGATGCGCTAGCTACAATGCTACTTAGCAATCTCACTAAATCGAGCGATTATTTGTCAGAGTTTTCACCTGGTGCCACAAAGGTAGCTTGCCAAGTGCCAACCCTGGAATCCCCTCTTTGGAAACCCCACAAATCTAGTACAATAACCCATATTAGGAACCCAACCCTTAGGAACTTAAGCCTCCAGCTGACCAAGTCCACGAACGAGGCTCACCTTGTGAATTAGGATATGCGAACTAATCGGGCTACAAGTATCGTTCCTAATTTAGCATGGTTGAGGCGGCTGGAGCAAGGCCTCAACCACTAGTTTTGCAGAACGTGAACTCAGCAATGCCTTTGAGCTTGCGAGTAGGTCTTCGGACCAAGGAATTTAACTAACTCCTTAGACGTACCGTCACAAAGGCAAGATCCTGCCAACAATAATGATAGTTAACCCAAAGGTGGGACGTACCCCTGTCGTGTGAAGTTAAAGCGGCACAATAGAGAGTTGCACATTGACGACACAAGCTTAACTTACACTAGTGGGAGGTTAATAAACTCTTTTTTGAACCCAAAAAGCCTCACTACACATATTCTACCTTATTTATGTGATGGAGCCCTCCCCCCCCCCCCCCCCCTTATTTTCCTAAATGAGTAAGTGGACTGGCATGGAAATGCCAACCCTTAATGAAATGAGGTGTCTAACCTAACCCCTAGGGGGGGGGGGTATTAGGGTGTGGGTTTAGGTCAACCCTAGGGGTGTCCCTAACCCTTTTTTGACAAGCTATACTTTACAAAAAACCTATTTTGGAACATCAAACTGGGGAAGAGTTTTCTAAATGGAAGTGTCAGCTTCATCTAGAGTTTTTTGCAAATACTTAACGACACCCGGATGACCATCATTAGATATCCAAGTGCACTATGCAAGCCTGTTTCTTCTACATCTAGGGTTTGTCACACAACTCGTAAGTAACAACAGTTAAATCCTAAAGTAAAGGGTCGAGTCATAATAAAAACTATGACATTATGTCTTGAACATGTTCATGGGACTGAGAAAATCCTATCAGTAGGTTGCATTGAGTGGGAGATATATATTGGAAGTAGACATGGATGTGGTACTTTGCTCGCATGTTGAGAAATATAGTTATAGGGAACCTACTTGAGCCATTTCTGTCATAGTTTTTTACTATAACTCGACTCTTTAATGTAAAGGTTGACTGTTGTTACCTACTAGATTATGTGATAAGCCCTAGGTATAAAAGAAACAGGCCCGCTTAATGCACTTAGGTATCTAGTGATGGTCTGGCCGGGTGTCATTAGGTATTTGCAAAAAACTCTAAGTGAAGCTAACACTTCCATTTAGGAAAAACTCTCCTCCAATTTTGACATCCCAGTTAAGTTTTTTGGTTAGTGCAGATGTTTGACATGTTAAATACTGTTAAGAACACTCCTAGGGTTGACTTAACCCTAGGGTTGCCCTTACCCAAGTCCTAAATCCTCACCCCCTCGGGTAAGGTTTAAGGGTAGGAGTTAGGTTAAGTTAAAATTCATCTCATTTAATTAAGGGGTTGATATTTCATACCAACTCGCTTACACATATAGGAAAAAGGGGGGCACATAAATAAGGTAGGGTTTATAGTAGGAGAGTTCTTGGTTCCTAACAAGAGCTCGTTATTCTTCTACCTATACAAGCTCTAGCTTGTGTTGTTAAGGCACAACCCTTTGTTGTGCCGTTTTAACTTCCAAACAATAGGGGTATGTCCCACCTTTAAAGTAGTCTACCCTTAACATTGGCGAATCTATGCTTGAGAGGTCTTGTCGGACTACATGTTCCAAGAGGCAAAGGTTGAGGCTTGTCTCTAGCTTCCTCCTCCAAGAGCAACACTCACAGCTAAGCAGGGCTGTCCTTAACTAACTATGGTCGTGGGATCTTGGTTGACATGTTTTTCTTACTAAGTTCTTGAGGGATAAAAGAGGGGGTTCTAGAGTTGGCATTGAGAGCCACATTCATGGCATCTGGTGCAACTTTTGAATCTAAGGGGCTATGGCATGATAACCCATATCTGGGAAATAGTGTCACATGAAGATGTGACACTAGACTAATGCCTAAGGCACACCTTTTGGGGTTGTCTCATGGGGTTAACATTGAGAGGTTGGATATTCTAGTAAGCAAGCGTACTTGTGCTCACATCAGGGTGCTAAGTGTCATAGTTTTTACTATGACTCCTCTTTACTTTGGACGTTGATTATTGTTATCTACCGAACTATGTTGACAAGCTCTAGATGTAGTAGGAAACAGGCCCACTTAGTGCACTTGGGTATTTAATGATGGTCCAACCGGGTGTTATTAGGTATTTGCAGGAAACTCTAGGCGAAGCTAGAACTTACCTTTTAGAAAATTCTTACCCTAGTTTTTCGTGTCTCGGTTGGGTTAATGGCTAGTTCTGGTGAGTTGGCATGTTGGATATGTTTAGAGATACCCCTGGGTTTTGACAAGTTAGGGTTTAGGGGTGAATGGATCATTAATTAACTCACTAAGTATATTCCCTTTAAGAATGAGATTTCGTACCAGCCCACTTATGTAAACAAAAAAACGGGGGGGGGGGGGGGGGGGGGGGGGGGGGAGGGGGGCTCTGTCACATATATTAAGTAGTACATGTAGGAGAGCTCCTAGGTTCATGATTGAGTTCGTTGCTCTTCTGCCGGTGCAAGCTCTAGCTTGTGTCGTTAAGGCATAACCCTTTGTTGTGCCACCCTAACTTCCAAATGACAGGGGTACGTCCCACCTTCAGGGTATACACCCTTAACGTTGGCAAATCCATGCCTGGGAGGTCTTGTCAGGATGCATGTTTCAAGAGGCAGAGGTTGAGGGTTGTCTCCAACTTCCTCCTCCATGTCAAGCTAGGTGTAGCCCTCATGGCTAAGCAAGACACATCTGTGTCCTTATCCAACTATGGGCGTGGGATCTTGTTTGCCAGGTCTACACTACCTAGTTCCTAAGAGTTCACTAACGAGTTCTAGAGTTGGCATTTATTTGTGGCACTTGGTGCAACTCTTGAATCTAAGGGCTATGGCATGATAGCCCACATCGTGAAAGGTAGTGTCACATGGAGATGTGACACTAAGCTAGACGTCACACGATACAACGCATGAGGCACGCCCTTTGAGTTGTGTTATGAATTTGATACCAAGGGGTTGGATACTCTAGTAAACAGGCATGTTTGTGCACGCATTAGGGTGCTAAGTCTTGAGCATCTACTCAAGGGAGGTTAGGTCTCGTAACTAGGTGTGTTTTATCACACTTGGCTAGGGGAGTGTTCTCTTTTGGAATCTAGGGGTTGAACAACCTAAACTTGTTAGCATGAGCCCTTTTGTGAGGCACTCGCAAGGTCATGTACTTAGGGTTATCCAAACCTAGCCTTAGGGAGTTTGCTTAGAAGAACATTTGCATCCGCCTACGGCGCACACTCATGTCCTTACTAAGTACTAACTCTAGGTCTAGGGTATGACTTGGCCACTCAAACCCTTAGGGGTTAGTCATGGTTCAGGGTACCCTTTGACACCCTAAGGGGGTTGTACTCCCAAATGAGGGTGATTTCTCAAGGGGTAAGTGACAATGCCTTACTTCTGCCACGGGGGCATGTGTAGGACACATCTCCTTTGCATGGTTAGGGCATGAGCCTATCTAGGTCTACTAGGATAAGATCCTGAAGTCTACTCAAGATATCCTCTAGGGTTCGAGGGATGGTCATTTTAGGGGACTTAAGGTAGGACTCTAAGTTTTTTGCTTAACTAAGTATCTGGGTCAGACTCTTGGGGTCATCTTGGAAGACTTAGCGTTGCTCACACAGGGAATTGACGTCAGAAGGCCACTTGACGGCCACGTGTTGCCATGTGTTAGCCTTCCGGGTTAAAATTCTAACACTAAACCTTGGGCATCGGCTCAAGGGAGGTTAGGTTTCATAACTAAGGGTGCTAATGGCACACTTGACTAGGGGGTGTTCTCCTCGGGATCTAAGGGTTGAACAACCTAAGCTCATTAGTAAGAGCCCTTTTGTGAGGCACTTGTGGAGTTGTGTACTTAGGGTTATCCAAACCTAGCCTAGGAGAGTTTACTTAATAAAACACTCATGTTCGCCTATAGTGCACACTCGTGTCCTCACTAAGTGCTAGCTCTAGGACTAAGGTATAACTTGACCACTCAAACTTTTAGGGGTTGGTCGTGGTTCAGGACCCCCTTGTCACCCTAAAGAGGTTGTACTCCCTAATGAGGGTGATTCTTCAAGGGGTAAGTCACAATGCCTTGACTTTGTCATGGGGTTATGTGCTAAGCATGTCTTCTTAGCGGGGTTGGGGCATGAGTTTGTTTAGGTCTTTTGGGACAAGGATCCTAAAGTCTACTCAGAAATCCTCTAAGGTTCGAAGGGTAGGACCCTAAGTCTTGTGTCTATTTGAACATCTGAGTCAGGCTCTTGGGGTTGTCTTAAAAGACTTGGCATTACTCACATAGGAAATTGATGCCGGAAGGCCACTTTGTAACCATGTGTTGTCATGTGTTAACCCTCCAAGTTAAAACTTTAACAATTGTATTCCATGAAAAATGTAGAGCCCAAACAAGAGCCTAGCATAACATCAACTAGTGGTGATGATACAAAGGAGGAAGAGGAAGACAATAATAAGGGAAAAGATAAAAGCAAACATGAAGATGAACCACTAGTACTTGATAAACCAATTCCAAAGCGAAAGTCTACATTTGAAAAGAACAAGGGTGTAGAAGTTGATGAACTTCATTTGACTGAAAAGTCTCTGTCTAAGAGAAAGAGAAGCAAAGGCAGACATAAGCACATGAGGTTGTAAAAAAATAAGATTAGAAGAATTCATAAGAAATTAAAGAAAAAGTTTCATTAAGGAGGAAGAAGAAGAACACTTCCCATGATACAGAGGCTAAAGAACATCCTTGAAAAATTCATTCAACAAATTAGATATTCAAGGTTCTTGAGACACAAAACAAAAAAGAGAAACGACAGTGGTCATAAAAAGACAAAATGAAGTTATATTAATTATACTACTTAGTTAACTTGTAGAATAGAGTAAATTTTTGTAAAAAAAAATTGTAAACAATGTATACATCAAACTTAAGCTTTATACAAGATTTTCTATAGCATTCTCAACATTGTTAATTATACCTTACTTCATGTATTTTCTATACAACAAAGAAAGCAACACTAAAATTCTTTTTTCATTAGCATAATCAGGCATTATTAGTTCAAATAAACATAATCTTTGTTTAGAAACACAATCACTTTTCAAAATGTGTAATTTATGTAGTTGTTTATAGGAAATAAACTTTGCCTCGGCATCAAGGAAAATATATTTCATCTACCTAACAATATATTTAAAGATATCTTTACAAAGGGGTAGAACCTTGACAACAAGGAAATTTTAGAGGAATATTCAACAAATGTTTCATACGGCCATGTGCTCCAAGCAAGTAGCATGCATATGGATGAGCACATGAATTAGTCACCCCCCACAATGAGAACATAATTTTAAAATTTAATATGTTCTAGGAGAAACTACCAACAGAAGCAGTCGCACTAGCAAGAGCACCAACTTCTACCCAACGAGTTAGGTAATCAGAAGCAATAATAACGTACTCGTTGCCAGCAGTTGACCGCGGAAAAGGTCCCATCAAATCAAATGCCACCAATTCAAACGGACGAGAAACTGCAATTGACTCCAACCGTCCTTCCGAAGCACATGGGGGAGTATTGCGAGCTTGGCACCACACACAGCTACGCACATACCGAATCACATCTCCTCGGCCAATAGAAAGATCTGCGCAGCTTCTCCATCACCCGACGATGTCCCATGTGCCCGCCAAGAATAGGAGAGTCATGGTAAGCATGGAGGAAGCGTGGAATGAAGATTGAAGGCACCACCAACCGCAAAGGATCATCTGGATCAGTCCCCACAAAATAAAGAAGGTCATCCTGAAGGCGATACTCGAATGTAAATGCCTGAAAGGCAAGTCATCAGCAAGTGATGCAGGATTCTCAAACCCATCACGAAGCCTTCGAATCCACGGCTCAACCTTTTGAGCTTCCCGAACCTCATCCAAAGACGGCAAATCTAACTCTGCATTCTGCGGACACTGAATGTCAAGCACACAACTGCTGATGGTACGGAATCTTCGTCCAAAAAGTCCACTGAAGCTGGAACAACTGGTTCCTCTGGGGCAACAGAAGAGAGAGAAGGTGGAAGAGGAGCCCGAGAAAGAGCATCAGCATCAGCCATGGAACTTCCTGGAAAACAACTTCAAAGTCGTAAATTTGAAGTTTCAAGGCCCACCGAGCAGTACGCCCAATCAAATTCTTCCTTCAACAACGAAGTGACTGCTGCATGATCGCCTTCCAACAACGTCCGGAACCATGCAAGTAGGCATGGAGCTTCTCAAAACCCCAAACTGCTGCTAGACACTCCTTTTCTGTCGTGGAGTAATTCACCTCTCTGGCTGCAATGTACGGCTGATGTACACAATGGGATGTCGTTGGCCAGGAACACTCGTACTCTCCTGCATCAATACGCCCCCAAGGCCGATGTCAGAAGCATCTACACGCAAGATGAAAGGACGGGTGTAATCTAGATACACCAAAATTGGAGGACGCGCAAACACTGAGCACCATCCCACGAATGATATGTGGCAACCACAGTGAAGTGGTCAAACCAATGGTACACATTATCTCCAGGATTTTTGCGAAAGAAATCCGGCCGGACACGAGGGTTTGCAACATGAGTAGGAGGAGTACCTTGGACCGTGAATGCTGCCATCAACTGAGAATGATTGTTCAATTGCATATGCATGGCATTCAACAACTGCATGAGTAACTGCTCCACAAACAAGGGATTTGTCTGTTGTGAATCTATGAACGAAAAAAAGACAGAATCTATAAGAAATGAATAGATCTAAACAATGGAAAAGCTAAACCTAAAAAGACAAAGAAAATTGATAAAAAGACACAAATTCAAGCACTCCGTAAAGACAATTAGAGGTGCCCCTCACCTTCACCAATGTGAGAGCTCGAAATATAGAAATGTGTATCTCCATTAATTCAGAAACCCTAACTTATATACAAGAGCGAGTGGTTCAGATTGAATCCAATTCAACGGCTATCAAAATCCATTACATAATAATAATACAGTAGAACCTGTATAAATTAAAACCCTCTCTAAATTAAATAAAAACTATGGTCCCACTGTATATATTATTATTGTATTTTATTATTTTTTACCCTCCCTTATTTAAAACCCTTTCTAAATTAAATATTATCTCCAGTCCAACATGTTTAATTTATACATGTTTTACTGTAATACGTGCACACGCAGCCGTACACGTGGATCTTACATTATTAAATAATTAAGCCTGTCTAATTTTCATTATAATTTAAAAGTATTTATAACTTTATTCAAAATATATGTACAATTTACATGCGTGTGATTTTTGTGTTGTGTGTGTGAACATACTTTTATGTACATTTTATTTCTTTTCGTGTATGTACAGTATGAGAAGATTCACTCGAAGGTACATGGTCTCATGATCTGAAGATATAATGTATAATTAAAAAACAAATGTAGATTCTCTGGAACACCGCCACTACGTTTGACAAGTTGTAACGCGTGACGTGTGCTTTAAGGGTTGTTCAGCTGAGTGATTAGGGCTCATGGATCTATTCCAGAGGGCGTATACAGTGCGGCTTCGGAGCGCACACGGTAAATATCTATGTGCGGATGAAGATATGGTCGGCGTGTCCCAGGAGCGTGATTCGGGTATGTGTGTATTAAATCATCAATTTCAGGATATATAAGATAGAAATAGCATGATTTTGAAACATTGTGTGCTTTAAAACAGGAAAGATGTCAATCTGGAGGGTAGAAATCCTTGAGGAAGACGATCCTCCGATAGTAATCCGGCTTAAGAGCGCATTAGGTTTGTATTTAACTGCCTCGGAGGATCTGTTTCTTCTCGGAATGACTGGCAAGAAGGTTGTGCAAAGCGATCTCACCAACAGCTCCGTTGAGTGGGAGCCTATTTATGACACGGAACACAAGTAAGTCTTGTTGTACACTTGTGTGTGTGTGCAACGTAGGCTTCACTGTTTATGCATATACATGTTAGAAATTAGTGTGTTTATCAGTCCCTTTATGTCTTTGCTTGTGTGTGTGTTTACATATATAGACACGACTTGGTGAAGCTTCGGACAAGGCATGGGAACTATTTACGTGGGAACGGTGGGATTCCGCCATGGAGAAACTCGGTTACACACGATGTTCCTGTGAGAAGTGCTACTCAGAATTGGGTTATGTGGGTTGTTGAAATTGTGGAACCTACAAACAAGTCTCCACCACCCTCCTCGAACCAAAAACTTGAGGTATGTATATCACGTGCTTGCGTTTAGATGATACATACGCTATGTGTGTGTGGGGGGGGGAGTCTGTTTAAGATTCGAAGCCAATATATAAGGCATGTGTTTGTGCATATGTATTGTGCGTACATAAGACACAAGAGGATATCAGACCAAGATATTTTAGTAATGCACTAATGCTGTGTAATATAAAGATCGATATTAATGCAACGGTGTGTTGCAGTTGCAGTTATCTTTCAAGATACCAAACTCGGAAGGGAGGCTTATATCATTTGCAGTGGTTTCAGATGAAACCGAAGTAATACCCGTGGGACACGAGGACTGGCCTCATTTTCATTTTAAAGGCCACACTTTAGACGAGTTAAGGACCGCCGTTAAACACGAACTCGGGATTGAAGAAGATGACACAAATATGATGGTGTGTACGAGGAATGAAAAAACAGGTAAACTTTATCCCTTACAACTCGGTTTACCACCTAATAATGCCCCTGTGAGCTTGGTCGTGCTCAGGAGATAGTAAATCTACAGCAGTTACTGTGTCTTCATGACTATGGTACTCTCCACTCTTATACATTAAGAGATACTGTACAACAAATTTACAACAGTATTTTATGCACACACACACACACATATATTAGAGAGAGATCATTGTAATTTAGAAACCAGTTATTCTTCACATAGTTATTCAGAAGCAACTGCATACTTCACACACAGCTACACATGTTCAAAGTATTTGTAAACACACTATATTTATTTTAACTGTGCTTTATTAATCCGTGGGATTTTGGGTTTCTTCTTCATGGTAGAGGTAAAGGCCTAATCCAAATCGAGCACAAGCTCTTCTGAATGCCATGCCTTCAGCCTTTTGAACCGGATCCAATACTGTAAAGTCTGCTGTGGATGATGTCCCTGTCGCCTCTCGGTATGTCTACAACACGTCTTGTCACACACACACAAACACAAACACACATCCGTGGAGAATGCGGTATCTTAAATGATTTACACACGCACACTTTACCTCCCCATCTGATCCCCGAAGTGTTACTCTATAGTCGACGGTAACAGTTTTCCCATTTGGAGAGAAACAAATTTTTCGCACCTCACCACTCCATCCTGAGTTTTATGAAATGAAATGTTTGTATAGATGAGCATGAATCTGCATTACCTGGTGCATAGAAACTCAGCATTCGATTTGCATGATACCTGTAGAAAACGAATTATATAGGATATAAATATATAAATAAAAAAGAAATACCATGGAATGTACTTGAGAGGGGCACCATTATCGTCCTCCCTAAGCTTGATGACTTTGTCAGGGACTCGCTTGTTCAGATCACGGAGAATTTCAGCAAGGGGCCTGGTAATGAAGGATGACTTGTTCGCAATAGTTCGATCAATCGGGACGGCATAATTCGCAAAGGGAACCATCTTAGTGCCTTTGTCTACAGCCGCATGAAGCCTGAGTGGCCTCCGATCTGAGACATACTGAAGAGTTACCAATCGACGGGATTGAAGATTACCAAGCTTGGGTCCACCAGAGATTCGAGTATATGTCACAGCTGCTTATCTTCATGGCTGCTCTCAAACGAAGGATGCATGAACCCTACGAAAAGAAATGCACCGCTGCCTCCCACCTACCACCGGAGGAAGAACATTTTTCACTTCCCCTGTTTTAGGGCTGAGTCGACTTTGTGCGGGAAATAATTTAGGGCTGAATCGACGTATACAGGAGAAACGTGGCTTGTAATTAACCGGTCTAAACACAATAAGTTAACTCTGCTCGAAACCGCGACTTGTGCAACAAAAGAGGGTTTTTGCTCTTGACTTTGGTACTTGATGGCTATGGCCGCCGGAATCAGTGCGGAGGCGCTCAATCAGCCCTTGGCTGCGCACGGGCATCGCAATGCATCAGTTTGGAGATATCAACGCGCAGAACTTCCAAGGCTCAAGGTGAGCATGGTGAATGCATTCCTTTAGCGCTCTTTTTTCTTATTGGTTTTTTCAGATTTCAGGATGCCTCAAGGCAGCGGGAGCCCCGGCAGTGTCTGTAGCCACACGGAAGTAAGTCTTTATACTCAAGGGTGCAGATCCAGTGTCCATTTTAGTAATAACAATAATGGGTGATCTTGTTAATGAGGGAATTTTGTCAGGAATGGTGAGATCGTTTGGGAGGATATCGGGTTTGGGATTCGCTCAACGGATTTTATGTACGTGATGAAGACGGACGAGAGAGGAAACTGGAAAAAGGGTGAGCTTGAGCCGTATGCCAATCTGGAATTAAGCCAGCAGCAGGGGTCCTAAATTATGGTCAAGTAAGTAAACTTACAGTATGTGTATGTGCGTATGCTTTAACTTTTATTAACAGGGATTGTTTGAAGGCATGAAAGCTTATCGTACAGAAGATGGGTCTGCTGTCCTTTTCCGTCCAAAGGAGAATGCATTGCGTATGATATCTGGTGCAACTCGGATGTGTATGCCTGCGCCCACAGTAGAAGAGTTTCTATCTGCTGTTAAGAGCACAGTTACAGCAAATTTACGATGGGTATGTGGTTCTATGTTGATACACATACTCGTATCTATATACACGCAAATATCTATGTTTTTGTATATGTGCACTTCCTTTTCACAGGTTATAACAGGTACCTCCGCACGGGAAGGGTTCTCTTTATATTCGGCCTTTGCTTATAGGATCCGGTGCTGTTTTGGGCCTGGCACCTGCGCCTGAATATTCCTTCATTATTTACGTCTCACCTGTAGGAAACTACTTTAAGGTACCTCTACATATGTTATATGCACAATATTTGATGCGATTCGATTGTTACAGAGTGGTTTGGCTCCTATTTCTCTTAAAGTGGAAACTTACTATCATCGGGCAGCACCAGGAGGGACTGGTGGTGTTAAGACAATTGGAAACTATGCTCCTGTAAGCTCCTATCTTTGTATTTGTTTGTAAATATACAAGTGTGTGTAACAAAACATATATTCTGTGTATTTATTGGATTTGCAGGTTTTGAAGACGCAATTGGATGCTAAGAAGGAAGGTTATGCCGACGTATTATACTTGGATGCGGCTGAGAACAAGTATATTGAGGAGGTTTCTTCCTGCAATATTTTCATTATCAAGGTATGTTCATTGCAAAAAGTTGGTATTCTGTTCAGTTAAATGCCATATTTAACATGAATTGACGTGACTACAGGGAAAAACCATTTCAACACCTGAAACGAAAGGCACTATACTCCCAGGAATCACTAGAAAGAGCATTATAGAGCTGGCTAAACATATTGGTTATGAGGTAAAGCTGTCAGATAATCTAGTTTAACTATTAGGTACCTGATGTATAATGTTTTGTTCAAGGTTAATGAGACCAAAGTTTTTGTGGACGAGTTGCTCGAGGCGGATGAGGTGTTTTGCACAGGAACCGCGGTGGTTGTCAATCCTGTAGGAAGTGTCACATACGGAGATAGAAGGTAGCTATCCTTACCGTTACATTTAGATTGATATTGTGTGTGTGTGTGTGTGTTACACAGGTACTGTTGTGATAGTGATTAAAACTATGTTATAATGATTAGACTATGTACAATCGATGTTTTGGAATGTAGGGTAAACTACAGAGATGGTGGCTTGGGAAAGGTATCACGAGAGCTGTATGGTGCATTAACTGATATTCAGATGGGCAGATGCGAAGATAAGTTTGGTTGGGTAGAACAAATCGCGTAAACGCATTGTCTGATTAATTAAAAACTTGTTTTCAGTTGGTTAAATTGTATGGTTAAAGATATTTGTTCAAGTATCCCTGCATCCTTGTTCTTGTGCGTGTCCATGTGTATGCCCCTTCTTAACATGTATATTTGTATCCATTGCTTTTCTTTTTAAGTGTTTATATGATAAGCTTTTGAAATTTCAAATTACCGCTTATGTGGAGGTTTAGGGATGGGTTAGGGCCAGGATTTAGATGGTTAGGGTTCTTCGTGCGGCGTCTATGTTGAGTCGCGCTGTGCGTTCCTGTGCGGCAGCGAGGGGGCTGTGCACAGTCCGCGGCTTGTCGTCTATTCCAAAAGCTGCTGCGGCGGCGGAGGAATCGCTCAAGGATGATCCATCTGCGACTGTAGACGGGACTGTTTCCTATGCTTCGTCTGCCTCCTCCTCCTCCTCCCCGATTCGCCGTGCCCTAAAGGCTCTCATCGGTCTCTCTGCTACTGCAGCTGTTGGCGGCATCTCCTACTTGACTTACGGTACGTGCTTTTCATTTTGATCAGACTGAACCTAGTAAATCACGAAAAAGAAAGTGTCTAGTTCTCTATGATATGCATATAGTATAGTCGTGATATACATGTAAACCAGTCAGATAGATGTAATAATGTCCCTTCTTTAACCTGATCAGCGTATTCGGCTGACGATGTGGAACTCATGGTCAGGCCTTGGAGGCAGGAAGCGTCAACCACAACATCGCCACAAAACCAAGACCTTCTCCAGGTATGGTTTTAGCTCGTAATCACACACATGCAAAGGATGTACTTATATGTAAAAGGTTATACTCACACAACGTGCTTTACGAAGTAATTTTCGTTCTCTCAGAGGATCCAAGATACTTTGTACACCACTTCATGCCAAGGTAATTGCACTCTCATGTTTTTGTCCCAGTGATCATTGATTTATTATTTAATATTTTTAGCTGTCGTGAAGGCCGCAGACGCTTACCTGGATATTAGGAAAATATCGAAGATCAAGTGCGGGTAAGTCTTGGTAGATATGAAGACACAAGTAGAAAACTAACCGTGTTATCTTTGCAGGGTTTTGCGGCTCCATTATCTGATAAGCTACTACCAGATTTGGCACCTCAAGAGCAACATGTTTATACGCTGGTTCTGGATCTCAATGAGACTTTAGTCTATTCGGAATGGAAGGTATCTATTCTTATATATATGTGTGTGTGTGTGTATGTTGTCTATATTCATTTTCCTGCAGAGGGAGAGGGGATGGGGAACATTCAAACGCCCTGGTGTTGAAGCGTTTTTGGAGAAGCTAGCTCACTATTATGAGATAGTTGTGTATTCTGATCAACTGAATTTTGTAAGAGGGGAGGGAGAGAGAGAGACAGAGAGAGAGAGAGGTGTTAAATGTTTGTAACTGCAGTATGTTGATCCGATTTTGGAAAGACTTGATCAGAAGGGCTGCATCCGGTATCGTTTGGCCCGTGAGGCCACTAACTACATGGACGGCAAGCATTATCGGGTAACAATCTTTTGTACCTATTTTAAAATTGACAAGATATTATGTATCTTTTATATGTTCTAAACTTTATATAATAATATAGTATCTGTATACATATTTTTGGATAGGATCTTTCGAAGCTTAACCGGGATCCGAAGAAGGTTATGTTCATAAGCGCCCATGCTTTGGAGAATTGCCTTCAGAAGGAGAATGCGGTTCCTATTAAACCTTGGAAACTCGAAAATGACGATACTGTCCTTTTGGACCTGCTTCCTTTCCTAGAGTGTAAGTAATCTGTTATATATATATTATATATATATATATAGTTAGTTGTTGTGTGTGTGAAAAGTTAAACAACTGTTCTCAATTACAGTTGTGGCGAGGCAACGACCACCGGACGTGCGTACAGTGCTTGCATCATACCAAGGCCGTGATATTGCAACTGAGTTCCGGGAGAGAGCGAAGCAAAACCAGAGGTAACAATTAAATTATATGGTTATCTTGTTATACGTGTGTGTGTGTGTGTGTGTGTGTGAGAGAGAGAGAGAGAGAGAGAGAGACAGGTAACTTTACTGTTTTACCGATTGGAGTTATAAACATAACCATATCTGTACATAAAAACATGTACACGTAGAAATACCAATACTGATTGATTTTGTTAATAGGAGGGTGCAAGAGAGGAAACAGCAAGGGCAAGGGAGGTTCTGGCGTGGGACATGAGAAATTAATTGTAAATTTTTTTTAAGGGGAATCCTTTTCCATGTTAAATCTGAGCCGTATATCCTTCCTCCACGTGTAAAAATCTCGGAAGGGTATTTAAGTCAAAGCGGCTGTAAGGTTTAGGATTAGGCTTAGGTTTCATGGCGAGGAGGAAGAGGAGCAAGCAGCAGCGCAAATCCATCCCTGTAAGCTCGCATACAGAATCGCGCGCATACAAATTGAATCGTCTAATGCTTTTGCCATTGTCAATTCCTTTCCAGGATGCGAACGGGAGCGTGGTAGAAGCCGAGAAGCCGCTCAAAGCAAAGAAGGCGCCGGCAGAAGGTATTCATAGGATTGAAAATGGTGTACAAATAGAGTATGTTCCTGAAGAATTCGGGAGCGGCTATGGCGGCTTTGAGGCCTTCAGAGAGGTGTTCGATAATTTCAAAAGAATGGCAACGGGGGAGAGGCAGATTAAGAAGAAATCTGACCCAGGAACCGACGAGGAAGAAGACGAAGATCTGAACAAGAAGAAGAAGGGCAAGGATGCTCCGGATAGGGCTGAGGATGAAGATGAGGAAAACGGGTCGAATCACAAGAAGAAGCTGACCAGAAAGGAGAAGAAGCTTCAGAGCGGCACACGGCTTGTTGAGATGAAGCAAAAATGCAAGAACCCATCTGTAGTCGAGGTGTGGGATGCAAATGCACCGGATCCGGAGCTGCTGATCTACCTCAAGGCGTACAGGAACACGGTTCCTGTTCCTCGGCATTGGTCGGAAAAGGGCAGGTACCTCTCACGGAAGCTCGGCAAGGAGAAATCGAGCTACCAACTTCCAGATTACATTGCAGCTACAGGAATTGGTAAAGTCCGAGAGGCCCCAAAGGGAAGAGAGAAAGCAAGAGTCTGAAACAGAAACAGAGTGCGAAAATGAGGGGAAAAGTGGGTCTGGGAAAGATGTCGGTTGATTACCAAGTACTTCACGAGGCTTTCTTCAAGTATCAGACGAAGCCCCAAGTTGACAGGATTCGGGGAGATGTACTATGCCGGCAAAGAGGAGGAGGATATGTCGAGAAGCGGAAGAGCTTCAAGCCTGGAGTCCTTAGTCACGAGTTGAGAAACCGCACTCGGGATTGGTCCGAATGACTTCGTGCCCTGGGTCTACAACCTACAGAGGTTCGGACCGCCTCCGTGCTACCCAGGATTACAGATACCGGCGCTAGAATCGACCTGCAGCCCATCTACGTGAACGAGAATCTGAGTATAGACAGGTCGAGATGGGGAGATCTAAACGAGATAGAGGAAGAGGAGGAAGAGGAAGAAGAACAGGAAGAAGAAGAACAGGAGGAAGAGGGCAACGAGGAAGCTACACAGCTTGAAGAACAAAGTTATGAACCGAGTGAAGGTGGTTCATCGGTTGTTGCGACTCCCACGGAGATCGAATTACGTAAGAAGCGTTTAGGCGAACAGCAGCAGCAGGTCCCTCAGCAGCCTCAGCAGCTCTACCAAGTTGTGGAGAAGCAGGATCTACCTGTTGCACCCAATACTCTACTGAGTACAACACACAAGTACGTGGTTCCTGGTACTAGTCATTCTAAGGTGGTGGATCTGATGAAGAGCAAGAACAATGGGAACGTGGACGTTGCACTAAATCCCGAGGAGCTTGAGAGGGGCTTAGACGAGAAGCATATAAGTGAGAAGTATGAGAAGCTCGTAGGAGTAATGCACCAGAAACAGAGGACTTCAGCGACTTGGTTGCTGAGAGAGAAAGGAGCAGGAAGAGGAAGGACAGAGATAAGCAGGCCAAGAACAAGAAGGACAAGCAGTTCAAGTTTTGAGCACAGGGTCCTCTACATTTCCTGCTGCTATTGTAAGTGGTATTTTCAATTGAGTACCTTGCTTTTCATCATTAACAGGTTATTAATTATTTGGGAAAGTAGACGCACGCAGGCACACTAGTCATCTAGTAATATTTCGTGGTTCTAACTGGGGACTTTAGGATAAAATGGAGCTACACCGGTGCAAATCCATCGAGTAACTGTTGTACATGTAATGGTTTTTTGCCCCTCTTCCTGTTTCGTTAAAGCTAACTGAGCTTGTGCTAATCTGAGTATACCTCTTCTAACATAGCAGGTCATCTTTGGTAACAGTTGATCTGTAAGCTTAGCTAGTAAACTCGATGACGTGGCAAATTGGTAGAAGGCAGAAGAAAGAAGAAATTTTTAATGTTTTTTGGTTGAACAGCGATGCCCAGAAATTCCGAAGAATCCTGTTCCTAGGTGAGCCAGACATACTGATTCTAATACAATAAGATCTTTGTTGGGTACCGTATTTTGACAAAAACGTTTATGTCATACGTGCTATGAACAGCTGGTAACGTGCAATTAATTGGAGGATTCTTGTTTAGAGTTGTTCTAGGTTTGTTCTAGGTTTAGTTTGTTAGAGTTTAAGTTATCCAGAATTGTTTTCTATTTAGCTGACTGTTAATAATAAATTCACTTGGTCGGTCGTTTCTACATGTTAAGTTTGTATTGGCTATGAATGTAGCGTTGTCGATCGTTGCAAATCCTGATAACGATGAAATAAAAGAATCATTCTTATCTTTCAGCCCTGCAACACCCATTTCATTCTTTTTAAAGAGAAGGGCAAAGGTAAGAAGAGGAAGGTGTTGTCGGCTAAGATTCGAATTGAGATTAAGTCTGAGCATCTAGTTGGTGATGGTGATTGATTGTGTCCGACCATATTGTTGTTGTGTTGAATGAATGAGCTTTTGATAGTGAGACTGTGAGAGATAATGTCAATTGAGGAGGATCGATAAGGTGACGTGGTATAAAACACACGTGGCTGGAAGGCTTTATACTCAAAATAAATGTAGTTTATTCAGAAGTTACAAGTATAATATTATCATTTAAATTCACGCTTACAGGTGTATTAGAACTGAATACTATTGTCCTTTCATATATTTTTTTATGTCATCTTTGCTATTGGTTTGTAATTGTTAATGATAAAATGTAACATAATTAAATGCTGGTCAATCCGAAGCCTCGTACAACTGAGGCCCACTTTCCATTGGCGGGTGATTATTGGCCCTAGTAAATTTAAACAATGTCATGTCATTAATAATAATTATTACTGTGGATGTACACTAGAGTGTTAACTGAATTCAAAATTAAAATTACAAATGAACAATTTTCATTTAACCGTGGTTACAATTTCCTACCAAACTGATCTACACTCATGTGTGCATTATGTGTATTACCTCTCTCTATCTCTCACACACACACATGTATATATGTGTGTGTACACATATATTTTGTACATATATATTGATGACCTTAACTATCTCTTCTCGTATCCTTGCATTACATAAACTGTGTATGTACCTCTCTCTCTGTCAATCACTCACACACACACACACATTAAGTTGTGTAATGAATGTATGTATGCATAGGATCTACAGTGAAACTTAGCAGATTTTGGGATACACACAGTGCTGGTTATAATACTAAATTCAGGGACATTAATGGCAAAAGCAGAAGTAGCAAAGGTCTTATAAAAAATGAGCACCAATATGACCAAATTGAGGCTCCTCCCACACCACAGGCTCACTTGCAGTTGGATGGACAAGGACTTCCACAAGGACAAGCAGCAGTGCATTCACAAGTAGCACCGGATGTGCTTTAGAACCACCAGACCATCACTATGCAAAGTCCATGGAGGAGTGTGTAACCCCAAGACTACCTTTTGCATTGTGGAAGCCAGAGTTGTTCCTGGCCTTGTTTCTCTACTTGATGAGCCCGCTAGCCTGGCAGCTGAAGCATTAGTAGTTGCACTCTTTACATTGGTTTCTGACTCAGAAACTATTGATAGAGGTGTGTGTGCGCTGTCAAGTAGATGAATACGTATGGCAACATCTGGACACATCACTATATATATATATATGTACACAACGTATACACATGGACACAACACAAACTATAACCATGATTAACAAAACTTAGCTACTTATACACTGTAGAGAGAGAGAATAACATATATGTGCAATGTGCAACTTATGCACACCATACATACCTCCACGCATGTATTTATGTGTTCTAAACAGGCTGTTTTATAGGTGCGTGAGGTTATCCTTGATTCAAGAGATATCCAATTATTATGTGCCCGCAGCTCAAAGACATTGCCGATTCACGTTCTACAAAACTAGTAATTAATTGGAGTGTGTGTGCGTGTGTGTGTGGAGAGAGAAAAAGGAAGGAAGGGGGATCTTTAACCAAACACAAAATACTATACACACATACGTACATACTACCAAGTGAGATATATATAATACAAGAAATATAGAGGTATATGCAATATATGCAAATTAGATATATAAGAATACTGGTTTAATAAATACTTGTTTGTCAAAGTGGTTGAAACACAATGGACACTGTATAGAATCTCATCTGTGTCTTTAAATTTCAGCTTTAAAATAGAAAAGAGAGCACTACACATCAGATTTATCAAAAACAAGTGGTAAAGGACATCAATTGGCAGTCATCATATGCTATGGCACCTTGAATAATATTATAGCCTTAGAGAATTCTCCAAGGATCATACATCTCTACAAATATTGTATCTAATTTTAATAAGGAGAGCCTAATAAATACATGTGTTTGCCGTTTTATGCATGGTAGCCATATAACCGAGCAAATTTACATAATTATTTGACTACTATCGAAAAAGCCATGTAGGCGCCACATAGATGCTATGTAGGTGCTATGTAAATTTTATATTTGAAATAACTGCAAGTGGAAATCCAAACTGCTGATACAATAAATAATTTATTAAAATTTGATTAGTTGAGGCAATTAACCACTCATTAGTGGAAAGTGAAGAGAATTTAATTATGAACAGGTAATAACAACGAAAAAATCATGAAAGAAAGAAAATGTGATTACAACACTAGGCATTGGTAAAGGCACAACAAAAGTATTATTTCAGAATGAAATAAAAATTTATGGGAATTTTCATGCAGTGCCACAAATCAATTATAAGACATCAGTTAAGCAAATTGAAGGAGTGCACAAATAATTAGATTATTCAAAGATTAAAGACATTAACCATGGCAAGAACACTTAGGGTGATGGGCAAGAAGGTGATACGAACATTATTTTACAGACTGACCATAAGAATTATATACAACATATACAATAATTATTATGAATTTATAACACATAATCTTTTTTACTAGTTTTATAACAGTTCATAGTGAGGAATTCCATAATTGGTATGGGGCGAGCTACACAAGTGGCACCAGGTAGACACTTTGACAAACACTTTGGTATGACCCCTAGGCCCCAAGGTCATATTCATGGTTCAACACTGAGGGAATGGTGATTCTAACAAATATACATGCTTGAACTTGAACAAGAGTGTTAACCTTAAGCATTTGTTTAAGAGAGGTTATGTCTTATAATCAAGTTTGTTTGTTGAAGAGTAGGGGTGTGTGAACATGTTTGAGGCTTGAACAATCTAAATTTATTAGCAGGGGTCAACACTAGACCTATGTGATTGTATACCTATACATTTATGCTGTCATTAAATATTAATAGGTTTGGGGTATAGCTTAGCCACACAAATCATGAATTAAGTTAAGTCTTTAATAAAATTGTATTTTCATGTGAGAGTGATTTTTTTAAAGTGTAAGGGATGATTTCATAGGGTATATGTGGGAGTGCATATTACTATGGTATAGTTAGAGCATAGGTCTCCTAAGGTAGGACCCTAAGTTTGTTAGGGTTATTTTATGGATTTTTGAGGGTAGTTACTCATAAGTCTCTTACCTGTTTGTTCTAAAAACATTGTGTTGCTCACACATGATAATAATGATGAATGATCAATCACGTGTTGCCATCAAATTAAAATTATAACACTAAAGACTTAAATATACTAAGTGAAGTTGTTTCTTAAGTTCGGTAATAAACTTCAGTAATGTAAACATTCTCTTTTATTTTTTTTTTAACATAAATATACATGTGAAGCTTGATTCACCCTCACAAATATTCTCGCCATCATAATATAGTTATATAATAAATATGTATATGCATGAACATGTCCTCGGTGTCAAGATGACGCATAGACATTTAATATTTTCTCCTCGTTTCATAACATTCACCACTCAGTGTACAGAACTATATGGACAACTATACAATAGTGCACAATGCACAGCGCCCTCTTTAGACGACTCTTCATGTTCAAATGAGTTGGTATAGATTCATAATCTTAACATGTCTTTGAATATGGATTTATAGGAAGTGAGAGTGGCAAGAACCCTCCTATGAATGACTTATATTTGTTTTGTGGTAATCTCAATGTTTTGAGATCTCAAGTTTGTGCTTAATTTGATGATTGTTTTAGGTTGAATCATCTACATTGAATGGAGACAGTTCAAAATATCATTGCACTTCATCTGTTAATGAATGAGGTTAATTCCAAGTTGGCAGATCTTGGAACAATAAATACTAAGTATCTATTAATTTTATTATTAAGTATCTATTAATTTGATTAAATGATGTAGAGAATTTTAAAAAGTAAACCTAAAACATTAAAGATTTTTATGGGATGGAGTTTGTTATGGGATGCATTTTCTTATTCATTGTAGTTTATATTTGGCCATGATCTTAAGTTTGAATCCCAACCAACTAATCTTTTAGGCCACCGATATTTGACGTGATGGTTGAGCTAGTGGTGTAAGAGTTACGAGTGAATCCATGTAACATGCATTACAACAAAAAAAAGGCAATTTTAATGGGTTTTTAATAGGGTTTTGATACAGCTTAGTAGGGTTTTGATGGGAAGCAACTAGAATGTACATACATTGGTGCTTCCATGGAGAGATCCTAATAGCATGTACTTTTCATTCATGGAGATGGACTGGCCATGTGTAGTAATTGTTGGAGTAGGCCAAAAATATATTAGTGGGAGGTGTGGAGTGCTCATCTTGTTTTAAGGTTCTTAGCCCAAAACCAATGAGTGTGAGAGCACTAGTGTTATGCAATTCCAATATGGTATCAGAGCAACACAACATTGGACACCTAGAATTGAAGGTTAGAATGGGAAAGAGCTCTTGCAACAAGCCTTTCATCTTCAATGGGAATGACTTTCACTTATGGAAGAAGCTCATGGAGACTTATCTTCACCTTCAAGGTGTGTATAGCATAGTTGATGGTTTTGAGGCACAACCAAATGTGGGAATGGGCTAGAGGCCCAGAAGGTTCTTAGAGACTAGAAGATCATGAAGGAGCAAGCAATGGGGTGTATTTGCAACTATCTAACCATGGGACTTTGCTTAAGGCCAACATGGAGCAGGGAGCCAAAGAGTTTTGAAAGTGGTTGAATGATACTTACGACAAAAAGTCTGATATGGAGGTCATGACAATTGACTCCGACATTGGAGGCTTGCATCTTTGAAACAAACGAAGATATGCAGCAACATGTGGACTCCTTGAGTCAGTTGTTTGTAAATCTCGCTACCCAAGGAAAGGAACACGAGGTTCTTGATTCGATGTAAGAGTGAAGCTCTAAAAGTCACTCCATGGGAATGGATGATGTTGCTGAAGCAATGATGCATGAACTGAATCTCTCGTTTGATGAGATAGCCACAAAGCTAGTGAATACCTCCCTACTACAAGGAGAAGACTCAAACTTATGAAGTGCATCATGCAATGTATGCCACAAATGAGCCAGCAGGCTTTAACAAAATGGAATGAAAGGCAAAGTGGCAATGGATGCAATGTTGTGCATGGAGGTTGAGCTAGTTGCAACAACCATGGAGGTGGAGGATGTTGTTGGATGAGGCATCCCCACTACAAGAGAGCATAGTCAAGCCCGGGAGTAATGAGATGTATTCGTTACGATCAATGTAAGCTATGTTGGGAGTTTAGCCATTGGGCTCGAGACTGCCCCGCTAGTGTAGCTACGAATTTGAGCAAGCTCCTGATTAAAGCGAGAAGGAGATCAAGGAAGAAAGCCATAAAGTGGAAGTTGAGCAGCGAGGGCATACATGGGTTCTTGATTCTGGATGTACCAACCTCAAGAATATGATAAATTCATGTTTGAGCAAGTATAAGCTAGTACAAGGACCCAAAGGCGTGGTCTTAGGCGATGATACTTGCTTTGGAATCCAAGGTAGTAAGAAGTTTCACTTTTTCTTGAGGATGGAAAGTGAAATAATTTTCTCAAATGCCATGCATGTTCCTAATTTGAGATAAATGTCTGTGGCCAAGATGTGTGACAATGGTATAGTGGTTGTCTTTAATAGTGACAACGTGTTTTTCATGGAAAAATTCAGTTTTCACATGACTAGAAAGAGGTGCTCAACGATAGACACCAAGGAAACTTATATGAGGTATTGCCTCATGTATAGCAAGCGACATTCGTTGAATAGCTGTAGCCTAATATTCATCTTTAGCATTGTCATTTTGCCATGTAAACTACAAAGCACTACAAAAGTTGGTGACAAAGAAAATGGTGGTGGGTTGGACCTCAAAAATAAGATCAACCTTAGTTTTTGTGAGTCTGACTTGCATGTTGTGAAAACACCACCAACAAAGTGTCATTGTCTCCAAACATTGAGTGAGTCACCCTTTTGAGCTCATTCACTTAAACTTATGAAGTCCCATGGATGTGCTCAACCATTTTGGTGCAAAGTATTTATGACTTTCATCAATGACTTCATGCTAAATCCATATATGACAAACATTATGAGAGTCATTATTAAGATATTTCTTACCATCATTGATTTTTAACACCTTGATCTTCTAGTCCAACTAGGTTTTTACAAAGGCCTTGAAATGTTTAAAGACTTGTATAGCTTCATCTTTGCTTTTTAAGAAGAAGACACACATCTTGTGGTTAATATACTCCACAACAGAATAGAGTTGTCGAATGGAAGAATCAGACACTATTAAATACAACACAAAGCATGTGCAAGGTTAGATAAGGAATTTTTGGAAAGAAGCAGTTTGTGGCATTGCATGAGCAAAATCGACTTTCTATTGCTGTGTTAAAGGAGGAAAATGTCTAAGGAAATGTTGTCTAGAAGAAAGCTAGACATGTCTCATCTTTGTGCATTCGGTTGTGTGGTATTTACTCACATCCTAACCAATTGCAAAAGAAGCTTAACTCAAAGATAAAAAGTTTATCTTTGTCTTCTATGTAGATGATGAAGAACACAACTATAAAGGGTATAAACTTTGGGATCCACTCACTAAAGTCACCCTTGTTAGCACCAATGTCATCTTTGACTCGCGTGGTGGTGAAATCAGCATCTACAAGTTTCATCAATGAGGATCTCCTAGTACTATTATTCCTTTTGGGTTTTGAGATCTCGATAGTAATGATGCTATTGAGGATGATGATGGTGGGCCTAGGGACCTCACTCACCATGAGAATGATGATGATGGTGCTAATGTGGAAGATGAGGTCGAGCTCCACCATTGGAAGATGCCCAACCTGCTAACGAGGCTCCGTAGCTTAAAGAGACAGTGATTATCAACCTTGTCCATCATTATTGAGGCATGCCTGACCCCATTGAAATATTGGATGACCCTCGTTTATGTAGTCCATCACGCAAGGTTTGGGAAAATGTGACTTCCATGCTTGACCAAGATGAAATCAAATTATACATGAGATCGTTCTTTGGACGTATGATGAAGCAACCCATGGGGTTGATTCTTAGTTTTGACATGTTGCCATTTAGTATGAGATAAATTCTCTCAACGAGAATCAAACTTTTGACATTTGTGATGCCCCAAGAGTATGCAAGCATGTACTTTAAATGGATGTTCAAATGCATTCATGACAGTATGACTGACCAACACTGTTATAAGGTTTGTCAAGCCACGATCCAGGAACCAGGAAGCAAGTAGGATTCCGAACAGGAAGGCTTGACTCAGAAACAGGACCGAGAGCAGGACAGGAACTAGGAACAGGAATAGGACGGATCCAAGAACAAGACAGGATCCGGGAGCAAGACAGGAGCAGGAGGCAAAGAGTAAGACAAGAACAAGACAAGAACAAGGAACAAGAATAATCGTAGAATGACTGGTGTTGATTGTCCAGCGAACGGCCTGTTGCATGATCTCCGCTAACGTTTGGGCATCCGGTAACGTAAGGAGAAGGTCCTTCACGTCGTCCTTCAGCCCAAAACGGAAATGTTCGATCAATGCAGTCTCGTCCCATGGAATGTTCGTGCACAATTGCTGGAATTCGGATGCATAAACGGAAGCTGGTCTGGATCCTTGTGTGAGCCTCCGTAACTTTGTGCATGCAGAACGGTACTTATCAGGATCTCCAAAGCAGGCTTCAAAGGCAGCCACGAAACCTTCAAAGTCTTCCATCAATGGGTCGTCACGCTCCAGCAAGGGAGCAACCCAAGCTCGTGGAGATCCACTTAGTAAGGATGCCAAAAGGCCAACCTTTTGTGCATCCGTCGAGTAGCGGCGTGGTTGCATGCGGATCAAGAGCCGGATCTGATTCAGGAAACCTTGGAAATCGGCACGGTTGCCACTGAACTTCTCTGGCATGCTGATCTTCGGCTCCGGAGAAAAGTTCGATGAAGAAGGAACCACCGATGCCTGAGAGAGAGCCTGCGCAGCAGCCTTGGAGGATGCATCAGCAGCTGCATGTGCCGCATGGGTGGAGCCTTGTAGATCGGTGACCACTTGGCGCAAAGTGGCCAGCTCATGAAGCAACATTTGGTGCTCGCGTTGAAAGTGCTCAAAATCAGCCATGATCGTATGAAAGAAAGAAAGGAGAAAAACGAAGGAAAAGAATCAAGGAAAAAAAAAAGGTAGCTGGGAAACGAAGAGCTATGAAAGCAGTTACAATCAAACTGTCAAGCCACGATCCAGGAACCAGGAAGCAAGTAGGATTCCGAGAACAGGAAGGCTTGACTCAGGAACAGGACCGAGAGCAGGACAGGAACTAGGAACAGGAACAGGACGGATCCAAGAACAAGACAGGATCCGGGAGCAAGACAGGAGCAGGAGGCAAAGAGTAAGACAAGAACAAGACAAGAACAAGGAACAAGAATAATCGTAGAATGACTGGTGTTGATTGTAACTGATTGTACAACAATTAGGTCGGAGCTTTTATGCTCACAACTCCAAGCTAATCTGGTCATGAGCCTAATCTAGTCACTAGCCAAAATTGGTCATCCTTATCCTATAGGAATATCCTGTAATATCCTGCGGGAATATCCTGCGGGAATATCCTGTGAGAATATCCTGCGGGAATATCCTGTGGAATATCCTGTGGGAATATCCTGTAGGCTGAATCCTGTATGTCGTATCCTGTATCCTGTATCGGGTCGTGACAAGGTTCATCTTATGGTCAAAGCTTTATGGTGAAAGGCATTATTATAATGAGACTTTTTCACCTATAGTCAAGATGACGAGGTGTGGGTGGTTTTAGCTCTTGCCAATGCCAGAAAGTGGAAGGTCATCATATGAATGTTAAGACAACCTTCTTACATGGAGAGTTGGGCAAAGAGATCTTTATGTGCATTCTCACTAGGTTTCTTGATAATGGAGTCTTACCAAAGTCTAATGCTTTATATGGCCTCTCTGTGTATGGTATCACAAGTTACTTTTTGACATGGTTTTTAGCATGTTATTGTAAATTTGTAATCTCAAGACCAAGTTTGTTGGGACCTTTTTTGAAGAACTTGAGTGAAGTTTGCACCTTCTTTAGTATTCAAGTGGATCGAGATATCAAGATTGCTATGATGAAATTGCATTAAAGCCAATTGTGGAGCTACTCTTGATCCATTTTGGCTACCTGATGTACATGCCACTCTTGCAGTCGAACATATGCTATGCCACCATTATGTTAAGTCAATTCAACACACGACCATGCACAACCATTGGAATGTTCTAAGTTGCTACTCAAAGGACAAGGATCATGGTTTGTGCTATTCTGTGAGTGACACTGCATTGGTATGCTACATTGATGCCAACTAAGCACCAACAAGGGATGTCACTTCACCACACATGCCTCAGTTGGGCTAGTAAACGCCAAAGTGTGGTGGCACCCTCATTTGCCGAGCTAAGTACACTCTCTCACAACGGGTTATAAGGAGCTTGTATGGCTCAGAGTTTAATGAAGGATCTTGGGAGTCTTGAATTGGGCCCATCACTAGATGGTGTGATAACCAAAGCAACATTGCCATGACTCAGAACTCCGTTTTCCACGGTCGCAGCAAACATATCCTTGTCCAATTCCACTGTGTGCAAGAGCAAGTGAAAGCTGGACTCGTACGCATCTATTACATACCTATAAAGGAGATGCTAGTAGATATCTTCACCAAACCTCTAGGCCCTGACAAGTTCAGGACTAAGCTTGGTTTGTGTTGATCTTTGGGAGTAAACCAAACATATTTCAGTCGAGACGCGTGACGTGCTCATCATGTTTTAGGGTTCTTAAACTCAAAACCAATGAGTGCTAGGGCATTGGCGCTGTGCGATTCCAATAGTAACATCTCTCTACCTTCTCCCTTGTTGATTGCTATGCTTTGCATCGAGTTTGCCCATGATGGGAATTTTGTATAGCTATGTGCATATGAAATGTTGTGTCTATTGGAGGGAGTGTTTGCCTGCAGGTCACACTGGAATGCATATATAAGGAGTTGCAGTGATCATTGTTTGTCCCTTGTTTGCCACTTGTTCATCACTGTTTGTCATTGAGAAATGTTGCTTTGCCAGATGCTAGTTGCTGTAGATGATATCATTGTCTAGACTACGGCAACGCTGACGGATACTGGTTTGGGAGCAAAGACAGGCAAGATAACTTGAAAGTTTTGTTAATCCCGCTACTCATTAATTATGAAGTTTCATTTTCATGGTTTTTTCGGAATATCCACAATTTACTGCACTTCTTTAGCACCTGAACCTGCACCAGAGGAGCAAGATCGGTTACTGGCATGCTTATGCACTGAGCTGTTCCCTGCTTCAACTCTTAATACAAGCCTCTACACACACTTTCTGTTTGCATTTGTTGAACGCTATCACGTTTGATCTGGAGATTGACGAGGACACTGCAGAGGAGTTTGTTTGTTTTCTTAAGAGGGAGAGTCCTCATGTGAGTACCCATTGTTTCAGTCGGCGGTGGAGTTGCTGACCCTGCGGCTTTTGCACTCATGGCAGGAGAAGTCGAGGAAAGCTTTCATCAGCAGCTCCATTTCCTTAGCAAGACCCTACTGGTGCATGTGTGCGTGAGAGAGTGTGAGTCCTTGGAGTACGTGTGTATCATATATATATGCAGGTTTGATGGGGTGGATATAGTTTCCTCTGTGACATGACTTTTCGAGGACCGAAGCTAAGCAGAACAAGTACGAGCCGTTGTTATTTACAGCGAGTTGGTGCACTGGTAATATTTACTACACGTACCTGGTTGACTCCATGGTGAAATTCGGAGAACTACATTGGGGAGCACTCTCAAATTTTGGTTTATGGTATTAACAGGTGGTTAGGTACGTTGTGTGTATGAATTATGTGTGTATCATTGTTAGAACTTCCTTATAAGAAAGGATTGGCTAGCTATGGACGGTCATGGTTGCTCTAGAACTCGTCAGAAACAAGAGTGGGAGCACTTGTTATAGCACCTGGTATAGTTTTCTTTTCATTTATATGGTTCCGCGCTATTGCATATCTATGCCCATAAAACAATTCCCCCAACGAGTCTGCAAGGTCAGAAGCTTACTGGTCAGATCAGTTCTCTGCTTACCATTCCCAGAGCTTCCCGTCCCTTTACTTTTGTTCAAATTGGAACTACGATTTAAAATTGGTTTAGTTAGTTTTATGTCTAGTTGAAGTGTAATGTATTTTAAACCCACCTAAGATTAGTTTATGGTGCTACATGCTCTAGGTCCTGGAGGCTCCCTTAGACAATTGCTAATAGCAGAAACAGCTGCTTCAATGGAAGCATCTTCACCCTGCATATATATATGTGTGTGTGTGTGTGTAACGAAAGTCATTTACCTTGTCACGCCAATAGAATACGTTCCCATATTGACCCGACAGCCTTGTCCAAAAGCTACGAGGGACATTGAGATCCACAGAAGCACCAACGTTAAAGTTGAGAAGATTCCCTGCATTTTAATAATGACACGATTAGATTAGATTACGCAGGGTTAATTCTCACCTCCGAGACTTGGATCGGCAACAAACACAATTGTCTTGTCATCAACTTGCCAAAAGTCCTTGACAGCCAAACCTGATTACCGATATAGAAAGAGTGCTTAAAGTAACAGAAACAGAAACCTGGAGTGTTTGGATAGTTTTGAGCAAGAACTCTGAGCTTGAAGCCTGTGAGCTCCTCTAGCTCTTGGATTTGCTTGGAAATGCGAGCCTCCTAATTAAGAAGAATTACAAAGACTTAAAGGCAGTTAACTACAATCGTACCTGGCCTTGAGAAAGAAAACCAGCAACGTCGATCACGGAAGTGAAAGTCTTAGGCAACAGTTCTGGTTTGTTTACGCCTTCCGGCCGTGCTTGTACCATACATGGAACTAGTTTAACAGTTAATAGGATGATGATTAAGTTTAACCAGCGTAATCGGGAAAATGTACCAGAGGGGCAATTGACACGCTTAAGCTTGTAGCAACCATTGCTCGGCGGACATTGTGAAGCGTTTTATTAAAATCCGCTGCAACCGCATTGATTGGGGATGTCCCTGCTAGAGCCATTACCCTGTTGTTTAAATGCAGTTTAAGAAAATGTAGGGTAATTACTATTACGACATTAGTATTTTAAATAAGCATGTGAACACCAGAATTGCCTTAAATGTAAAAGTCCGTGTAATATTATCAACTAGTTAAGGGGGCTTCACAATGGCAATGGCGTAAGCTCAAGGACAACCCAAAAAACTCTTAATACAGTCTACTTGGTTTTGATGTTCCAATTTGATTTGAGTTTCTTTTATCACTTATTAATTAGTTTTTAAATTAAGAGATGAGGCCGGAGGATGATTACATTAATATGAGAGATGACGAACAAAGTCAAGTGTTAAATTAAGTAAAATGAATTTTGCCACCTCAACAACAAATCAAGGTATTTAAGTAATTATACTATGCATGTTGAAGTGAATCAAACAGTTGCTTGGTAAGAATTTGTTCACCCTCAAGTGATAAACCCGTTAATGGCATCTTTTGGCCTTCGTCGTGATTTGTAAAACAGTTAAACCCGCCGGCCGGAATATATGAATAGACTAAGGTTATGTTTTACATCATTCTTGGACTCACGCTCTAATATAGCAATAACAATCTGATTTTTATTCATTGTGACTTTTAATAAAACAACATTTGGGAGAACTTCTAGTACCAAAGCCTCGTATTATTAAATTATTCAATTTCTTTTTTGCTTTCGTTCTGTTGTACCGATATATTACAAAAGTATTTAAGATACTCCAATTAACATTTCATTTAACATAGTTTGCAAAATGAGGTTAAAACAGTAATTAACTTTTTATTCAAATGGTGTGACAAATATTAACATCCGTATGTTATAGCAATTGATACATATAATTTTCAAAACTTTTCTATAATAAACTTTCCGACTTAAACACACAGCAAAGAAATATATACATACTGGATGTACAAGTACGACCACACGGACATATTTACATATGAACCTGCTATCTTTTTCTTGTCATGAGTATGACTTGATCAATCCAAGACTATGGAAGAACCTCTCTGATAAATTCCCAAAAGAAAATCCCAACCGTCCAATTTGCTGCTGTTTCTCTTCTGGACACTTCTGATTAACTGTCAACAATAAAAAGTGCGAATGTTCTTCTTAATTAGTATACAGGTTATACGCTGATTTAGAAATAACTACGCATGATACCATTTTTTCTACACTGTGGCTCGTCCTTGACTTCAAGACTTGTTTGGCCAAGTATAGTTTCCCCAATAGCTTCCCTCAGTGCTTCCACAACCTTTAAACGATTATGTCAGTATCGTTGTATGTATGTAAATATACATACCTTCATGTTAACGGGTTTTCCAGACATCTGTTACATAAAACACATTAACTGCTTTGTCTCCTCGTGTGGAAACATCCGCCCTAGTAACTGAGAGCCCGTTCTCTCTAAACACTCTCGTTACTTCGGACAGCAAACCGACCCTGTCCCTTGTGCATAATTCCAACCTTATTCCCTGAATTGAAAAAAAGTCCGATAAGCAATACATATAGACACATAAATACATAATACATTATTATACAAGTAGATAACACACGCAAAAACAGACAAGTCAATAAATCACATACTAGTTACGATATACTAACGTACAATATATAGCACAATATAATGTACGTGGCATAACAAAACAGACAACACACACACATACACATGTATGTATTACAATGCATATGGTTATGACATAATCTTGACTCATACTTGAGAAACTCTGCGCTCAATTGCTGCCTCTAGACACCGAATTACACGGTCCTGTTCCGCCTCCAAATTCAACGTACATCCATCCAGATGTCTAATATAATATTCCTGCACTCAAACGTCATATCAAAAATAAAACACAATACATATTGTGTGTAATATACATATTTGATGGTATGGATAAATTTACATAGACATAATGGATATACATGTGCCAATGTATCTATACTATACATAAAATATACAAACTCAATAATAGCGTAGATCACACTGTAAATATATCGTATATGAAACATACCACCAGATACGCATTAGCGTGCATACGTGTCTGTTACCTGGTATGCATAAGGTCCATCGGCCTTCGCAGAAGCGTGGAAAACTACATATTGCATGTCGGTGAGGGTACAAACGGTATCAAAAAGTAGTTTTGGTCGGTCTAGACAATGGACACTAACAAGAGAATATCCCTTTTCAGTGCAATTATGAACAGTAATTACCGGCCTAGTTTTGTCCTCTGATGTTCGACAATCGTAATCCCTGTCGGCCAGCATCATCTGTGTTACCAAAGTATTTCAATTACACACGGGCAAATACATCTCTATATGTGAAATCTTATATATGCATGCATGTGTGCATTTTTAAATATAATCTAAATATACTATGTACAAAAACCATATATAAGTAATGAGAATAAATAAATACAAATTTACTACTAAAACAGTTACATAACATACTGGATTATAGAACAATATGTATAAAAACATAATAAGGTCAGTCAGTGTACATATCTTATAATGCATAAGAAGTTTATACAAATCTTCTAATTTATACAGTTAACCACACGCGCACCTGATGTAATCTCCTCTCAGTGTGAGTCAAACCGTGAGAAAAGTCAGTTGTTGACAACTTGTTCTCATCATCTTGTCGGAGAATGTGCGACAGCTGTTCCTTAATTCTTGACAACTTTTCCTGATCAACAATGGGTCCACCCGTTGACTGTTCAGTGACATAGACCACGCACGCCACACGCATGTGTGTGTCCAAACCTGTTAAGTATAAACACTTTAATATGAACATACATAAACAAACTATAATGTGTGTGCAACCCGTGTATGCATAAACACTTTACGCATGAATATTTGATAAACTAAAATACAGCATCGACATACTTTACGTGTTCAACATTATTTAATCATACTCTTCATACAATAATACGCTTTATATACAGTTGACTCTTGAATCTTGTTAATGGTTATATTGATCACACATGCACCCACCTCGGCCGCAACCACGTTGACCAACATGCCGGTTAACACCCGGAAATCTCCGACAACAGACCAGGTCTATCTCGCCCGGTCAACTCAATGGCCGTGTGATCCGGCATTGACTGCATCCCCACTGTCCGTCCAAGACATGTTCTGATTTTCGTAGACTGAAAATCCGTTTCTAACGACTGCCAAAAAGAATGAGAGAAGTACGAATACAGTGCTCGGATAATGGTACATACGTGATGCATACAAAAATTCACATGTTTATATATATATGTATATATATATATATATATATACAGCAATACCATTTGGTATTCTAAGCTAAAATACTCATAATAAGGATGTATATCAACCTGTTTGATGTAATCAATCATTCCTTGGTCCGTTATCTTATTGCCCTTCTGATCCGTTACATGGAAAACTGCTATCACAAAATCATAAATATATTAATACACTCTCGCGCGCTTTGTAATTATTATCATACATACCATCCATGAACCAACCACCATCTGAAGAAATGTATGCTTTAGAGATAACGAGATCCAAATCCGTGAGTATTTGCACAACATCCAGAAGAATCCCGTGTTGTTTGGCAATGTCTACCTACAACAGATCGTTGATACCGATAAATACATATCAAAACACACAGACACACGTATATAATCATACAGAACAAACACGTATATATATATATCATTAGTAACATACCTTTACAAGTGTTGCATACTCACAGCTGGTATTATCAATAACAACACTGTAAAACAGTAACAAAAAATGAGCTATTTTGTTAAATATATCTCCTTCCTTACCTGGGTGCATTGAGCCTAGAGATTAAAGTATCATACTCCGGATCGAAATAAGGACAGCCTCGAGCCGACATTCTACACAGAATTGAATGAAACATGAGGAGAAAAGCTATATACAGAATTGAAGCAAATACCTCACGCCTACTTGCATGCCGCGATTGCCTAATATCGCCATACAGTGAATCCGCACGCCGCCATCACAGGACAGTTAAATCATATTAGGGCTAATCAATATAGGATTAATTATTAGGGCTCTTAAAACAGAGCCAAACGCTCCACTAATACTTCGACACGTGCGGCGTGGCTAAGTTTCGACGTTTGAACCCTAAAACTCTGTTTTTAGGGTTTTGGTTTTTGCCTTGTAGGGTTTAATCGGAATGGGAGACGACAAGCAGCATCTGATGGAGTCGCTGTTCGGTGAGGAATCTGAAGACGATGTGGACGCGGATCGATCTGCGGCCTCATACTCCGTAAGTTTTCTCCAAATTACAATTCAAATGAGATATGTGTGTTCAGGCTAGTTGTACATACTGTGATGCTGCTCATACCGTCCAGTGATCTGATCAATATCTGCCATATATATTCAGGAAGGCGAAGCAGAGAGTGGAGGGAGAGAGAAGAGAGTGAAGGAGAGAGGGAGGCAAGTGAAGGTAATAAGTAAAAATATAGAAATACTATTTTGTCATCTGATATTATGTATGAAGGTGAGAAAGAAGAAGAAGTCTCAAGGAGAAGCAAAAGTAGTTGTGGAGAAGAGGAGGAAGGTAGCGTAGCAAGTGGGTCTGAACAAAATGATGCTCAGCCTCAAGATGAAATAAAACTTGAAGCTGCTCAAAGGTATTATATGTATATCTATATCGATACGGAGTGTATTGATTGCATATTCGTATGTAGTGATTATGTATATATGCCTGCAGTGAAGAAGCCGAGCAACCTGGTGCTGATAGAATTCGTGAGGCCTTAGGAGAGTCTGATGAAGATGAACAGGAGGAAGTTCGCAGTCATAAACCACCTACAAGTCCAGAGGTACGCATGCACAATACACCTATATTGTTTCCTCATATATGACTGTAGGGATCATATCAGGATTCAACTCACTACTGTTATTACAAGTAAAGTAAATTTGTGTGTGTGTGTTAATCTATTGATGAAACAGGGAGATCTTTAGATATGGAAGAAAGCTATCAGAAAGATGTAAAGCCGGCTGATATTGTTGAGGATGAGGAGAGGTAATAATTTCTTTTATTATCATTTGAATTCGTTACCTTAATGATCAAAATAGTAATTGAGTTCATCAGATATGACACTGATGAAGAACAACCTTCTGAAGTGAAGAAACCGAAAGGAGAGCCCTTAACGGTGGAGGTCCCACTCAGGCCGCCACCAACACAGTCTCATAATGTATGTCTTGTGTCTCTCTCTCTCTCACACACACACGCGCGGCCCTCGTGTACATGTGCATCTTCAATTTACCGCATAGCAGCTACGTATGTGCTACAGGGCATGCAAAACTAGAGTATCCTATACACTATGTATAGACAGCTATAACTAATATATATTACTATGAATGAATTTTTGCCAGATGAACCTTGTGAGGTTTCAAATATCATGGATATTGAGCAAAAGCCATTTGATGCAAAGACATATGTATATGAAAGAAGAAGAACGTGAGATTGGAGGAAAACATTGTAAGATGGAGGCACGTGAGAAACCGTGATGGATCTCGATCTGTAAGTTCACATTGCCTAGTAGTATTGCTTACATTACTTCTAACTTTATATACTTGTCATATGGTCGATAACATAATAACATATTACTATGCAGTTTGAGAGCAATGCAAGGTTTGTGAAATGGTCCGATGGTAGCATGCAACTGCTTATTGGAAACGAGGTGCTGGATTTGGCTGTTCAAGATGGCCAACAAGATGAGTCACACCTTTTCCTACGTCATTCAAAGGTAACACGGATAGAATGCAATATATATAGTAAGTTAATTTTCATACTCAATTGGACAGGCGCTCTCTCTATTACCGAGGCATTTAGATATGCTATATCTTGTGCAATAGCACATGTAAACATAAACTATATGCACAGAACCTCTCTTCTATATATATATTCTCTCTTATATTATATTGTGTCTTATTCCTATATAAGCTATAAATACTTACGTAAGTGATTTACACAGGGGATATTGCAAGCACAAGGGAGGTTAGTGAGGAAAATGAGGTTTATGCCTTCTTCATTAACATCTAAGTCTCATCGTAAATTGACTGCTCTCGTGGAATCAAGGCACAAAAAGAATGTCAAAGTGAAAAACGTAGTCACAGATTTTGATCTGAGAAAGACAAGAGCAAAAAGAGAAGGTTAGTCTGATAGATACATGTGTATGCATGTATATAATTTTGTAGATATCAAAAATGTGTATGTATGCGTATACATACTGTTTTATATACGTATACACGGATAAATGCTTTACTAATTTTATAAGTCGCTTATAATAGAACCAATATATATAGTTTATGTATCTATATGAGATGATACTTGAAGCTGTATCATTTATTACGAATTATATATGCAATATTTATTGTGATATACTCATGTAAAGCATATATATACTGCATGAATGTACACTATAGTAGCTATATCATATTGAACACAATGTATGCGTTGCGAGTACAACATAGTAACTGTATGATCACGTACTTATACAGTATTGTAGTGCGTTGCGTACAGCCAACTACTTTACATTAGTATATCATTTCCTTTTTTATATGTTCAATGCTATAAGGCTATATACAGAATTGTCCAGCTATTCTTATATATACGGAACTTGTTCAATACTATATGTAATGCTGTATGATTAGATACATTGTAGTCAATAGTATGTCATAAAGCTATAGACAGTTTTTACTAACTATTCATATGTACAAATATTTATCTACATATCGTACATATTTATACATATTACATCTCCGTTACTGTTAATTTATACTGCGTTACTTAAGGTGACTTAAATTAACTTAATTCGCTGGTGTGTGTATAATGTAACATATGGTTTGGGTGTATTCAGATGGCGGAACAGAGAATACGGAGCAAGGAAGAATACAGAGGAAGCAGGAGAAGACAATGAGAAAGTATGCGCCTCAACGGGAGAGCCTCAACTGTCACCTGGATACCTGGAAGAAGCCCTTGATGTATGTGTGTGTGTTTCAGAAAGATACTGCATACACGGATAAAACGCATGTATTTATCATGCATTATATGTGGATATGTCAACCGAACTATTTATATACTTGTGGTAGTTATGAGATAAATTTACTTAAGCATATTGATGTATACATATATGACTGAAACAACACATACACACACAGAAGACACAGATGACGTGTGTGTGTGTGTGTGTGTGTGTGTGTCTATATATATATAATATATATATATATATATATATATATATATGATCTGTTTAGGAAGATGAAGATGAGGACTATGATGACGGACGTCACAGGAGATACCAAGAGCAGCTTGAAGCGAGAGCAGAGCTGAAAGGAGAATTAATCAGGCAAAACGGGTATGTAGAATACACAACGCAACAAGCTATATAATTATGTTTACAGTAGTACACACATGAAATTTTAACATTGTTGAGTGGTCGAGAGGACGTAATATATCAGTGAATAATCTTAGACATGTTAATCAAGTTGGTTTTGTGCAGCAACCACCGAAAGCGAGGAAACCACCGGCACCTAGGTCAAAAAGGGATATGCTGGAGGACGAGTCATCGGAAGAGAGCGAGCATCGTGACCGTAGAAATGCACGGACAGCTGTAAGCGACGAAGAAGAGGAAGAAGAAGAGGTAATATATATATATATATATATATATATATATATATATGTATGTGTATGTGTATATATTACAAAGTATTATTTAGATAATCAATGCTATTAGCCCCAAATGTACATGTGCATCAAACTGCAACTATCTATTGTGTTTTTTTTTCAATTATTTAAACTTTTCATATATATCTTGTTCACCCTTTTTATGTATCAGTATATAGTTGTCATTTATATGTTTTTTAAAGGGAAAATAATCAACCTACTTTCTAGTATTATATAATTCTCAAATTGCTCAGGTAGTTCGGAAAATGCCTAAATTGGCTTTATCACATAAGTATGGAATTTAATTTCTATTCTTTTCCACGTCTTGAGGATAGGCTTGCTCTTTTGAAGCCCACGGCCTTTGCAGTGTCCATGTCCACTTTACTCATGTTACAAGCCGATAGAAATTCAAAAGAGCAAGCCTTATTAATAGTATAGTACATTTGTGAAGACTCTCTCATATACAGTGCGTATGCATTTATACAATGCAGACACCCTGCATGTATCTTACATATAGATGCTCTGTATTTATGCAGGCTGAAGAAGAGGTAGCAGTGGAGGAGGAAGAGGTGGAAGAAGAAGAGAAGCCAAAGAGGAGAAGTAGAGACGAGGAAGAAGAAGAAAACTCGCCTCCTAGAAAGCAGCAGGTCCACCGTCGCAAGGTCGTTGTTAGTGACAGCGAGAAGATTAAAGGTATCTATATTTGTCTGGATTTATATTATTACTCATTTCAATTCTAGTATAATAGTGTATACGTAATAAATCATCTCGATGCACTCTCTTCCATGTGGATTGTTCTAAACACTGTGTGAGGGAGGGAGCAAGTGTTTGTTTCTTATCCACGAAGTATAGTGTATTCTATTTAACCTGGGCTTTGCAGTCTTGCAGCATATACGCTTGCATAAGTGGCATGTTAAATCCTTAAGGCAATACTATAAATCTTTAAGCTGTTTTTGTTTTTGAATTCTTAAGTTCAATGGCACAAGACTAATGTAAAGAATATATGAAAGTATATTCGAATGTTAATAATGTGGTTTAATGTTAAAGCATATTTATAAAACATGTATTCTATAATGAATATTGTAAAATGTATAAGTGAGAACCACAAACATAATAATTGTATAACTTATTGAGCATTAAAAGGTGAAGTTAAGGCAGTATATGAAAGTAATTTGTTTAAATTGTTCTAGTTTAGATTTAGATTTAATTGATATTCTTAAGTTCTTGGCTTGTCTTTTGTTTAATATTGAGCCCACCATTGAAGTGAACTTGGGGTGGTCATTTTGAAGTGAGAAAACTGTACTAGTTTTCATTATACTCATAAGCATACAAAAGCCTACAGGAACAAGCCTTATACCAAGCTATTAGAATGGTATATTGTATATATATAAATCTTATTATTCATTTCATTGCTTGCTTATCCGGAGATGAAAGTTTCGGACAATCTGGTAGACAAGTGTATATGCCTATACGCACACACACACAGCGTAGAAGTTAACGTACTCTGTGAAACTGACTGAATCTTCTTTGAGGTAATACTCCGGTGCAGGGTGAAGGACAGGACGTTCTCTTAAGTTTAATGGTATAAATGCGTGTGGTGTGATAGTATGTATTTTGCATTTTTGCATCAACTTTTCTTATGTTCTTTTGAGAAACGAAGGATGGGTGAAGCCCAAGCTACAAAGGCATCAAAGGCATTAAATATCTCAACAACCTAATGAGGTTTGTTAACATATTAATTATACTTTTATAATATTAAACAGTAGTAAATGGAGTGAGTATAATAATAGTTGTACACCATATCTTACTACAAGTTTAAGAACAGGATCTTTGATAGCCCCGAGAATACTTCCAGCGTGTGCAGGATGGTTTCTCGGCTTTTGGTTTCCGTTTTGCTAACGGTGCAAGGAAGCCGTTTGTGTAAACAGGAGGGAGGTACCCGATATATGTCCAGCGGACAAGCATGTCAGACATGGACATCTGGAGGGGGGTAAAGGAATAGGAGTATCTGTGGGGACGAGGACATAGTGCCGGTTGCCGACCTGTGTGACATGTCTCGTGGTATCCAACTCCACAGCTTGTCGTTGGTGCGGGGACGAAGGTGTTCAGTCTCGAGACTGTATGAGTAAGCCTTCGAGGTCTTGTCATTCCAAGGACAATTTGCTCGTGAATGTCCGAGCAAAGACGAACCGCAACAACTGGACAGGTGGGGAACCCAACAACACAAGAAAGATAAGGGATGGACAATCTCCAAGGTAAGTAGTATATTAATATTTTACACACACACTAGTCACGTATTACACATAGCCTATACGTAAATTTATAATTTATAGAGTTTATAATTTCTCGCAAACTGCGAAGGGCTGGGAGATGCAAAGGCTAGTACTGATATAATATATATATATATATGCATTCACTCATGAGTATGAATCTGCAGGATGGAAATGGTCATGATGGGTGGGGAGAGAATGGATTTATCTATTTATATTGGTTTAACTATTATATGACTACAACTGTGTGTAAGTTATATCTTAATGTATATATATACGAACTTTTATCTGCCGGCTGGGGAGACGGTAAAACTCTTGGGCAGATGCGTTCAAGTTTTTAAGTTTTTTGTTCTTAATTATATCATACATATCTCTATAGATTCACACTTGTATCACTGTAGAATGATATCACTACCTAGAAGAGTGGGGTTGATGGATGGCGAATTGGTGTCTCGGTAAGTACTCTAGGCTTTTATTTCCATGTTTTTTCATACGGATGCATTTTCTGCAGAATGGCTGGGGAATGACACTCGTTTACGGGTATAGAAAGTTATGAAGCTACTTATATTACATATATATGTAAACAATACATACATTTACGTGTGTATACATATATAGTTAATATGGTAATAATAATATAACCAAGTCTGAGAATTGTTTGAACTGTTTAATGTATTAACAAATTATATAGTTTATATGGTATATATGTGTGTATCATAAAGTGATGAATACAATGCGTCATGCAGACACAAGCTCCCTGACTGCGGTAGGGCGTGCTTCTCATGCGGAGACGAAAGCCACACATGTCTAGAGGCTGCCCGAACAAGCCACCTGGTAGCAGCGGAGGCGGACCTCTAGAGCTTTCCATTGGTGCGCTGGCAAAGGGCATATTTCAAGGAACTGCCCAGAGCTAAGCAATCCGTGTCATAAGTGGAGGTGCTAAGCAGGATGATTTGGGAAGTGGAGAGAACAAAGGTGGAAGTGGACAAGGAAGTGAGGAGCATAAATGGTAAATAGGATGGGAGTTCGGGAGCTTATAGTTGTTCTTCAGGTGGTAAGTCATACTATTTATACATATGCACACACACGGAAAATGGGTGGCTGCAGGTACGTATGCATGTATATAGAGTATATACTCTATATAAATCGATATTATGATTTAAGTTAACTGGGCAACCTCATGAAAAGAGAAGCTCAAACTCATTCAAACGCAAATTTTCAGTAGCAACATCCAGACCTGCTTTTCCTGTTTTGCTCCTTCACCGCACACACACACACACATGTACGTATATCTGTGTGTGTGTGTATACACCTTAAACTGTGCTTTATGCCATGCAACTGTTTTCTGCCTGAACTGTAAACAATAAAACAAATATAAATAAATATTATATATTTAAATAGTTTACTAATATAATGTTAATATCTTATATAGTTAATCATATATTAAATCGTCATATATATATGAAAAACATTCAGACATTATGCACTTTATAATGTAATTTAATAATGTGATTGCTCAACAAATTGCATTATGATTAATATTAAACCATTAAAATCATATATAGACACACACACACACACACACTATTTCACCTTGGCTCCACTGAAGTCAGTAAGCAGGGTCCTCAACTTAGATTCCATGCGTATGTCTTTGACTGCAGTTTGTTCGTCGGATACACACACAGATATATATAACCTGAAAGTAAGTGGTTAAGTAGAACCAAAACCGGAAAAAACTCACGTTAATCTTTTGTCCCAGTTTATGATGATGCTCATGTTGCCTTTGGGACTTACAGTGTGACTCATCAAGTACTACTTCCCAAAGTTGCATACGTTGTTACCTGCAGGTATGCGTGTGTGTGTGTGTTCTATATAATACATATGTAAAGCAAATATAGAGGTGGTATAATAAAATGTGCAATGTTTATTATATATATCCGTAATATACTATTGGCATTTATATAAATTAATAATAAAAATATAGCATTATTAGTAACATATTATAAACTATAATAATATGTATTAATTGATATAACACAATATAATATTATTTATAATAACTACGTTATTATATTAGCTATATGGAGTATAAGATTACATTAAAGTGTTATAATGTTATTTTATTTAATGAAAGTATCAGAATAACTATTATAAATTATATTATGATACACTATAATGTTATAATGTATATAATATTGATCTTATTAGTTATACAAATAGTATATAAAGTATATTATTATACAATTAATATTATATTGTGTACACAATATATACATAGCTATAGAACAACTTACAATATCGTACTTAGCGAGTTGCCTTGACACACACACGTGTATGTGTGTCTGTATGCATGTATGTATCATATGTATGTTCGAAAAATGGCTTGGTCTTTCCAGAGTTCACCATGGTTGATCCACGAGGAAAGCATTGTGGAACATCCAACAAGAACTGACTATCATCGTCACCAGCTGGGGGTTGCCGAAGAGGCCTTCCCAAGCAAATCAAACTGCTGATCTGAGGCCGCGATCCTTGCTTCCTCTCCAGAGAAGAAATCGTCATTCTCGATCAGCATAGGTGCGAGGTCTTCTTCAGACATTCATAGATTGTCATCTGAACCGGACAAACCTTGACCCAACTAGTTTGAATCTGTTTGAATGAGGCTGCACACGTTTCGGATACTCACAGGTGGATGCTCCAGATTCCTTGCTAGAGATTGACTTGTGATGTACAGTGAACGGGGACGATGGACTGCGCATTTCGAAATTTGAATAGGGCGGTGATGTGATGATTTTGAACTAACTGAAAACGTAGCAAGTTTATATATTGTTTTCCCGTACAAGAAATGTATTATATTTGATCTATATAGCATTTGCCGGGATATATAATGATTATGTTGGAATATATATAGGTTCTGGTTATAATACGTCATTATTATGTTTATTATTGTGTGTGTGTTCCGTTCGTAGGTATGTATAATAAAGTTCTGTTAAGGTTGTTAACATATGAGCTTATAAACAGAAATGCTATAGTACACACACAGAGATATGTGTGTGTGTGTGTACACAATTTTTAGTTTGCCTGCTAAACATAAATCCAACAGATACACGACTGGAGGCTATTATATCACTGTCTGAATTAGGTGAAGTTAAATTAGTATATGTGTGTATGTAACTTCATATACTGTACCTTGTTCACTTACAATATGTATCTATATATAAATATTAATGGACGCAAGAGCATGATTAACATATATATATATATGTATATATTTAAGAATACTGTATAATCTAATGCAGGAAACAGATCAAACGCAAAGCTGAAGAAAGCAACAACGGGGAAGCGTAAAGAGCCATCGGCCACTACGCATTCGGGCATCAGGAGACGACGTAATAATAAGGCTTCATCAACTTCGTAGCCGAGATCTTCCGACAATCTAGTTGATTGTGAGAAGCTGTATACATCTCTGCTTCAGGTTTAGTATATCCGTCTCTCTCTCTCTCTCTCTCTGTGCATTCAAGTTACGTGCTTCTGACACACGTATCAGTAGTTTGAATTTAATAATTATTTATGTGTAACTTAGCACACTTTTGAGCTTCCATTACTCAAGACTAAAGCTGTGATCGAGTGAGCAGCTTAACTTTAAGGAACAGCTTGATCACAGAGGTTATATATGCACTGAACTCTGTTTATTTCCTTAATGTGTGCGCGCGTGTGTGTGTGGTTTTTACAGGCAAGGAGTGATATTGAAGACTTAAAAGGTGCAACTGGAGGAGAGAGCAAGATAGCGAGGAGGAATAAGGAGGCCGAGCCGAAACTCAGCAAGTTATTCAGAGCTTGAAAAAGATTTGGAAGCTGAAAACGTGACTCGTAGAAAACAGTTTGTGTGTGTGTGTGACATATGTTAAGCATAATATAACATTTTCATATGCATTATATATTCCTCAGCTGGATTCACTACAAGGCACATTGGAAGAGGAGCAGAACATGGAGCAAGCGGTAGGAGGCAAAGCAGTAGTGCAGTGGCTATTGATGATGCGGTGTTTTGCTACGGTTTATTTAGTGGTTAATCTTAAAGGTAACTATGACAAGCTGTATATAACTAAAAATCAAACTTCAAAATTCGCTTCCAGTTCAATTTTAGAGAAATTTACATATATACCCCTACAGTTTCATATATCTATCAAGTTTATAAAATTACATTTTTACTCTCAAAGAAATTTTATATATGCCTATTAAACTTCTATACGTTTTATAACAATAAATAATTTAATTTACTATTAATATTTTAAAATTTGAACCATTATAAACAAAGAAAATCAAATAAATAAATAACCCAAAAAATAATAAAAATGAAACACGTATCTTAAAAATGTATATACCTCATTTAAAATTTAATTAAATACTCTTGTAATTATATTACTTATTGTGTTATATTAGTTGAAGTCTAACAAAACATATATGTTTAACTAATAACAAATTGGAATGAAATGGATTAAATAAGAAAACGTTAGTAAATGACTAATTATAATAATTATATTTTGGAGTGAAATACTATAAATCATTAATTATAAAATTTTATGTATTTTTAAGAAATATATTCTATTGAAAATAAAAATGTAAATTCTAAAACTTCATAGTCAAGATTACGCGAACTATATAATATGCATAAAACATACTATCTTTTTCATAACAAAATTGTTAATATATGTGTAAGAAAATCAAAAGCTTATCTTTATGATATATTATACATTATAAAAGTACATAATTTTTATTACAAAATTATCTTTTCCTATATATCAACTAAATACAGTATTATTATACTAATTACAAAACTATCATCAAAAATATTTAGTTAAGAACACGTTACCATGTGGGTTAGTGGACACGTGTGTGCTGTTTTGTTGTCAAAGCCTAGTGCTGCCACCTGGAATCCGGTTTCGTGCTAGGTAGCAAGGATGCCAGAAATGTGACACAAAATGGAGGAGCAGCGTCCGCCAGCAGTGACAATCGGTGATGTAAGTTAACTGTGATTGATTGTGGGATGATGTTGCAAAGTGTTTAGGTTCTTGAGCAAGTGGGCATGTTCTCATCTAATGAGCCTCTGGATGCCAAGGATGCCAAAGCTATCCAGAGTGCAGAGGCAATCGCTACTGGAAAGCCATGTGGTGTCCATGGTGGCCCTGGATCAGAAGCGAGATCTGCGATTGATCACGACCCGCAGTCTCCGTATGCCAGAGTCGCTGGTGAGCAGGCCACGTTTGGTGATGTTCTTCATGTAAGTTGATTGAATTCGTTTAGAGCTTGACGGCTTTAATTCATTCTCAACAGGATTGCAAGACTAGGTTAGCTTCTGACAAGGTTGTGACACAGCAAGATGCAGCAAGGGTTATTAGTGCTGAAGGTGAGATTCGACCCGGTCATGTTGCAGCCGCTATGGCTGAAGCTGCCACTTGTAATGAATCACAATGCAATTGAACTCTTGGCTCTGAATTATTTACTTTTAAGCTAAGACATTAATATATATTATGACTTAGAATATTCTAACCATTATTAAATGAATCTAAGGTTAAAAGTAAAATGTAAACCCCAAGTTAACTGTATCACTATTATTAATATATCATTTTTCAAATGAAATTTAAAGATTAAAAATAAAACTTAACTCATTCTTACTTAGTCTTTATCATTTCAGTTTTAGTTATGCGTAACGAATATGCATATATATAGTATTAGTATATTCTCATCTCATATAATTATTATTTCTTAAACTTTAATGTGAACTTAGTTTTATTATATTTCCGCTCCTTAAACAAAGTTATAATAAACTAAATATAAATTTGTTTTAATGAGAAAATCTATGTTTTAGAACTTATTAATAATATATCATTTTAAAGCAACTTTAATAACTGAGATTCCTCGTTAATCAAGAAAATACATTAATTAAAAATTTGAGGTATTTATTAGAAGAAATGGAATATGTAAATACACAAATCATATATATATGATTATGTTTGTTTACATATATGTATGCGGCATATATATACATTAAGGTTGGAGTTTAATTTATTATAATTTATAATACTATTAGTTTAATAATGATTTTTATATATACATATGTCCTATATTATTGAATTTAGTAATTATTATATTCTTATGTTAACCATAGATTATTTTCTTTAACATTCCTAATTGACTTAAGATTAATCTGGATCGTTCCTTCATCTAGAATATTTGCATCAAATCTGACACAGACTTAGCGTACCCAATGAACTTGTTGCTCACAATGTAATGTCAATCTTTTCCGAAAGCCAAACATATCTTCGAACCTGAGTAGGGGCTTGCGAAACAAGGTTTTGTCCGCTGGAAAGGTATGCACAAAATCAATATTCTCATTCATAACTTTAACAGGAATTGAAGGTCTCCATATATCTACCGCAAAGTTTTAACAAGTGATTATGGGAGCTTAGAAGTGAATGTGAGCTCTCTCTCACACACACACGCTCATGCAGGTTTTGAATGAATTGCGAAAGAGATACTTTAAAACAGCGTTGGAATTGCAATCTTGTATTATATGTAATATAAAAAGACGATGACGCCGATCCATCAGTTGGTCCCGATGTGACTTCAAGAGTAACTACAGTGATTCTTTACATTGAATCTAAATATGAAATCATATGTATAAACCGCTTATAAGGCTGCCCGAACAAGCCACCTGGTAGCAGCTTCTCTAGAGCTTGCCATTGCAAAGGGCATAACTGCCCAGAGCTAAGCAATCCGGTAAGGAAGGACATTGTGCTAAGCAGGATGATGGAGAGAAAGAGAACAGAGGTGGAAGTGGACGAGGAACTGAGGAGCATAAGTGGTAAATAGGAAGGTGGCAGTGGAGAGGTTAGGATGACCGATGGGAGTTTGGGAGCTTATAGTTGTTCTTCAATTATTTTGAACTTGAATACTATATATACATATGCACACACACGAAAAATGGGTGGGAGCGAGTCTCCAGGTACGTATGTATGTATATAGAGTATATACTCTATATAAATCGATATTATAACAGAAATATAAATAACATGAAGTTACAAGTTACCCGAACTTTAAGTTAACTGGGCAACCTCGCTCAAACTCATTCAAACGCAAATTTTCAGTAGCAACATCCAGACCTGCTTTTCCTGTTTTGCTCCGCACCACACACACATGTATGTATATGTACGTATATCTGTGTGTGTGTACACCTCAAACTGTGCTTTATGCCATGCAACTGAATATCAGCACCTGTAAACACTAAACAGAAATATAAATAAATATTATATATAAATAGTTTACTAATAGAATGCTAATATCTTATATAGTTAATCATATATTAATATAGATATGAAAAACATGCAGACATTATGCATTTATATAATTTAATTTAATAATATGATTGCTCAACAGATGCATTATGATTAATATTAAACCATTAAAATCACACACACACACACACTATTTCACCTTGGCTCCACTATTTTCATCCAAGTCAGCAAGCAGGGTCTTCAACTTAGATTCCATGCGTATGTCTTTGACTGCAGTTTCTTCGTCGGACACACACACAACACCACACACACACACACACATATAACACCTGAAAGTAAGTGGTTAAGTTAAACCAAAACCCGAAAAAACTCACGTTAATCTTCAGCAACATTTTTTGTCCCAGTTTATGATGATGCTGATGTTGCCTTTGGGACTTACAGTATGTGACTCATCAAGTACCAGAATCTGACCCGTGAAGCTCAAATCACTTCCCAAAGTTGCATACCTTGTTATTGCCTGCAGGTATGCGCGCGTGTGTGTGTTCTATAATATGTAAAGCAAATATAGAGGTGGTATAATAAAATGTGCAATATTTATTATATATATTGGTAATATGATATTGGCATTTATATATAATAATAATAAATGCTAATATAATTATTATTTTTTTATTAAATTAGTAACATATTATAAACTACGATATTGTAAGTTTTTCTATAGCTTAAATGCTTTAAGTATATATTGTTTACACATTATATTATATTATATTGTATAATAATACTTTATATGTACTATTTATTTATATTTTATACTATATATTAGTTATTATAACTAATAAAATTAATATTATATACATTATAGCATTATATTGTATCATAATATAATTCATAATAGTTATTCTAATACTTTCATTAAATTAATAACATTATAAAATTATAAACACTTTAATGTAATCTTATACTCCAGATAACTAGTTATTGTGTTATATTAATTATTACACATTATTATACTTAGCGAGTTTCCTTGGGTCGCGTATCCTGCACACACACACACATATATATGTGTGGTGTCATATGTATGTTCGAAAAATGGCTTACATTGGATCCATCGATGGGTCTTTCCAGAGTTCACCATGATTGATCCACAAGGAGGAAAGCATTGTGGAACATCCAACAAGAACTGACTATCATCGTCGTTAAAACACCAACTGGGGGTTGCCGAAGAGGCCATCCCAAGAAAATCAAACTGCTGATCTGAGGCCGCGATCCTTGCTTCTTCTCCAGAAAGAAGAAGACGTCATTCTCGATTGAATCAAGAGATCTGAAATCAGCATAGGGCTGCTATCTGCGAGGTCTGCTCGCTCACCCGCTTCAGGCATTCATCGATTGTCATCTGAACAGGACAAACCCTGATCCACTGTTTGAATGAGGCTGCACACGTGGCGGATACTCAAGTGGACTAAGTCTCCGCAGGCGATCAACGGCTCGCTTTCGTTTTAAAAACTTCTCTAGATTCCTCGCAATTAGAGATTGACGTGTGATGTACAGTAAACGGGACGATGCACTGCGCATTCGGAATTTGAATTGGGCGGTGATGTTATTTTAAACTAAACCCTTATAAGAACCCTAAATCTTTGGTGAACATATAGTTGCACTCTGAAAAGTTTATATATTGTTTTCCCGTACAAGAAATGTATTATATTTGATCTACATAGAATAAAGTACATTTTCCAGAATGGATATATATATATATAATGATTATGTTGGAATATATATATCATTATTAATTTTATGTTATACTTATATATGTTTAATATATTTTTTTGTGTGTGTGTGTGTGTTCCGTTCATAGGTCTTTGATATGTATAATAAGTTCTGTTAAGGTTGCTTCATATATTATGAGCATTTATTAGCAAGTTTATATATTGTTTGCCGTACAAGAAATGTATTATATTTGAACTATATAGAATAAAGTACATTTGCCAGGATATATTATATATAAAATAATTATGCTGGAATATATATCATTTAAATATAATGTCATAATTACAACAGCAATTGGTAATTCAATTTGTATGTCAGTTAGTAATAGAAACCCATTTAATTTCTCGATAAAAAGTGTTTCCTGACACAATATGTGATTTATTTATTTTGAATAAGTTAGGAATAAGTCATATATATAAATAAATATACATTTTGCATGCACCACATTTATAAAATATTGGCAAATATGAAATCTTAAAAAGCATCGCGTGTTAAAATGCAAAAGTCTTTATTGTAGTTTAAAATACCAATTTTGCACTTGCACACATGTGCAAATTTAAATAATTTCTATATTGAAGGTGTTGTTTGAGCATTCTCAGTTTAATAAACATGTCCCTAAACCATTGTTCACATTCAACTCTTACACAGTGGTAGTGCCACTCTTTAGAGTGGATATTTTTAATTAAATGAAAATTGGAAATGTATTATGATCTGGTGGGTACCTTTGCATGTATGCTTTCATAGACATGTTTTTTGTTTTTATCCTTTGTATTTTTCAAAAACCATAGAATGTAGTGTTAAACCCTATGTAATGGATTTTCTCTTGTATCACTCAAAGCTTTCTTAAATGGATCATATATTTTTGTGTGAAGAGAGCATATGACATGATTAGTTAAAGACTTATTGTCAAATTTTTAACTCAAAAGGCCAACATGTGGCAATACATGGTTGCTAAGTGGTTATCCAGCGTCTTCACCCTGTGTGAGTAATGTTAGTCTTCCAAGATAACCCAACTCAGAGGCTTAGAGTCCTACCCTAAGTCCTATAGAATGACCATTCCCTGAATCTTAGAGGATAACCCAAATAGACTTTAGGATCCTATCCCAGTAGACCTAGAAAAGTTCATGCCTTAACCTTATCAAGAAGATGTGCCTTACACATACCCCTGTGACAGAGTTAAGGCATCATCATTAGGAATCACCCTCATCCAGGAGTACAACCCCTTTAGGGCGACAAGGGGTACCCTGAACCACGACTAACCCTTAAGTGGCCAAGTCATACCCTAAACCTAGGGCTAGTACTTAGTGAGGATACAAGTGTTTTGCTAAGCAAACTCCCCAAGGTTAGGTTTGAATAACTCTAAGTACATGACTTGTGAGTGCCTTATGAAAAGGCTCATGTTAATGAATTTAGGTTGTTCAACCCTTGGATTTCAAGAAGAACACTCCCCTAGCCAAGTGTGCCAAAGCACACCTAGTTATGAGACTTAACCTCCTTGAACAGATGCTTAAGGCTTAGCACCCTAGTGTAAGCACAAGCATGTATGTTTGCTAGAATATCCAACCCCTTGGCGACAAACCCATAACACAACCTTGAAGGTGTGCCTCGGGTGTTGTATCGTGTGACTTCTAGCCCAATGTTACATCTCCATGTGACATTGCCTTTCACGATGTGGACTATCATGCCACATCCCTTAGATTCAAGAGTTGCACCAAGTGCTACAAACGTGGCTCTTAAATGCGCCAACTTTAAAACCCTCAGTGAACCCTCAAGAACTGGGTAATGTGAATCTATCAAACAAGATCTCACACCTATAGTTGGACAAGGACACAAATGTGTCTTGTGGTCGTGAGTGCTACATCTAGCTTGACATGGAGGAGGAGGCTGGAAACAAGCCTTTACCTATGCCTCTTGGAACATGCAGTCTAACAGGACCTTTTAGGCATGGATTCGCCAACGTTAAGAGTAGGCTACCTCGAAGGTGGGATGTACCTCTACTGTTTAGAAGTTGAAGCAACATAACAAAGGGTTGTACCTTAATGACACAAGTTAAAGCTTGCACCGACAGAAGAGCAACGAACTCAGTCATAAACCCAAGAACTCTCCACATACTCTACCTTATTTATGTGATAGAGGCCCCCTCCTGTTTTCCTGTTTACATAAGTAGGCTAGCATGGAATCTCATTCTCAAAAGGAATATACTTGGTGAGTTAATTAATGACCCATTGACCATCAACCCTAACCTGAGGGGTTTAGAGGCAGTTCACATGTGCCACCTCATGTGAGGGTGAAGGTGAAGGTGAGGGTTACATATAACTTATTTACTTTCATGATATTAATTTAAACTTAATAAAATTTGTTTTTTAAAATAAAATAAATATAATTAGATTTGTGAGTTTCTCAATTATATGATTCTTTTTATATAAAATAAATAAAATTAAAAATCTTGTCTATTTATATTAATATATATTATTTTTTAAAAAATTATTTAAACTTATAATAATGAAACACATGGCAAGAAAAAAGTATATTCTTACCCTCACGAGGGTGAGGGAATTTAATTAAATCCAAGCTTATTTAGAATCTTGCTCTTGAGACCCTTACGAGGGTGACCCGAAGGGTTAACACATGGCAACACGTGGTTGCTAGGCAACCATCTGGTGTCATAACCTTGTATGAGCAGTGCTAAGTCTTATAGAACAACCCCAACGACCCTAGGGTTAGACTCTAATGCCCAAGTGGACAAGAGACTTAGGGTTTAGCCTAAGTCTCCCTAGAATGTCTGCCCCCAAAACCCTTGAGGGATAACCCTAGTTGATTTAGGGTCCTGCCCTAAAAGACCTAGACAGGCTCATGCCCTAACCCCCATCAAGGAGACATTTGTTCCACACATACCTCAATAGGTTTAAAGCATCACCCTACATCTTGAGGAATCACCCTCAATTAAGTACAACCCCTAAAAGATGACGAGGGGTATCTTGACCCACAACTAACCTCTAAGGTTTGAGTGGCAAAGTCATACCCTGGCTCTAGGGTTAGTACCTAGAGAACATGTCAGAGTTTTAACCCAAAGGCAACACGTGGCTGCCAGGTGGCCATTGGCGTCATCACCCTGTGTGAGCAACGCTAAGTTCCCAGAACAACCCCAACGACCCCTAGGGTTAGACTCTAATGCCCAAGTGGACAAGAGACTTAGGGTTTAGCCTAAGTCTCCCTAGAATGTCTGCCCCCAGAACCCTTGAGGGATAACCCTAGTTGACTTAGGGTTTAGCCTAAGTCTCCCTAGAGTGTCTACCCCAAAACCCTTGAGGGATAACCCTAGTTGACTTAGGGTCTTGCCCTAGAAGACCTAGACAGGCTCATGCCCTAACCCCCATCAAGGAGACGTGTGTTCCACACATACCCCCGTGACAGAGCTAAGGCATTGTCACTTACCCCTTGAGGAATCACCCTCATCCGGGAGTACAACCCCTTTAGGGCGACAAGGGGTACCCTGAACCACGACTAACCCCTAAGGGTTTGAGTGGCCAAGTTACACCCTAGACCTAGGGCTAGTACTTAGTGAGGACACGAGTGTGCGCCGTAGGCGACACGAGTGTTCTGCTAAGCAAACTCCCTAAGGCTAGGTTTGGGATAACCCTAAGCACATGACCTTGCGAGTGCCTTACGAAAGGGCTTCTGCTAATGAGCTTAGGTTGTTCAACCCCTGGATTCCAAGGAGAACACTCCCCTAGCCAAGTGTGCCAAAGCACACCTAGTTACGAGACCTAACCTCCCTCGAGCGGATGCCCAAGGCTTAGCACCCTAGTGCAAGCACAAGCATGCCTGTTTGCTAGAGTATCCAACCCCTTAGCGACAAGCCCATGACATAACCCCAAAGGGCGTGCCTCGGGCGTTGTACCATGTGACGTTTAGCCCAGTGTCACATCCCCATGTGACACTGCCTTCCAAGATGTGGGCTATCATGCCATAGCCCTTAGATTCAAGAGTTGCACCAAGTACCACAAACGTGGTTCCTAAATGCCAACTCTAGAACCCCTCAATGAACCCTCAGGAACAGGTAACGTGAACCTGTCAAACAAGATCCCACGCCCACAGTTGGACAAGGACACGGATGTGCCTTGCTTGGCCGTGAGTGCTACACCTAGCTTGACGTGGAGGAGGAGGCTGGAGACAAGCCTCAACCTCTGCCTCTTGGAACGTGCATCCCGACAAGACCTCCCAGGCATGGATTCGCCAACGTTAAGGGTAAGCTACCCCGAAGGTGGGACGTACCCCTGGCATCTGGAAGTTAGGGCGGCACAACAGAGGGTTGTACCTTAACGACACAAGCTGAAGCTTGCACCGGCAGAAGAGCAACGAACTCATTCATGAACCCAGGAGCTCTCCTACGTATACTCTACCTTATTTATGTGACGGAGCCCCCCCCCCTCTTTTCCTGTTTGTATTAGTGGGCTGGCACTGAATTCTAGCCCCTTAGATAAATTAGCAATATGAGCCTATAACTCACCCTTACTCCTACCCCTAAACCCTACCCAAGGGTGGGGGTTTTAGGGCGTGGGTTAGGGCAACCCTAGGGTTAGGTCAACCCTAGGGGTGTTCCTAACCCTACTTAACACGCCGAACTCATTGCAAAGACCAAACCTATTCGGGACGTCAAAATTGGGGGTGGGTTTCTAGAAGGTAAGTTCTAGCTTCGCTTAGAGTTTCCTGCAAATACCTAATGACACCCGGCCGGACCATCACCAGATACCCAAGTGCACTAAGCGGGCCTGTTTCCTACTACATCTAGGGTCCATCAACATAGTACAGTAGGTAACAACAGTCAACGTCCAAAGTAAAGGGTCGAGTCATAGTAAAAACTATGACAGAACACATGAGTGTCCGCAGTTAGCGGGCATGAGTGATCCCCTAAGCATTCCTTAGAGGCTAAGGTTGGAAAACCCTAACCCTTATTCCCCAGAGGGAACCATGCCTATGTCTAAGAAGACCCTCGCTAAGGAGCTTAAGTTGTTCAACCCTTATACATGCTCCCACATCTTGAGAACAAACACCCTTAATCATGTGTGCCAGTAAGCACACTTGGCAAAGAGACTTAACCTCCCTTGGGCATGTGCCCAAGGCTTGGCCCTAGTCCTAAACACGAACATGTGTTTGTCAAGTTCACCAACCCCTCGGCCTTAGGCTCAAGACATGACCCCGTGGGTCATGCCCTAAGTGTTGCACTTGTATAAAACCCATCTTAGTGTCACATGTGTGTGTGGCACCATTTCATAGGACAAGGCTATCTTCATAGCCCCCTTAGAGACAAGAGTTAGACCTGGTGCCACGATCGTGGCTCACCAGATGCCAACTCTTATAGCCCACACTCAGATACCCTTTGGGAATATGTCTACTTGAAAGCTCATCCCCACAGTTAGTTAAGTGCACGGACAATGCTCACATTGTGAGTCGGGATGCGTGACTAGCTGAGTTGTGAGCGCTGCCCTCAACTTGGCATGGACAAGGAGACCAAAACAGAGTCTTAACGATTACTCAGATGTGTGAGCGGGTTATTAGACAAAAGGAGTTGGCTAACTCCTTGGATGCAGCGTACCCAGGCATAGCAATGTAGATTTGCCAACGATAAGGGTAGGCTACCCCTAAAGTGTGATGTACCCTGCGGGTGAGTGGGACACGGTGGCATAGCGAGTATGCCTTGACGATATGAGATGAACCCATGCCGGTGGGGAGGAAGGAACCAAAGACCTCTTAGCTAGCCTGCTTGCCCACACCTACTCTACCTTATTTCTGTGACGGAGCCACCCCCCCCCCCCTAAATGCCATTCTAATAAGTGGGCTAGCACAGAAATCTATCCCCAATGCAAAAGAGATGGTGAGTTTACCCAATCGACCCCATCAACCCCTAAACCCTACCCCAAGGGGTTTAGGGCGTGGGGTTGAGTCAACTCTAGGGGTGTGTAAACCCTAGGGGTGTTTTTAACCATATCCGACATGCCGAACTCACCAGAGCCAACCAAAATCCAAATGGGACACAAGGGGTTTTCTAGAAGGTAAGTGCTAGAGTTTCTTACAAATACCTAGTGACACCTGGCCGGACCATCACTAGATACCCATCACTAAGCGGGCTTGTTTCTTACACCCTCTAGGGTCTGTCAACGGACTCGGTAGGTAACAACAATCAACTTCCAAAGTAAAAGCAGAGAATCAGAGTAAAAACTATGACACCCAGTGAGGGTAAAAAGATTCTTGAGGGTGAAGGCACATGTGAATTGCCTTTTAGGGCATGGGGTTAGGTCAACCTTAGGTGCCGAACTCATCGGAATCACCCAAAGACCTAATTAGGACATGGAAAACCAGGGTAAGAGTTTTTTAAATAAAAATGCTAGCTTCGCCTAGAGTTTCTTATAAATATTTAATGACACTCGGCTAGACCATCACTAAATATCTAAGTGCACTAAGCAGACATGTTTCTTTTACACCTCAACATAGTTCAATAAATAACAATTTTCAATGTCCAAAATAAAGAAGAGTTGTAAAAAAAACTATGAGACTTATATGCGTTGTAATTGACCAATAAAATGTCAAATATTATCAATTTTATGCATGTTATAAACGTGGTTAAGAATGATCATTTCATTTTTATAAAGTAGATTCAATGTAGCACATTCATGTTGCCAATGCCCATGTAGTGTTTTTGATATCACAAGAAAGTAACGGGAGTATCAATAAAGATTGATTCCATTCCATATAAAATGTCCTGTAAAAATACATTATTCTTAAATTGATTATAGATTGTAATATTAAGAAGAATCTCTCTAGATTGAAAACCATAGTTTCACCACTTATTTCCAACCGAAACTAGTTAGGTCAACAAGCCCGGCAAAACAACTTTTCATACGATTAGATACACTCTTTGTAAGAACCTTAATATTATAGCTATTATAAAAATAAACTAACGAATTGCTAAATTCTACAATTAATTCATTTAAATTTTATTTAGTTCAATCTATTAAAAGTTAATCAATACAGCATATTTTGAATATTTCTTTTAATTTTTACTTTTTAATGTATTTAAAAAACAATCTCGTTTTTGCCATATTTTGCCATTTTATTAATATACAAATTAAAACGAGAATACAAGAATCATTACTGCAAGCACAACATACCTTAACCATGTGAAACTTATTAACCTTCTCTTACATGATAAGAACTATTAAAATATTATGTAAGAGCAATATCAAGAAACTACATTTATAACGATATACACATGTATTGATACATATATGTAGATATAAGTACATATATATCGCAAACGGGTTACACATGCAGATGAAACACACGGGCACACAAAGGTTCTCTCTCAGCTGTGTACGTATATAGTTTATAAAAGTTTATGATAATCAGATAGTTCTCCATCCACATGTATATATGTGTATGTATTAAGCATGTGTTTCTTTCTATTTTTAATGTAACGGGGACAAATTACTCCAACAAGCCTTCTTCTTTTAGAGAGCTGACGTAAAACTCATAATATTGTCAATAGTATGTCATTATAAACACTGGCCCTTTTTCTTTGTACACATATATACAACAACATGCTCACATGCACAACACATCATCAAACATACATATCTTAGAAATGGTCTTCATTGGGTTGACAGGTGAGACGATGCCACTCCTAACCTAGATCTCATGCCAAAAACGCTAGCTACGATTACTATACGGTCCACCAATTTCACTGCCCCAACCCCAATTATTGGCTGGAATTAAAATATCTTTTTCTTTAATTCCGGCAGTTGTTGCAAATACCCTTAAAGGGCAACTTGTATGTAGGCTCTAAATGACCATATACACAAGTTTACCTTTTTAGTTTGTGTTAATTAAATAACTTACACACACGGATTCATCAGCATATACATTAGCTTTATTGAAAATTACTTAAGGTTGACCACCTCCCCGGATGATAAATTAAACATGTATGCATATACTAAACACACAACACAACTTTGGACGTAAGTTTCTTATTACATAAGGTGTTAAAAATTATGTATGGATATACATATATACAAGCAGACACTAAACATTTGATATGTGTGTATATAAGATATTTAATAATAATTCACAACATAATAAATTATTAATTAATATATCTACTTTAGAAATTAAAAATCTATATCAATAATATAATCGACGAAGTAAAGATTTAATTTAAAACTTAGTTATTATTGCTTTGACATGGTTTTTAGGATTTAGATTTATTGATATACATAAATAATGCATAATTTAGTTTTTAAATGTAAAATGCAATTTACCTTATTTCAATTAATATGTATCTAGTTCTAACCAATCGAAATCATATTTATTATTTGTCTTCTCCCTTTTTTCGGCATTAATGTTATGAAGTAGCTTACTTTTTACATCAAGTGATAAATTAAATGCTCAATCTTAACTCCATTGTCATTCAAATCCTATCATTAGGCATGCTTAATATAATATCATGGTTACATAGCTTTCTCAAGTTATATAAATCAACTACAACGGTTAAGTTAAAAGTTTACAATATGACTATGAATAGAAAACCAAAAGTTAATAACAAGTCTTTATTTAACAATGTGAATTTAAATTCAACACACGTTTTCATTTGAAATTAAAATAAAATAAAATTGATATTTATGTCCTGTTTACTTTTTACTTATATTTAACATAGATTATATTTAACATAGACTATATAATTGGAATTAGGTTGCTTGGTTTAGGGTTTATACCCGAGGCGCATGGCTTTCGCACAATCTTCCAGTAATGTATGAAAATTCCATTCCTCTGTCATTGAGATTCTAATGTCGTTCTAATCTCTCGCAGAAGAAAAAGAACAAGAACAAGAAAAGAAGAAAAAAGAATGGCAATGCGCAACGAAAGGGCGATGCCCTAAATCCCTGTCTAGGGCTTTCAATCCACCCATGAAGCGATCCAACGATGGGATTTCTGCCTCCGTTCATAAAACATTGCAGATTATCAGGGAGAATGTCCCTCAGATGAGGCTCTGTGTTTGGGAGGTATGTATGTTGTGTTATGTATGTGTGCCTCTCTATATATATTATACGTTTGATTTGGTTTTTAAATATTATAGTATGTGTGGAATGATTGGTTTTTTTCTCTTCTAAAATGTACCTACTTGCATGTATATGTAACTCATATACATACATATGTGTGTCATTACATATATGTAAATGTATGTCCTGTATATCCCAGCATATGTTAACTGTATATGTCCGTATTGTATGCCATTTTATCTATTATTGACATATATTATCGTTTTAGTTTCTCTTGTTATAAACATATACACACACATGAATCTGATTGAAGTTTAGGCAGTGACACTACTGGGAGTCCATTCAACAGGCGAAATCCTTGCTCATGTGGAAAAGAAGGACCAATCAGCGATTAATCCTAGTAGAAAAGATCTATTCTGGAGCCTGGTACAGTCAAAGCTCGGTATTGAAGCTTACAACAACATGATTTCCAAGGTATTATATATATATATATATATAACACACATACTTAACACATGATCAGACACAGTATCTGTACCCCGACATGCATACACAGCAGATAGATTCACCGTTGTTTTTGTATCGGTCGTACATACGTACATGTATTGTTATGTATATTTATAAATTACGATTACAGTGATGAAGAAATGGCAAGGAGAGACCCAAAAAGCCGGCACGAGGAGGAAAAGATGCTCCCGAGAGCAGGAAGCTGAAGAGCACCGGGTTAGCAAGAGGTTTAAGGAAGATGTACTTGAGCTTGGGGTCCGTTTTGAAGAGTCTATGAGCCTTTACTTAAGCTAAATATTTCTAAATATGCTTAAATAAATACTCTAGCTTATTAGGTAATTAGGGTTTAATTTAGTTTATTATCAAATAATACATGTGTTTTTGGTTTAGTTAATGCAAGTATATAATTTTTATAATGTAATGTAAGAGCCAAACACATGGTCACCTCGATGTTTAGGTTTTAGGGTTGACCTAAAATGTCACATCCCTGACAGGCCGTGTTGGCTCGGTGAAGACCGAAGCTAAAACGGAGCCAGACCTAAGAACAGAGTATCTGTGGGTCTGAACAGCAATTAGGGCTCCTCGATCTGTGCCTTGCGGGAAATCTCCTGATCATGTAAGAAGAGGGCTTGCATTCCTCGATTCGCTTCGATCGCACTACAATCTGTTGGAAGGATTAGGGTCCTTCAATTGGCAGATCTTCACATGTAAGAATCGCGATTGCGGATGTATTCCATGGTTGTGGTATTTGATCTGATGGTCTACTTCATGGCTCTCCGAAGAATCCTGCTCCTGGATTTCACCTCTGATGCCGGATTGCACCGCACAAGATGGGTTGCTGCGGCAACGAGGGACAGTACAATGGCCACCTCAAGATTGGGCAAAACGGCTACCATACACCGAACAAGCGCTCTAAGAAAAATGGCTACAGGTAGATCACATGCACATTAACAGTATATTTATGTATATATTGTAAATACTTTGTTGGCTAGATCAAAGAGAACGTCGGATATTTTTTGTAGAGTTGATCAACAAGCTGGCGATGGTTCTCCTCTGGAAACTATATCAACACTGCACACAATGGAATGCGAACCAAGACTCGCATCAGTTACACATTCTGAAGCAACGGAACAAGGTGCTTCTGGTTCTAAGGCTAGAAAAAATAGAACAAGAAGTGGTAGAGCAAACGGGCATACTCATTCTTCTTCTAGAGCAACAGAAACAAGTAGGAGAAACGGGGAAGTCATACTTAAACAGGAAGGAGATGGTGGTAATTCTTCTAACGCTAGAAAACGGATATTAAAAGGTGTTAATAGGATAGTTGAGGAGGATGTTCTGAGAGTCGCATCAACGGGTGTGAATGGGCACACTCCACGAGGATATTCTGCTAAACAGTGTGAAGAGCAGGATCTGATCCCGGGATTAACAGAGGATTTAGCACTACACTGCCTTGCTCGAGTACCCAGATCAATGTATGGACAGTTCTTCACAGTAAGCAGGAAATTCTACGAGAAGCTCAAGAAGGGAGACGTATACAAGACAAGGCAGCAACTGGGGATCGTAGAACAATGGATGTATATACTTTCAGATGGTCATCAACGAGTATGGAGAGCTTTTAATCCTAGAGAGATTACGTGGAGGCAGTTACAATCTATACCATCGGATTATACATTTGAAGTTTCTGATAAAGAGACATTAACTGCTGGCACACAGCTTCTTGTACGTGGTATGGATCTCCAAGGATACGTCGTGTACATATACGATTTAGTACAGGTGCGTACTATGGAATACATGTTGTAATATGTAACTATTTTATATGTATGTATGCCCTAAACTTACGAAGTTTTTCAGGACAACTGGTTTAAAGGACCACGTATGATACATTCGAGGAGTCTATACGCTTCTGCTAGTTGTGGTAAAGATTCTATGTTTAAATAGTGAATATTCAAATATCAAGAATTAGTATTCAGATATTTAGTAAACATCTATTAGATTTAGTTATATGTAGTGAATTTCTGGCCTCTGTATAAGTAATAGTAGAAACTCTCTCCTCTCTCTCTCTCTCTCTCTCTCTCAGATCTGCATGTGTACATAATTTCTTCTGCTTTACTATTCTACGTTGTGAATTTTGCTTTTATCAGGTATATACGGTTTCGTAGCTGGTGGAACAGAACTGGGTGGTAATAACAATTTGCGAAGTGCTGAGAGATATAACTCCACACTCGGTGCATGGGAGCTTCTTCCAGATCTTAATAGGTGCAGTAACACTGTAAATATATATGGTATTTTTGTGTACTTAATCGTATATATCATGAAAATCGTATATTTCAAGCATTAGCATGTTGAGTGTTACTATGATTTTTTATGTGACATAATTATATGCTTTATAATTGACATGAGTATGCAAGTAATATAGTACAATTTTATCATTATACCAACATATACTTGACATAATGACATATCCATATATACACATCGTTTTATGCGTAATGCAATATACTTAGTTGATATATTATATATGTACAGCATAGCACTTAGTATTATATAACTATGTGCGATTTTGTACTGGTTGAGAGTAGTCTTACCGTCTATGCCCACATTAAACGCTTAAAACTTACTACTATATATGTATAGTAAAATAACATATGCTTAGTATATTGATACAAGTGACAGGTCTTGTTTAGTGTGCAGTATATTTGTTGATGATATTGATTATCTTTTATCAACATGCTGATGTATTCATATCCATGACTTATGCAGTTTATATACGATTTTGTCAGTGTATATTTATATATCTAAAAAGATGCTTAATGTGTACATATTTAGTAGGTTATTAATAGCTTTATATTTGTTCGTTGATTACAGATGTAGAAGACTATTTCTGGGTTTTACATGGATGGGAAGTTTTATGTAATTGGCGGTAAAGACGGCCAGGAGCAATTAACTTGTGGCGAAGAGTATGATCCTGCGACTTGCTCATGGCGGTTAATTCCCAGTATGTATTTCGGAAATGAACAGTCCAATATCCCAGCTCAGGTATTTATTTATTGTGTGTGTGCTGCATACTATATTTGTATATACAGATCAATGCATGTATCCTACAGTTATGTTGTGCATGAGAAATTACGGACAGTTTATGTAGTTAACAGTTCATATACTATAACTTCATGAAAATTAACTTTATGTAATTGAGCCATATAAGTAGCTCCTCCACTTATATATAGATGAACTGCCTTACGCATAGCTTATTTATTTTATTATTTCATTCTAGAAGTTGTGGAGGTTACAGCGGTGGACATTGCACAAATCGAATCAATAACTAGTAGATATATACCTAAAAAGTGTGTGTATATGTAAATTGCAGCTTACTTATAATCAGCTCTTTGTGTATACATAATTTTGCTCATACACCAGTAGCGAAATGGACGTACTGATACATATGACTCGTGTTTGTTTGTTTATATATATAAATAAACAGTTAACTCCACTATAGTCTATGTACACATTCACATATTCTTTTAAGTACATCACATGTTTTTTAACTTGGAAATGCTTTTTCAGCAGTGGCAGTTTATGTATTTTATATTAAACCTGCGTTGAGTTCATTGTTCGTAGCCTTTCATGGAAACTCAAATATGCATGATTAATGTATTCTTATATGAACGTCTGTCTTTGTGCTTTCCGATGTATACATACGTACATACATATATGTATATGGTGTAACAGGTATATGTTGTTCACATATATAATATTGTAGTAGTGTGTGTATTGTGTGTTGTGTCACTTGCCTATTCGTAGCTTCTAGCATATTTTGAACATTTTGAGTGCCTTTGCCATAAGCTTTTGGTATATGCAGTTTATAACTAAAATTGCAAAAACAAAATTAATATCTATTTATGCTTATGTATATACGTTTATAACACGTTCGCTTGTATATATGATGTTACAGGCAGCTCCTCCGCTTGTAGCAGTGGTTAACAACCAGCTTTATGCACTAGACACGGATTTAATGAGCTTAAGGCTTATAACAAGTCCAGAAATGAATGGAAAACACTTGGAGCAGTTCCCGTGCGTGCTGATTTCAACTCCGGATGGGGAATCGCATTCAAGGTAGGCACATTCATACACACACGTTCCGATGGTGATGATGTGGATTAACGTGTGGGCATGGACAAACACATATATATGCGTATTGCTATATAGGGTTCTGTCTGTAGTAGTTTGTTACATAACAACAACATGGCTTTGACACAGCTAGAGATAGACATGCATGTATATACGCACAAAGACTTCTGTTAGTCTTTGAGATACATTTGTGCGTGCGTGTGTATCTGGACATGTAGCATCTCTCTCTCTCACACACACAAACAGCACGCACACGCACATACATGCTGTGCTATATTAATGCGTTTGATTAAACTCTGGTTTAGGGTTTAAATTCATAATTAAGATTTAAGGTACTCAGTTCATGATATTGATAAGAGAATATATTTCATTGTTGTTGAATATGCCATTAGATGACTAGCAAAACATCCATATACGAATAATAACGTATTGGAAGAGAGTTATATGTAGAAAGTTCAAACAGTGATTTGTAAAAAAGCATGTCTGTATTTATACATGAATTCCAGTTGGCACTATAAACTACTATTTCGATTTTTTATGTATCAACTTCGTTTGATACGTCCATCGCTATCACGTTTATATGTAATGAATTAATTGCTTGTCTGATTAATTAATTGAAGGTTTTGTTCATTTTATTAATGAAGGCCATGGAGGGGGAGCTATATGTAGTCGGGGGCGGCAAGATGCACCTGATCACATTGAGATTGGGGCATGGAAACCGGAACCTGAAGAGAGGCCTGTGTGGAGGTATGTGACCATGCTTGGCACTTTTATATACAATTGTGCAGTGATGACTGCGTAAGTCTGTATAAGTCTGTAGCTGGAGCAAATCAAAGAGCTTAATTACGGCAAGAGTTATCAAGGTATGCATTTTATAATATTCTTAGTATTCAGTCTATTCTTTCTTAATTGTTATTAACAGGGTGAGCAGCAGGTTGTTGTATTTGGATAATATACATGTATATCTACGTGTATATATAGAGAATATGCTATATATACATCCGTAACAGGGAGACGTGTGATGTATCTGTATGCATTACGTAGTCTCAACACAGGTTTGGAGATTATTGTCTCATAGGAACAAACAAATATATGAGACAAGTTTATAGGCAGCAAAAAGAATAGCATTGTTGATAGCAGCATCCATGTTCCATATGCACACTAGCCTTTTCAAAGCCTACTCAGATTAGCACAAGGTCATTATAAGTAGGTTTGTGTCGTTATTAAACCGATTAATCAAAGCCAAGTAATTTGAATACTATAAAACTATTTCTTTTAGATCACACAATCTTATATATTTAAATATACAAACAAGGTACATACAGAAAGATACTTCAGCATATCAAATACAAGCATTCTTTAAATGAGTGCAATGAGTCCTTGGAATTGGAGTGCAATGCGGTTCCTTACTTGGTTAATCTTCAGGTGTTTAGCTTCAACATGGAAAAGCAAGGTAAATGTTAGGGAGTCATAATCTTACACAGTGAATAAATGATTATACTTGTTGGCTATTTCATAATTCATTCAAAAGTTATATTCAAAAATATTCTTATAATTTTTAATTCATTTAAACAATAATCTAGTTTGTGCCATTTTCCTCTTTCTTTTGTTACTTTAATGAAATATGACTTAAAATAAAGGACATGCAGAGAAGAATAAACAAGAATAAAATAAAGAAAAAAGAATAGGAAGGTTCAAAAGAAGGATTGTCCCCAAAATGCAAAAAAAAAAAACTGGAAGAAAGAATTAAAGGTTAATTTTCCCGCCTTTCAAAAATCTCTGGCTGTTGGGTTGACACGTAAACGGCAGGGGTATTTATTATTTAAAAAATATTAATTAAAACAAATAAATATTAATCTCATATATAAAGGTATCATAATTATAAATATAATCATAGTATATGTTTTACACCTAATAAAAAAGTTTATTTTATTAAAAACTACTATAATATTTATTTTACTACACATGAATAATTTCATCATTCCAAAGTTTTATACGTTAAAGAAAATATTAATGTCTACTACTTATTTTTAATAAAGTTTTTCTGTCACATGTATTTTAAAAGTATAACTTATACATTACCTTTATAGTTGCAGATTTATATATAAATCTGCAACTATGTTAATTCCATACGATTGTTATAAATTTATGTTTCTTAATTGTTAAAATGAATATAGTGATTTACTATGTGATGTTCACGAATAAGCTGTGTAATCATTTAATATTATAACCAACCTGCTCATCTAATACAATAATTGTATCTAGCAATAAATAAAAATCAGTAAGTGTCTTTTTATTTTATTTGTTACTAGAAAACAGTTTTTTTACCTCTTTTTATCCCACCAAAAACCTACTTATCTATAATTCTACGTCCCTATTATATTTACATTTATGAGATTTTGCTTTATCAATTTGTACTACTCACTTATCATTCCATTACCCCTCTAATTATATTACATGATAAATTGTATTAGTTAACCATTGTATTACAATTTTTAATGTCTATTTTAACTAAAGCTCTTTTTTGTTATATCTCAATACATTAGCAATATATTACTTTTAACATTTGTTGAAAAGTAAGTTACTATTTGAAAACCATGTACCAAAATGAATTGATTGTGTAACACAACATTTATTTTTCATTTAAGACCATCTTTACAACCATAATTATCACTGCACAATTTATTGGATGTTCACACTTTCACAAAGTTGAACATCATGTTTATAAATAAAATTGTAAAGTTAATTGTTTATTATTTAAAATTATAGTTAAATCCATCATAAGGCAGAATGTACCATTATTGTGAAGTTGAGGTTGTATAGTTTTTTTTTTGACTCCACTTTCTTTTGGACATTGATTATTGTTACCCACTAACCTATATTGACAAGTTCTAGGTATTGAAATAAGTTCGCCTACACTTGAGTATTTAATGATTTGGTGTTGTTAAGTATTGTAAGAAACTCTAAACAAAGTTAGCACTTCTATATAAAAAATTCTACCATTATTTTCTGTGTCCTTCCTTGGCTTCCTTTTACATCGTTTCGTGAGCTTACCTATTATTGCATGCTCCTTAGCTTCGGTGAGTTCGACATGTTGGATATGGGTCTTAGGGTTGCCTTAATCCCACGCCCTAAACCTTTTAGGGTAAACTTAACAAGTATATTTTCATTGGAAATGATTATTCTGTGCTAGTCCACTTTACAAAATAGGAAAACGTGGGGGATACATATATTAAGTAAAGTATGTAGTGAGAGTTCTTAGGTTCATAATTGAGCTCATTATTTTTTTTATCGGTGTAAGTTAAGCTTATGTCATTAAGACAAACTCTCTGTTGTGTCGCTTCAACTTTTAAACATATGGGTACATTCCACCTTTGGGGTAGCCTACCCTTAACTTAAATTTTGAGGGGCTATGGCAAGGTAGCCCTCATCTTGGGAAATAGTGTCACATGAAGATGTGATACTAGGTTAGATGACACATAATACAACACTCAATACATGCCTTTGGGGTTGTTTCATAGGCTTAACACCAAGGGGTTTGATACTTTAATAAGCTTGTATGCTTGTGCTTGCATTAGGGTGCTAAGCCTTAAGCATTTACTTAAGAGAGGTTAGGTCTCATAACAACCTTCATTAGCAAGAGCTCTTTCATGAGGCACTCTAAAGGTTGAGGTTATTCAAACCTAGCCTAATTTACTTAGTAGAACACTTGTGTTCGCCTATCGTGTCCTCATTAAGTACTAACCCTAGGTCTAGGGTATGACTTGGTTAATGAAACCCTTAGGGGTTAGTCATGGTTCATGATACCCCTTGTTGCCAAAAAGGGGTTGTACTTCGAACAAGAGTGATTCCTTAAGGGATAAGTGACAATACATTAGTTCTACCACAGGGGTGTTAGGATTGTAGTTAGACATATATATTGTGAAAAACAGAGAGTGGGATGGATATATCGGAGTACGAGTCACTAACGTAATTCGAAGAGTTACTACCGCAATATGATGTTTAAGGCGAAGTACGGCATTCTTAAAGAGTTACAGTAACTGAATGGATAAGGCTAAAAGGTAGTTACTATAACTGCTAGTACGGGACCAAGAGTGTGGGTATAAATAGACCAGACTAGAACTAGAAAAGGGATCTCGAGTATACTGTAAATTTGTACCATGTGCCGTGCGTGGACATAATATAAGCTTCCTTTCACTCTCTATATGTCCATCTCTTACTCGTCTATTTTGCTTTGATGTATACTATTCATTTCTCAGTATTGTGACGGGATCTGTAGTACTGCTACTTGTTACACACCTTACTATCCTTACCCATTCCCGACCTTCTGAAGTCTGATCTATTTTCTATTTCTTCTCTATCTTATTCCAATTGACCTTAATACGGGTTTGCCGGTGGTGACAACTGCTATGATTAGTTTGTAAGATTTTCTATGTTCAACAGTGGTATGTGTGGGATACATTTCTTTGGTGGGGTTAGGGCATGAGCATGTTTAGGTCTCATGGGGTAGGATCCTGAGGTTTACTTGGGTTATCCTCTGGGGTTTGGGGAGTAGTCAGTTCTAGGGGTATTAGTTAGGGTAGAACTCTAAGTCTTATGCCTATTTGAGTATCTAAGTTAAACTCTTAGGGTTATCTTGAAAAACTTAACATTGCTCAGACTGGGTGACACTAAATGTTCACTTGACAGTCACATGTTGTTAAGTGTTGACCCTTTGAGTTATTACTTTGATAATAGTATCGGAGCTTATTTTTTGCAGTCAAAAGGATAGCCTAAAGTTATAGTGTGTTTTTAAGATTTAGCTAGTTCTAAGTTTTTGAAGTACTTTATGGCTTTAACTAACACATCTGAGTTCTACATAGAGAGTTGGTCCTGAGAGCTATAACTTCTTAGAGAATATTTGCTTAGTAAGTGGGTGTGGCTTAAAGATTCTAATATCAAAGATAGCACTCGGAAGATAACTTCCATGTTGTAGCCTAGGTTACTTTACCTTAAGGTTGACACATGCTAGTTTGCTATACATTTTCATAATACATGGTGAGTTAATTTGTTTTGACTTACAAACTAAGTTTTGTGAAATGGATCATGTGATATGTTAATTACACATTATTGAAAAATTTTTCTTTCTCTTTAAGGTGGGATAACACATGATTTAAGAACATGACAATGTCCATTGAGTTCTAGCTTAGGTTAAGATTTAATATCGGTTTCAAAAATGATGTTTAAATGAAGAAAGACTTATGTTCAAATGTGTGTCTTTGATTTAAAAAAAAAGAGGCATATTCAAACATAAGAATAAACATTACATTCTGACAAAAAGTGCAAAATGTGTTGTCACTATAGCACATGTTTTCGAAAGTGTAACTTAAAAAGCAGGCAATGGTGTTAGACTTATGGTACGACAAAATATCAGGTATTAACATATAATAAATATGTTAATTATACTATTTGAAGTTGACAATGTAGTCTAAATATTGTTTGATGTTCATAATATTTGATGACACTAGTTACAAATAATATAAGGTGAAATTGTTATTAATTCAAGTCCCTTGATTTGGATAAGTATAACAAAAACTTTAGTTAATTATAAGTATGCACTTTGTGTTTAGGTTAGCTAGCTCAGCTAACTCAATTTTGGAGTTGTCTCATGTGGGATTATAAGAGAGAGATGAATAATAGTTTATGGATTTAATATTGCTTTCCTAGGTGTAGTTTTGGGGTAGATGGCATGATATATTAGAAACAAAAATGTTATAAACATATGTTTTCATTTCCTGTTTATTGAGTATAAGGGAGTTTGCATTGTGAAGATATTTGATGCACAGCGGCCTAATACTTTGTGGATATTGAAAAGGATATTTCCAGGATGCTCTTTTCAAAACACAATAGTTATAGAATTTACTATGCATTTCCATGATTCACTAATTAAGTTTTCATGATTTGTTAATTCATTGATTGGGTTTTATGCATGTCATTGCTAATTCTTTAAGCTTGAAATTGGTAAAGATTTTTGCACTATGGGAGTTTATTGATTTAGGCTCTTGATCAAAGGTGATTCCTTGGTTAATAAAGAGTATAAGTTGAAGGTCTCCACTCTACTTATCAAATAAGTAAGAAAACTCATTATGTTTGATAGGTTATGTTTGGAAATGTTTATGAGCTAGAAACAATTGGTTATTCAATAAAGGTTTAAAATGCATATATCTCCTTAGAGAGTTGGTATTTAGTGAGATATAAAAGTAAGTGTTGGTTTTCGATATCGACTTCATTTTGGAGTTTACTATGGATATATAAAAAGCTGGTTTCTTGACTCTACATAATGATTGCAAATATGAGCACTCATAAATTATATGAAGTATGTATCTTCATTCTCTAGAATATTAAAAAAGTGAGATTTTTATTGACGCAAGGTTTGATGGTGTTCCTTGAGTTCATTGTTTGTTCTATCTCAAGGGTTGGTGGTGTTCCTTGAGTCCAGCATTGAGGTTTCGTGTATATGATGGTATAATAAGTTAATCAAAGATGGTCTTCATTCTTAATGATTGTAATATAAAGTCTTTAGTGTATGGTTGGATATCTGATTTGAGAACATGAGGTATCCTATCACCTCATTTGTTGAAATATTTATATTCTAGACTTTATGATAGTCTTTCTGAGATTATTTATAAATGACTTAGCAAAGTGATAGGAGCACTCAATGTTGTAACTTGATTTAAAGACTTAAACAGATCTAAGTTTGACACTTTGGTAGGTGATACCTTAATGTTGTAACTTAAATCGCATTTTAAGTTAGTTCAGAATTGAGAAAGAATTTCTCAATACATTACTTGGGGAGCAATGTGGCACTTTGTAGAATTGTTATGTGTCCAGAATGAGTGATGTATTTCAGTTTAGCGCATTGAACTAGATATCTTATTCATGTTTGAGGAGTTTTTTGAATTATAAAATATAACTGAAACATGAGATTAATATGACACTTCGGATTAACATGTGTGTGTGGTGTAGACATGGATTTTATATCTATATCAGATTTGAGTTCATTCCTATTTGAACTCTTTATGTGAGAACATGAAAGGGGAAGGGCTTCAAAAGTACATATTCAAACATGGGCATTCTATGCACCCAAATACATGTTATAGCCGGACATTGGTCCATGGTCTTGGTCAAAGGTTGAACCATGATTGATCTCATACTTAAGCTAATCACATGGGTAATTAGGGGGACCTTATTTCTAATTGAGAAGACCTAATTGTCATAGTTCTAACTTGGTGGGTTGACTACCTGGGTAAAGATTGTGGGATATGTGGGATATGTGGGTAAAAAGACTCAAGCGTAACTGGGTCATCACGACCAAGGGCCTTCTCATAAACACTAATTGGCCCTTTGCTTAGTTGGCATAAGGGGAAAGGGAAAGGTTCTGACATTTGGTATTAGAGCAGTCCTGGGTTTTATTCTTATTAAAAAATGAATTTTGAGTAAAGCTCACGCCACTAAGGTTGGCGCACTTGTCCTTACCTAACTAAACCCCTCGATCACATGTGTATCTTTGGCCTGATTGACATGTGATGCGAGTATGCCAAGCGATCACACAATGTGGGGAACGCCTCTGAGCTGGGTGTGAGTCATGTGTGAGTAGAAACACCTCTGAGTTGGGTGTGAGTCAAGTGTGAGTAGAGCCAAGCGTGAGTAGAAATGCCTTTAACTTCACCTTCTGGAGGAAGGCATAGTAGCAACCCTTAAGTCTGAGTCAAGTGTGAGTAGAGCCAAGCGTGAGTAGAAACACCTCTGGCTGCACCTTTTAGGAGGAAGGGCATGAGTAGAAACGCCTCTGACTGCACCTTTTGGAGGAAGGCATAGTAGCAACCCTTGAGTCTGAATTAAGTGTGAGTAGAGCCAAGCATGAGTAGAAACGCCTCTGGCTGCACCTGCTAGGAAGAAGGGCATGAGTAGAAATGCCTCTGACTGCACCTTCTGGAGGAAGGCATAATAGCAACCCTTGAGTCTGTGGATGAGGGCATCCACTTTCTCAAATGGGTGGAGAGTGTCATAGTTCTAACCTAGTGGGTTAATCACATGGGTAAAGATTGTGGGATATGTGGACAAAAAACTTAAGTGTAACTGGGTCATCACGACCAGGGGCCCTCTTATAAACACCAATTGGCCCTTTGCTTAGTTGGCAGAAGGGGAGAGGGAAAGGTTGTGACACTAATTTTGGAGAACAACAACTCTTAGGAGTGGAGTACAGCTTGTTGCAACTCGGGGGGTGAGCTAAGGCTCTAAGGTTGGGCGGTGGTTAGGCAGCATCTAGATACGTTGCCATAGGAGTATAATAGCTTGGTATCAGAGCTAAGGTTGACTTTACTATGTTGAGCAAATATCATGTCAGATTATGTATCCAAAGTATTGGTGGGAGATTCATGGAGCTGATGAGGATGCGCCTATGTGGGATCATACAACTCTCATGAAGGAATTGTGAACCCTTTTTCGTAGGCAAGTGGATTACGATGCAAAGTACCAAGAGGAGTTCGGGAGGATTGGAGATAGTCTCTATGCTTTGAAAGATGAGCTAGGAGAGATTAAGGAGCTCCTCAAGCATGGGAGGAGTCAAGAGCGAAGCTTGGATAAAACACGACACTCTAGGAGCAGTGATCGTCATCATGTGAGTAGAGCCAAGTGACGATTCTTTGAAAATAAGCCCCTTCCTGAGTTTGATGGCCGTGGTATAGTAGATCAGCATATCTTGTGGTTGAGTAAAGTGGACAAACTACTAAGGACCACTCATCAGAGTGATGAGAATAAGCTTCTAATTGCATCCTTGACATTGAAAGGAGAGGCGAACTCATGGTGGAATCGTGTGAAGGAGTCTTTGATTACCTGGACTCACTTCATGGATGCTTTCAAGGAGTATGCACCTACAGCAATATGCTCGTCTCAAGCTTAGAGATTTTAAGCAAGGGAATCTCTCACTTGAAGACTACATTAGTATGATGAGAGTATTAATTGCTCGCGATCCTAAGATGTCATTCACTTTTTAACATGATTACTTCATTGATAGACTTAGGAGTGCACAATTGGTGAATGCATTGGAGAGTCAGAAAAAGAGTTTAAGACTCTTGATGAGGTAGTGAAGAAGACACATGTGGTTGCTACGCAAATGGAAAGAAGTGCATTGACAACTACAAAGTGGAAGGTTTGGGAGGACTCTAAGACTGAGGAGTCTCAAATCAAGTTTTAGAAAGGTACGATAATGATGCTAAGAGTTCCAGGAATTATGGAGGTAGCAAAAAGTATCAAAATGACAAAGACTGCAAGGGAGTTGGTCAGTCATGGATGTTTTGAGTGTAATGATTCGAATCATTACATTAAAGATTGTCCTATCTTTAAGGCTAGAAAAGCCAAGAATGAGAACATGTGAAGAAGATGGGATGGGAGGGAGTGACTTCAAAGGATTAGAAAACTATAATTAGATAAGTATGAAGGGAAGTTATGATAACTACTAGTACAATTATGTTATGTAACCTCTCGCAGTTATGGATAAGTTGTATTTCATCTCAGCTTTGTATTACGATGTTAATCATAATTCTGTTTCTCATCTGACTCCTCCTACCGTATTATAGTAGTAGCCCATAATTTTGTCTTCTCATCTAGCTTTCTCCTACCATATTATGATAGCAACTTGTAATTCGATTTTTTCATCTGACTCTCGTTTTTCATAATATGTACTATTTTGATGTTTTTTCCCCATTATATGCCCAAAAAAAGAAACATAATTAGAAATCACTTACATGACTAACTACGATCCTAACAATGGTCAATGGTCAATAGTTTGACCGAGGTGGACATCCGGTCAACTCTTATTTAGGAGGTGTTGAGGGAGTTCGAGAATTCTTTCCATCTCATTTGTATGCAGGAGTGCCACCATTTTGTGGTGTGGACCATGAGATTGAGCTTAAGCATGGTGCTAAGCCGATTTCAAGGAGTTCATATTGTTTGAGCTTCTTAGAGGAGTTGGAGTGAAAAAGCAAGTGGAGGAGTTATTAGCACAAAGATTTATTCAGCCTAACAAGTCACCTATGTGCTCCTTGTGTGGAAGAAGGACGGATCAATGAGGATGTGTATTGATTACCGTGCCTTAAACAAGATGACTGTGCTATGCCAAGAGCTAACAATCTGTTTGATCGGCTTGGGGCAAGGTGGTTTACCAAAATTGACTTATAGAGCGAGTACCATCAAATTATTGTGAGAGAGTAGAATGTTGCTAAGATACATTTAGAACCCGACATGGTCATTTTGAGTTTCTTATTATGCCTTTTGTTGAAATCTTCTTATATATTATTCTCATATATAGTAGAACTTTAGAGGAGCATGTGGAGCATATACGTCTAGTGCTACAGACTCTTAGGGAGAAGAAACTATATGTTAAGCTCTTGAAGTGTGAGTTGCTAAGGAGGAGGTGGAGTACTTTGGGCATATTGTTTTTAAGGATGTTGCTCCTGATCCTAAGAAGGTAGATGTAGTGAGGCATTGGCCTATGCCTAAGGACGTGCAAGAGCTCAGAAGTTTATGGGCTTGGCTAATTACTATCATCTGTTCATTCAAGGCTTCAGTCATTTAGCTCTTCCTTTAACATCTTTTGATGAGGAAGAATGTTGCATTTGAATGGTCTACAAGGCAGAATGCAACATTTGAAGCTTTGAAGACTACGCTGACAACAGCACCAATGTTAGCTATTGCTAATGAGAATGAGTCTTATGAGGTGTACACAAATGCGTGTGGCTATGCCATTGGAGGAGTTCTTATGAAAGCTAGTCATGTCATTGCTTTTGAGAGTCGAAAGCTAAATGATATGTAGTGTCGGTACTTGACTTATGATCAGGAATTGATGGCTGTCATGCATGCCGTGCAGACCTCGGGGCATCCCTTCAAAGTGTTTACTGATCATAAACCTTTGAGGCATTTCTTAAATTAGAAGGATTTAAATGTTAAGCAAGCCTTGGTAAGTGTTTCCACACAAGTTTTCAAGACTTATGATTATCCATTATAAGGAGGGGGAAGGAGAACATGGTTGCATATGGTCTTTCTCATATTAGACAATTGAGTGATATTAAAAAGATCGAAGAAGGTTTGATTTCTTTGATTCCAGTAGTTTGGTGGAGCCTTATGCTAAGTAGAATGGTTTACTACTGTACAAGCAACACCTAGTAATGCTTCAAACAACAAGCTTGTTACAGTAGTCATGCAGAAGATGCATAATAGTCCATTTGCTAGATATGGAGGAGAGAACAAGATGTATGACTTGTGAAACATCGATTCTTTTGGCCTAATATGAAGCAAGACATTGTGGAGTAGTTTGTACTTGTGCTAAGTGCCAGTCAATTAGGCTGAGAGAGTGGCTTAGCCTGGACTGCTGATACCTTTGGAAGTGCCTCAAGGAAGATGAGAGAGTATCTTTATGGATTTTATTACACATCTTCCAAGGACACTATGTTGTAATAAACATGTGTGGGTCATTGTGGATCACTTAAGCAAGTATGCTAAGTTCATTCATTTAAAGAAGAATGTAACAACAAAGGAGTTCGCATTGGTGTATCTGATGCATGTGTATCCTGAGCATGGGATGCTAGAGAACATCGTTTGTGACTGAGACAACAAGTTCACTTCAGCATTTTGGGTGAAGTTCTATAGAGGACTTGGCACTAAGGTGAACTTTAGTAGTAGAGATCACCTGCAGTCAAATGGCTAGATTGAGCATGTGAACCAGGTTCTAGAGGATATGTTGAGAACTTGTGTGGTTGAGAAGCAAGGACAGTGGGACAAGTTCTTACCTTTGGTTGAGTTTGCCTACAACAACAGTAAGCATAACTCTTCTATGCTTACAAAGGCAAGCATCCTCGGTCTCTAGTAGATGTTGAAATATGCTGGGAAGCGGTGAGAGAGGATGTCAAAGCTCATAGCTTGGCTATGGAGATGAATGAGATACTTTTGATGTGTCAAAAGAATTTGGGACTGAGCTAAAAGGCTAGTTAATGAAAAGCACGCTCATAAACAATTCAATGTAGGAGACAAAGTGATTGTGTGAGTCTTCCTCATTGAAGTGTAGTTCTTTACAACCGTTGAGGACTAGGAAGTATGAGAAGCTAAGTCCTCGGCATATTGATCCATACGAAATATCAATGTTGTGGCTTATAAGTTGAGGTTGCCTGAGGGAGTGCAACTACATTTTGTGTTTCATGTGAGTTAACTAAAGAGGGCCTTTATACATGGAGAAGTATTAATACACGCACTTGAAGAGTTAAAAGAGTTTGACTAGGAGGCAACTTGTTTTAAAGAAAAATCATTACGTAAATCTTTGCAAAGTGTACAAATTTTGTACTTAGGACTAAGGGGAAGAAATGTTACAATGGACGTTGGTCTATGTCTTGGTCAAAGGTTGATTGTGATTGATCTCATGGTTAAGGACCCTAATTTTAATTGGGACGACCTTAATTTTAGAGAGCAACAACTTTTGAGAGTGGAGTTCAGTTTGCTGCAGCTACTAGAGGCTCTAAGTTCAGATACTGTGTTGTAGGAGTGTAACATACCATCTGCATTACAACATGCAACATACCAGCCAGGCTTGTGTTGGGCGCAGTACAAGGATATTACCAGCCTGAAAATTCTCACAGAAGAAAAACACGTGTGCACGCAGTTGAGTACATGTTCTACACACGTCTTTCTATATCTATATGTTTTAGAAACGGAGACAAATTCCGCCAACAGGCGGGTGTGCCTTCTTTTGCTCGAGGCCTGGTCTATCTTGGAGATGACCAGCCATCTGTTTCAGCCAGGTAATATTATTTGATAATATACCGTACAGATACTACATTACATATACAGCCTATGTATGATATATAGTATGTATATATATCATATGTGTATTAATGTAAGCCCACACACATACGTGGAAAGTTGTTTGAAATTAATTATATGCGGAACAATGAAGTCAAAACTGGTAAGTCATTGGATGCTCTTTCTGCAACTACTGGCGGCTTACGGACTTGGCTCTGAATATGAGCTTATGAAGCCTGTTTGAGCTATTGTCCATCGTAAAACAAACCCATAGTGTTGATATATAGGACCTATATTTACTTAGGGAGTTGGTAAAGTTTTCATTAGGCAATGCGTTGGAACATTGTAAATTACAGAGCAATCGTAGTCCTGATAACGGATCCGTATGTATATATTTCATAGAATATATAATTTTTTTAATTGTAAATTCATTTTGTTTATTTTACATGGTACAGGAGATTAAGGTTGGATGGTTGATTGAAGCTGAGACAAGGGCAAAATCACTGGATACCTGCAACAAGAACGACGATAGCATAGGAGAAAAATTTTGCACCTGTAGTGTATCGATTTATTGCAAAAACTTATTTGATGCATCAGGATTCTTCAAGATGTTCATGAAGGCAGCTACAGCGCTGATATGCGCAAAACTGGAGTCGATAAGTCGCTTTAGCTCCCTTGGACCCATGTAAATAGGACTCCAACGCAGATCGCTGGCATGTGTGTGATGTCTAACCAACTCCCAGGCCTCCATGTACAGGTATACTTCCTGCTTTGCAAACTCGTAGTGATTGGCCTTAGTGTCGGACACGCACTGAAGAAATTGTCCTGGACTCTCCACATAGCTTGCAGCACCATCGATGATAAGCCAGGTATCCCAGTCGACATCAAAGACGTGCATGTGGCCAGCCACGAGAACTTGTGGGTTGGAGCCTGAGAAGTCCAAGTAGACGAATGTCCTTTCCTTGGTTCTGTAGGCGGCCTTACCCTTGCGCTGCGCCTGATAGCATCTTTTTTTGAGTAATCCAGTATGAGCACCTGGAGTAGTCGCGATAATTGGCACTTTGCATGGCCACAGGTGCGATGTGAGGGAATTGGCAGTACCTGGAGAACTGGCCATAGGCCTGGGTCGTTTCGAGTGTACTCCATGCGGCGAGATGTATTTGATTTTGGAAAGCACAGAGGCAAGCACATCAATCAGGTTGATAATGGCTATTTGGAATGGATCAACAATTCCAACCAGTTGATGCCTTGATAAGGAGGGGGAAAATGAAGCGGGAACAATCAGCAATCAGAAATGTTCATGTCCATGATCTCCTTTCTGACTTAAAGTTCTGTACCAGGAAAAAGGACCTACACAAGGGGAAACGAGTCCATGCAAAGGCAGTGGAAACTGGGAACGAGTCGAACATGTATGTTGCAGCAACACTCATCAACATGTATGCCAAGTGTGGCAGCATGGTAGACGCTCGGACAGTGTTTGACAGTATCCAGGAGCCGCGTGGTGTCCTGGACTGCTGTGATCCTGGGTATGCGGACAGTGCACAAGGTCTTGCTGCCCTGGACTTGTTTTCGAGGATGAAGGATGAGTGCAGATGTCCGCCTGATTCTGTGACATATGTTGCTGCCCTCAAGGCCTGCACGTCACTGGCAGCAGATGGAGATGAAATTGGAAAGAAAAGGTGTTTGGAACGAGGTAGAGAGATACATTTGGAGATTGGTTGCCATATGAATCGTTTGTGCAGAACACGCTCATAGACATGTATGCCAAGTGTGGCAGCATGGTAGACGGTAGGAGTGTGTTTAAGTATCAGGAGCCGGGCGTGGTGTCCTGGAATGCTGTGATCCTGGGATATGCGGATAGTGCACAAGGTCTTGTTGCCCTGGACTTGTTTTCGAGGATGAAGGACGAGAGAAAGTGTGCACCCGATTCCATGACATATGTTGCTGCCCTCAAGGCCTGCACGTCATGGTAGCAGATGGAGATGAAAGTGGAAAGAAAAGGTGTCTCGAACAAGGTAGAGAATACATTTGGATATGGTTGCCATATGAATCAGTTCGTGCAGAACACTCTCATAGACATGTATGCCAAGTGTGGCAGCATGGTAGATGCTAGGAGTGTGTTTGACACAATCCAGGAGCCGAACGTGGTGTCTTGGACTGCTCTGATCCTGGGCTATGCAGACGATGGGCAGAGTCTTGTTGCCCTAGACTGCTTCTCTAGAATGAAAGAGTGTAGATGTGCACCCAATTGTGTGACATATGTTGCTGTTCTCAAGGCTTGTGGTTTGAATGGGGCCTTGGCCATTGGACGTAGGTTCCATTCAGAAATAAGGAATTTGATGCTCGTGTAGTAACATCTTTGGTAGACTTCTATGCAAAATGTGGGAGCATGGAAGAGGCTCGTAGGTATTTGATTTGCACTCACAAACCAGAAATGTATCAACATGGAATGCACTCTTAACAGGTTATGGTAGGTTTGGGAATATTGATTTTGTGTTTAACCTTTTTGAGGCAATGCAAATCAGGATTTTCGACCAAATGCTATTACATTTTTGTGTATGCTTGGATGTTGTAGCCATGCAGGTCTAGTAGCAAAGGCATGGGAGTATCTTGAGGTAATGCCTATGCAGTATGGACTCACCCCTACTGTATGCATTATACCTGTATGGTTGACCTTTTAGGTCGTGCAAATAAATTTGATGAAGCTATTGCTTTGTTACAAAAAATGCCTTGTGATCCTGATGCAGTAACTTGGATGACACTCTTGAGTGCTTGTCGCAAATGGGATAATGTTGAAATAGGGAGGATGGCTTTTAAGTCTTTGGTGGATTTGGATCATAATATAGCATCTGCTTATATACTCATGGCTGAGATATACGGTAATAAGGGTATGTGGGAAGAGAAAGAGAAAATATTGAAAACAAAAATGAAGTTTAGTGCTTGGAAATTGCCTGAGCAAGCATATGTTATGGATGAGTTGGGAAGAATGATTAAATTTATGGTTGGGGAGGAGGATTCTACATATGTTGAAAACAAATTGAAACAGTTTTTTAAATATATGCAAGAACATGGATATGTTGTTGAATCATATAATATAAATTATTTCATAATGAATGATGAAAAGGAGAAAGCATTATGTGGGCATATTGAGAGGCATGCTATTATTTGGCATTTTGAATATACCTCATGGAGAAGTTATTAGAGTTGTTAAAAATATAAGGATGTGTAACGATTGTCATTGGTTGACTAAGATGATTTCTAAAATCTTTAAAAGAATTATAATGGTAAAAGATGACAGTCAGTTCCATATTATGAAAAATGGCAATTGTTCATGTGGAGATTATTGGTAATAAAATTTATAAATTATAAAGTTTAAGAAATAACTAGTAAACTTACCTCTCATTGTTTTTTTAATAACACAAAAATCCTATTTTTTCTACTTTTCATGATTCTATGAGCGAGGCAGTTGACATATTAAAAAAAAGGAATATTTTATTCATGGAAAGCATGTGTTTCTTGCTTGGTATAGATGACCTTGTGACACGAAAAAAAAAGTGCACAAACACTGACTTTCACTTGTAGCATTGATTGAGGTGGTACTCTTACCTTAACAAACGCAAGAATTTTCGTCTTATTAAAACAACAAGAATGAGTACAATTGTGTTTAACATGGATGCTTAATAAGTCATTTAAACCATATGGCATGTGCACAAGTATAAATTTAGGCTCATTAAATTTAAATTAAATCAAGTAGTCAACATACGCAAGAGTATAAGATTTCTTCCATCCTTAAACTCTTGATTTGTCAAACACCACCTTAAACATATGCATATAAGTGTTTTCCAATTTGTTCATTTAATGACTTCTTCTTCATCTTCAATCAAGACCATGCTGTTGTTGATGTTCTTCATGGGGTTGCTTCTTGTGCATGTTGCATGCTAGTAAACGAATTGTTAGAGAGACATTGATTATGTTGCTGGTAGCTAGTGCAAAGTCTTTGTTATAATCCTTAGTGAGCCAATCCTGAGATGCTGCTCTCACTAGACTGCTACCATGGCTTCAATAAACTATAGTAGTTAAGTTGTTGTTAGTTTCATTTATGAGTACTCAAAGAAAGAAAAACTCAAACTCCCTAGAGAGTTGCAGTGTATATTGATTCTAGAATTCCCCATGGAGAAATTTGGACATATGGAGTGAAAAGTAAACCTTTATGGAGCTAGCTCAAAGCTGCTTCACATCCATGCTCTAGTTTTAATATTTGGAAGCAAGAGAGTCCACAAATTAAATCATAATGTACCTTGCTATGCTCCAGTACCTGGGCTTAGTTGAGAATATTCTAGAATCTTCTTTAATGATTTTCATAGTGTTGGCTAGAATATTTATGGTCAACAGAAGTCTTCAAAAGGAATATTTTTTTAAGCATGTTGTTAATTCACACTTATATATATTGCTTATATTTAAAGGTGTTTGTCGAGTTCAAAGAATTTATTCCCTTCTAAGCCTGTAGGTCTTCTTCTCAAGTTCGATGGCCTATTCACAAAACAAAATGTACACTATTGTTACTAGCATCATTATCTTTTAAGTCATGGCATTATAGTTTGGACAAATAGTGTAACTTTGAGATTTTATGAAATGCAGTTGAAGTTATACTAAAGTACGTTTGAGGGCAATAGAAGTTATCTTGATTTTAAATTGTAATCAAGCACAAGGCAGGGAAAAGGTTCATCTTTGTATTATATCGGTTCCAATTTCAACACTAGTAAATGAATTTGTGATGGTGTATCCTTAAGATGAGTTTGTTAAGGTCTTAGACATGATAATATAGAGAAACTAGATTCATCAAGCGCAAAATTGAGAATATTCCAACAAAAATGGAAAAATAAGTGAATGCACTCAAGTGAGTATAGTTTGCAATATGAAATAAAGTTTTTTACTAAAAAAAAGAGGCTCTATGTTCTAGAAGGGAGAAGTTGTTAAGGGAATAGGAATGTTATGACCCATATAACAAATTAAAGAATATTCCCTCAAAAGGTATAAGTCAAAATATTCTCTAAAGGATGTACATAGATCTAGAAGAATCTAAAAAGGATATAGATCTAGGGTATAAAAGGGAAATAGAAGAATTAAGGAGGACAATCTAATATTGGAAGTCTTTTGGAGAGCAGCATGTGGAGACTAGAGATAACTCGGGGGAGGGTGGTCTTGTGAGGGTCTCTAATTTGTACATAGTGGTGCCTAATAGGAAATGATAGCGATGTTAGTGAATATGTTAAGACACGCTCCACATGTCAACAAGTGAATAATCGATCATAAAAATAAACTGGGAAGTTGTAGTATATACTAATTCCAAAATGGCCATTCTAAAGTGTCACATGATTGTGGAAGTCTCATGGTTTTGATTCTGTTTTTGAAGGTTGTACATTTCATTCCCACAGTAAAGACATTGAAATTAAGACAAGCAGCAAAGTTGTTCTTCCACAAGGTTGGAAGAGTGTGCAACTTATTGTGTCAGAGTTTTAACCCAAAGGGCCAACATGTGGCAACACGTGGCTGCCAGGTGGCCATTTGGCGTCATCACCCTGTGTGAGCAACGCTAAATTTCCCAACAACCCTTAGGGTTAGACTCTAATGCCCAAGTGGACAAGAGACTTAGGGTTTAGCCTAAGTCTCCTTAGAATGTCTGCCCCTAGAACCCTTGAGGGATAACCCTAGTTGACTTAGGGTTTAGCCTAAGTCTCCCTAGAGTGTCTGCCCCCAAAACCCTTGAGGGATACCCTAATTGACTTAGGTCTTGCCCTAGAATACCTAGACATGCTCATGCCCTAACCCTCATCAAGGAGACGTGTGTTCCACACATACCTGGACAGAGCTAAGGCATTGTCACTTACCCCTTGAGGAATCACCCTCATCCGGGAGTACAACCCCTTTAGGGCAACAAGGGGTACCGAACCACGAAACCCCTAAGGGTTTGAGTGACCAGTCATACCCTTAGTGAGGACACGAGTGTGCGCCGTAGTGGACATGAGTGTTCTGCTAAGCAAACTCCCTAAGGCTAGGTTTGGGATAACCCTAAGCAGATGACCTTGCGAGTGCCTCACGAAAGGGCTCTTGCTAACATGTTTAGGTTGTTCAACCCTTGAATTCCAAGGAGAACACTCCCCTAGCCAAGTGTGCCAAAGCACACCTAGTTATGAGACCTAACCTCCCTTGAGCGGATGCCCAAGGCTTAGCACCCTAGTGCAAGCACAAGCAGTCTGTTTGCTAAAGTATCCAACCCCTTGGCGACAAGCCTATGACATAACCCCAAAGGGCGTGCCTCAGGCATTGTACCATGTGACGTTTAGCCCAGTGTCACATCTCCATGTGACAATGCCTTCCCCGATGTGGGCTATCATGCCATAGCCCTTAGATTCAAGAGTTGCACCAAGTGCCACAAACGTGGCTCCTAAATGCTGACTCTAACCCCTCAATGAACCCTTAGGAACCAAGTAACATGAACCTGTCAAACAAGATCCCACGCTCACAGTTGGACAAGGACACGAGTGCCTTGCTTGGCCGTGAGTGCTACACCTAGCTTGACGTGGAGGAGGAGGCTGGAAACAAGCCTCAACCTCTGCCTCTTGGAACGTGCATTCCACAAGACCTCCCAGCATGGATTCGCCAACGTTAAGGGTAAGCTACCCCGAAGGTGGGACGTACCCCTGGCATCTGGAAGTTAGGGCGGCACAACAGAGGGTTGTGCCTTGACGACACAAGCTAGAGCTTGCACCGGAGAAGAGTAACGAGCTCAGTCATGAACCCAGGAACCCTCACTCCTATATACTACCTTATTTATGTGACAGAGCCCCCCCCTGTTTTCCTGTTTACATAAGTGGGCTAGCACTGAAATCTCATTCCCAGAGGGAACATACTTGGTGAGTTATCCATCGACCCCTAAACCCTAACCTGTCAAACCTGGGGTATTTCTAAGCATATCCGACATGCCGAACTCACCGGAACTAGCCATTAATCCAACTGGACACGAAAAACGAGGGTAAGAGTTTTCTAGAAGGTAAGTGCTACCTTCGCCTAGAGTTTCTCGAGATATCTAAGGACAACGCCGGACTACCCCTAAACACCTAAGTGCACTAAGCGGGGCTGTTTCTCACTACATCTAGGGCTTGTCAACATAGTACAGTAGGTAACAACAGTCAACGTCCAAAGTAAAGAGGAGTCATAGTAAAAACTATGACATATTGGAAATAATGGTCACAAAGTGAGATCCTTGATTTATGGATAAGTTTTAAAAATGGTTGTTCAAACAAAATGGTACCATGTTAAAGTTTAATATGGCTTACCATCTGCAAACAAATGATTAAATGGAAAGAGTAAACTAACAAGTTAAGGATTATCTCAAGTGTTATTTTCATGGTGATTAATTTAATTAGGCTGAGCACTTAGATATGGTTGAGATATGTTATAATAACTCCACACATTACAATCGGGTGTAGTCTGATGGAAGTGTTGATTGAGAATAAAGGTGGTATTCCATAAAGTATGGTGTTATTGACCTTATCTAGCATAGTTCATTGAATAATTGCATTGTGCATATAATGCTCGTTAAGTAATGACTATAGCATAAAAAAGGTAGCATCAACAATATGATAAGCATTGGCATGATATAAAATATCATGTTGGAAATATGGTACTACTAAGTACCAAAAACCTAAAAGTTTCAGCAACTCTCTTGAAGAAATTTCTATTGCTATATATAGGTTCATATGAGGTGATAAAGCAAGTTGATAATGTGCCTATAAGTTATATCTTCCTTAAGAGTTGGGAGCGATAAACAATGTGTTCCACATTAATTTGTTAGAGCAATTTTACAAGGATTAGACGCATCCAAAGAGATAATTTAACTTCCACATGTCTTCTGAATTGGTCGGTGATATAAATGAGTATAAAGTTGAGTCCATATTAAATGTGTGGGATGTCAAACATTGAGGAATGCAAAAACGTAAGCCCAAATATCTTGTCAAGTGGTAAGGGTATCTAACATGTGAATTGATATGGGAACCATTAGAGAATTTATAAAATACAATGGAGTTCGTGAATGAGTTTGAGGTGAAATCTTAAACTGATTATAATAGATCCAATGGTATCGAGTTGGGATGAAAGTTATTGTTGAGGACTTTGTAGGCTAGATGTGGGGTGACTTATGTAGCCTTGGTGGTTGCTAGGACACTATTGCCAATGCCCAGTCCCAAGGGTTTGTATTGGAGGCCCGGCCTTACTTCGGGAGATGCGGGAAGGTGCGGTGATGGCCTCTACCCAAATGCCGCGAGGGTTGTGTATAGGTGGATTGGAGCTCCCTTAGGGTAGTGTTGCTGCCTCCTCGAAAAGGTGCAGCTGGATGAGGAGGGGGGAAGGAAGAGGAAGATCTGGTGAGGGTGGCTGTAGACAGAAGAGATCTATAAGTTTATTGCCTGTTGAGATACAAGTGTCCCCCTTCCCAGAAAAGGCAGAGCAAGATAAAATGAAGAAGATGAACTAGAAGGACCTCGACCCTGCTTACCTTCTTACTTAAATAGTGGGTTGGCTGGTGCTAGGCCTTAGGCCCAGGTGGCACTCCCCCATTGGTCTACTGCCTTGTGGCTAAGTCTTGTCCTATGGCATTAATGCGCTTCCCTCACATGTGCTGTCCCGAGTACCTTGGTAGTTAATCTGGACAATTGGATCTAGCCCATTGTCAGTGCTGCTCGACAGCTGTCACTATTGGTCAGTACCTGTTGTACCTTCCTTGCTCGGCCATTTGGCCTTGCTGCTCGTTCGTGTTGGACGGCGGTCAAACCACTGTCAACTACACCTTCTTTATTCATTAGTTGCCTTGGCTAATTACCATTTAGGAGTAAATGTAGGGTCAACAGTGGCACATACCCAAGCAGCCACTCATTAACTGCCACATGGAGAATATTTTGCATGATTTTCCGCCATTGCCAAGAGCTTAGGATTTTCAGATGCTCAATCTTTGTCTTTGAGGGGAGATTGGTGCTTCTAGGGACCACTGTTGGGATCAACGCCTCAAGACTGTCTTTTTGATATCAGTTTTTGAGTGGTTTGCTAATGCTATTGGTTTTGCTTAGTAAGATGACGAGTGAGACATGCAAGTGTGCTATTAGCTAGCAATTCTATCACTAGTTTAGCTACATTTGCCCCCAGGCTCCCATTTGACTCTTAGAGTTCAAGGAATCCAGTCCCCCCTACATTGAGGAGGCTGCTAACAACGAGAGTAGCTAGTGTTTTTTGCTTGTCGACCCACAATGCAATTGGAGTTTTGGTGATGAAGTTGTGGCTCAAATGCTAGATACAAAGCTTTTGGCCCTCCTTGCCAAGCTTTAGTCCCTTCCACATGATGACATGCCGAGTTGAGGAAGTCTAGCAACTTCTATGCACTGCATAAGCTGGATGAGCTCTTGGAACAAGGCTATTCCACTCATGCTCCCCCCACTTCCAAAGCCCCACATCAGGCACCACTAAAAGAGAGAGAGAGGGTCCCTAGCCAAGGTGCATCCAAGGGAAGGAGGGATGCAGATGATTCAACAACCAATGTTTGCTCCAAAGTTTTTTTCCTGTTCTCATTGGAGTGCCAATAGAGTACATTTTAATTATGCACGTCTCTAAGGAGGCACTGCAAGGCATGAAGAAATCGAGGGTGGCTTTGCAGCACTAGGTGTGTGGACTCAATTCAATGTAGTCGAGGCTGTGACAAATGTGTAGAACCAGATTTTCTTTGTGTACTTAAGCAATCGTTTGGCTCTCAGGCGTATGCTCTAGCTTGAGTACATCAAGTTTCATGGCAACTTAGTGCTCTTTCAAGAGTGGACGAACGATTTTTCCTCCAATGACTATGCCACCTTTAGGTACTCAGCAAAGGTGTGTTTCCCCCACATGCCCCCTTGTTATTGGAACAATTAAGGCCTTGACATTAGAACTAGATAGAGTCCTACAAGTTGACATAGTCAAGGGGAGAGCACCCAAAGCACTTGGGCATCCAACGACTTATCATGTCCTGCTAGTGTTCATAACAAGTGAAGAGAAGATAAATGTGGAGGTGCAATACCTTAATGTGGGCCTAGTGAATCTTAAATTGTGCGATGATGGTGGGAGATAATGGGTAGAGATAGATAGAGAATCCTCTCTCATGTCCTAAAGCACCCATGGCATATTAAAGGTGAATGTTGGATCCCTCATGTTGAAAAGGGAAAACAACAAGTCTCTCGTAAACAATCACCCTCAAAATCCCCACCAAGAAAGTACATGATGAAGGGGCAATATAGTGCCCATCAACAACAACTAGTAACTAGTGTCCTTGCATGAGGAGAAGTTGCAGACAACGGAAAAGAGGTGCCCCCAAGGGGATCCTGAGTAGCACTAGACATACACATGGTTGTCACATCTCAACCAATAAAGAAATCAAGGCCAAGCTTAGGGAGCTTCCAACAAACCTAGCGCTCCATGTTATTGGACATGAAACTCAAGAGGGGGAATATATCATGTTATAGTTCTTACTATGATTGCTCTTTACTTTATACATTAACTATTGTTACCTACCAAACTATGTGATAAGTCTTTGGTATAGAAGAAATAGGCTGCTTATTACACTTGGGTATCTCATAACGGTCTGGCAAGGTGTTGTTAGGTATTTGTAAAAAACTATGAGTGAAGCTAGCACTTCCATTTAAATTTTTTTCCCTCGTTTTGATGTTGCAATTGATGAATTCGATGTGTCAGATATGGCTAGAAAGACCCCTAAGGTTGACCTAACCTAGGGTTGCCCTAACCCCACGCTCTAAAACCCTCATGTTAGGGTTTAGGGGTTGATAGGTTGATATGTTAAACTCATCAAGTATATTTTCTATTAAGAATAAAATTCCGTGCTAACCCATTTTACAAAATAGGAAAACAAGGGGCTCTATCACATATATTAAGTAGAATAGGTGTGGGAAAAATATGCCAAAGACTAAGAGGTGTTTGGTTCCTTCCTCCCCATTGGCATAAGTTAAGGCACACCCTTTGTGATGCACTAACTTCCAGCCGATAAGGGTATGTCACACTCTAAGGGTAGCTTACCCTTATCATTGGCAAATCCATGCTTCGAAGGTCTTGTCGAAAATAACATTCTAATGGTCAAAAGTTAAGGCATGTTTCTAACCTCCTTTATGTCAAGTTAAGAGCAGCACTCGCAGCTAAGCAAGGCACATTCATATTCTTGTCCAATTGTGGGCATGGGATCTTGGTTGATAAGTTTGCTTAATAAAGGGGTTTTAGAATTGGCATCTACAAACCACATTTGTGACACTAGGTGTTGCTCTTGAGTTTGAGGGGCTATGACGAAATAGCTCACATTTTAAGAAATGGTATTACATAAACATGTGACACTAAGTTAGATAACACACGGTACAATGCCTAAGGCACTCTCTTTAGGGTTTTGTCATGGCTTTAATGTTGAGGGGTTGGACACTCTAGTAAGTAGGCATGCTTGTGCTTGTAGCAAGATGCTAAGCCTTGAGTATTCGCTCAAGAGAGGTTAGGTCTCATAACTAGGTGTGCTAGTAAGCACAATTAGTTAAGGTGTTCTTCTTGGGGATGTGTAAACATGTCCAAGAGTCGAACAACCAATAGTCATTAGTAAAACCCTTTCGTGATGCACTCACATGGTCACATGCTTAGGGTTTTCCAAACCTAACCTTAGGGGTTTGCTTAGCATAACACTTGCATTCGCCTCAGGTGCACACATGTTAACATTAAATATTAACCTAGGGACTAGGGTATGACTTGCGTTAGTCATGGGTCAAGGTCCCCTTTTTCCCTAAAGGGGTTGCACTCATGAATGAGGGTGATTCCTCAAGGGGTAAGTGACGATGCCTTAGCTATGTCATAAGGATATGTGTGAGACATGTCTCCTTAGTGGGGTTAGGGCATGAACCTTTTTAAGTCTCATGGGGCAGGGTCTTAAAGTCTACTTGAGTTATCCTCTGGGGTTCAAGGGATAGTCATTCTAGGGGACTTAAGGTAAGAGCCTAAGTCTCATGCATATTTAAGCATTTGAGTTAGACTCTCAGGATTATTTTGAAAGACTTAGCATTGCTCATACAAGTTGTTGACACAAGATGACCACTTGGCAGCCACATGTTACCATGTGTTGGCCCTTCAAGTTAAAACTATGACATGCTACTTACACCCAAGTGTGGGAACACAACCCGAAAAGGAGTCACCTTCACAATGGTAGAAAATGAGACCTCTAACCAAGAATGTGCAGTTGTGGAAAGGATTGCAAGTGAATTACAATGCCAATGGAGGCAGTTAAGCAATTGCACACTTGTAGATATGTGATAAGGATAGAAGGGAACACAGTGTTCCTTGGCCACGTGGAGGAACCTAATGACACTTGCTAGAGCACTACTCTCCAACTCTTTGAGTTGGCAGCATGGCCTACAATTGCACCTATATCCTCTCAGGTCCCAAGGCAAAGATTCAAACATGGCTGATAGGTTGTTTGCCCCACATGCTTCCCAAGCACCCATTGTGGAGAACTTTGGAGCACATAACTTGTCAAGTGCTTTGTTAGAGGGCTCAACCCCTGAAACAAGCACTATGAGCTACCACATACTCCACAAAAGACACTATCTAGGAAGACAAATACTCAAGTTGCCAATTTAGGAGGTTAGACAACATTTGACCTAGGAATAGATAGGTTGTCGGTGGTGACATGGAACATCTAGGGGCTTGGATGCAAGAGGAAAACCCAACATTAGGCAGGAAGTTAAGGGAGATCAAGCCATTTGTTTCCAAGAAACCAAACTCTTGGGATTCAAGAGCTCGTCTCTCACCATAATGGTTTGGAGAAAGGGGGCGTGCTGGTTGTGGAGGCAAGCGGCACCAATGGGGGATTGGCTATCTTGTGGAGTGCATCCCTCACTCCAAGAATTGAATAGATGATCAAGGGACCAGGCCACAAATGAGGGAAGAAGTTAGGTTTTATTAATGTGTACATCCCAAATTCAGCATTTAATAGGAGCAAATTGTGGAAAGAGATTTGCGTGGAGCTCACAACTACGGGCAGGGAGGTCTCTCAGGGTGATTTCAATATAACTGAGTCCATGGAACAAAAGAACATTGGGGACCCTACACTTAGAGGTGGGGACCTTCTTGAGTGGAGTGTGACCAAGTCTAAACTAGGAGTATTCTTGATTCCATTAGCTAATGCAAAGTTCCCATGGCATAGAGACGGCACTAGTTGTTTATTAGATAGATTCTATGCTCCACATAGCTTGCAACGAAATAAGGTGGAATTCTACAAGTCCATGATGGGGGAAGTGTTGGTTGGTGGTGGTATGGCCACCACCAAAGCGAATATCCGGCATGCACAAGCGACAGCCCCCAAATAGAGGTTGAGACCCTAGGCATGTGGCCGGTGGTGGCAACCTCATAACGACAGCATGGGTGGATAGCAATAGTTGTCAGGCAGCCCTAACATATTGAGACAGGAGCATTGACAACATGTTAGATCCAGTTGTTTAGATCAACTACCCAAGGCACAAAGGATGGCACATATGGGGGAGGCGCTTAAGACAATTGACCTAGTACCTAGTCTTATTGAAGGTACCCAATGGGAGGATGTCACTTGGTTTACGGATGGTGTTGGAATTCTTGACTGAAGAATTTTGTTGTTTGGCCACGTGAAACACCATGAATCTCTTGGGCAGAACCACATCATATGTTGTACATACTCCTCTAAACATGGAGGCTTAGAATTTACCACATATAACAGCTTCTCTACTTCATCTTCCATGTTCTTACATTATTAGCTAGAGCAATCATCTGCAACAAGGCTTGGTTATTGGCCAAGCTACCATAGTCAGATTTGGGTCCTAGAATTTTTTTCAAACTCAAGCTTTTCATCTGGGGCTCAACCAAAGCCTAGTTGAAATTGTAGATGGGTTCTCTCAAAGACCAACTAGAGATTGGCCTAGCCCTTTTTTTCACCCAACTAGAGTTGGGCTTGAGCTCAGTTTGGCTCAGGATCAACTAGAGCCTAGCTGAAATTGCAGCCGGGCTTTGGGAGAGCTTAGCTTGAGTCTTTTTCAGCTTTGTGCTCAACTAGAGCTGACTAAAATTGCAGAGCTGAATGTTTGTTTTACCAAGTTAAAATATATAGATATTTAAATGTTCGTATCTTACATAAAACTGCATAAACTGCATGGTGAATACACACACACACAATATGCTAAAGTCATATGTATAGTCTAACTATACACATGTACAACACATACATATGTGATGTGTGCATGCTATGTTCTATGCATTTGCTTATGTGGTTGTTTATTTTGTTATAGCTTCTTTCCGAGTGGAAAGTAATGCCAAAAATGTTAGCATTCGAGTTTAAACAAATAAGGCAGAGAAGAAGAACATTATATATATATATGTGTGTGTGTGTGAGAGAGAGAGAGAGATTGAACACTTACACAATACACAAAGCTTCTTAAAGAAGCCACTACCCTCACATGAAGAAAGAGAACTTGGGTAAAACAAATATTCAACGATTGAAATTTTGAATATAAAGGAATTTACAAAAACTCCCCACCTTTAAGAAAAAGATTTAATTTATAATTAAAGATAGAATCCATATACATCTTTAATAGTTAAGTGTAATTATAAATAAGGATTATTCCTTAGTGGATTGATGTCATGACATCCAAAAAAAAAGTTGGTGGGAATGCCCCCTTGGATTTACCCTTCTGCACCTGATAGAAGAGTTTTTGCATTCTTTCTCGAGGGTTTGAGTAATACAGTATGAGCACCTGGAGTAGTCGCGATAATTGGTACTTTGCATGGCCACGATGTGAGGGAATTGGTACCTGGAGACCTGGCCATAGGCATGGGTCGTTTCGAGTGTACTCTATGCGGCAAGATGTGTTTGATTTTGGAAAGCACAGAGGCAAGCACATCAATCAGGTTGATAATGGCTATTTAGAATGGATCAACAACTTCCAACCAGTTGATGCCTTGACAAGGAGGGGGAAAATGAAGCGGCAACAATCAGCAATCAGAAATGTTCATGTCCATGATCTCCTTTCTGACTTAAAGTCCTATACCAGGAAAAAAGACCTGCACAAGGGGAAACAAGTCCATGCAAAGGCAGTGGAAACTGGTAACGTATCGAACATATATGTTGCAGCAACACTCATCAACATGTACGCCAAGTGCGGCAGCATGGTAGACGCTCGGACAGTGTTTGACAGTATCCAGGAGCCGGACGTGGTGTCCTGGACTGCTGTGATCCTGGGCTATGCGAACAGTGCTCAAGGTCTTGCTGCTATGGACTTGTTTTTGAGGATGAAGGACGAGTGCAGATGTCCGCCCGATTCCACGACTTACCTTGCTGCCATCAAGGCCTGCACGTCAGTGGCAGCAGATGGAGATGAAACTGCAAAGAAAGGGTGTCTCAAACGGGGTAGAGAGATACATTTCGGGATTGGTTGCTATATGAATGACTTCGTGCAGGTTACGCTCATAAATATGTACGCGAAGTGCGGCAGCATGAAAGACGCTAGGAGCGTGTTTGACAGTATCCAGGAGCCGGACGTGGTGTCCTGGAATGCTGTGATACTGGGATATGCGGACGATGGGCAGGGTCTTGCTGCCCTAGACTGCTTCTCCAGAATGAAAGAGGAGTGCAGATGTACCCCAATTGCGTGACTTATCTTGCTGCCCTCAAGGCCTGCACATCACTGGCAGCAGATGGAGATGAAACTGGAAAGAGAAGGTGTCTGGAACGAGGTAGAGAGATACATTTGGAGATTGGCTGCCATATGAATCGGTTCGTGCAGAACACGCTCATAGATATGTATGCCAAGTGTGGCAGCATGGTAGAATCTAGGAGCGTGTTTGACAGTATCCAGGAGCCGGACGTGGTGTCCTGGAATGCTGTGATCCTTGGATATGCAGACAGTGGACAAGGTCTTGCTGCCCTAGACTTGTTTTCGAGGATGAAGGACGAGAGAAGTTGTTCGCCTGATTCCGTGACATATGTTGCTGCCCTCAAGGCCTGCACGTCAGTGGCAGCAGATGGAGATGAAAGTGGAAAGAAAAGGTGTCTGGAACGAGGTAGAGAGATACATTTGAAGATTGGTTGCCATATGAATCAGTTCGTGCAAAACACACTCATAGACATGTATGCTAAGTGTGGCAGCATGGTAGACGCTAGGAAAGTTTTTGACAGTATCCAGGGGCCGGACGTGGTGTCATGGACTGCTCTGATCCTGGGCTATGCGGACGATGGGCAGGGTCTTGTTGCCCTGGACTGCTTCTCCAGAATGAAAGAGGAGTGCAGATGTACGCCCAATTGCGTGACTTATCTTGCTGCCTTAAGGCATGCACGTCACTGGCAGCAAAAGAAGATGAAACTGGAAAGAAAAGGTGTCTGGAACGAGGTAGAGAGATACATTTGGAGATTGGTTGCCATATGAATCAGTTCGTGCAGAACACACTCGTAGGCATGTATGCCAAGTGTGGCAGCATGGTAGACGCTAGGAGTGTGTTTGACAGTATTCAGGAGCCGGACGTGGTGTCTTGGAATGCTGTGATCCTGAGATATGTGGACAGTGCACAAGGTCTTGCTGCCCTGGACTTGTTTTCGAGAATGAAGAACGAGAGAAGATGTGCGCCTGATTCTGTGACATATGTTGCTGCCCTCAAGGCCTGCACGTCACTGGCAGCAAATGGAGATGAAAGTGGAAAGAAAAGGTGTTTGGAACGAGGTAGAGAGATACATTTGGAGATTGGTTGCCATATGAATCAGTTTGTGCAGAACACGCTCATAGACATGTATGCTAAGTGTGGCAGCATGGTAGACGCTAGGATTGTCTTTGATATTATCCAGGAGCCGGACGTGGTATCCTGGAATGCTCTGATCCTGGGCTATGCGGACGATGGGCAGGGTCTTGTTGCCCTGGATTGCTTTTCCAGAATGAAAGAGGAGTGCAAATGTGCGCCCAATTGCATGACCTATGTTGTGCCCTCAAGGCATGTGGTTTGAATGGGGCCTTAGCCATTGGACGAAGGTTCCATTCAGAGATAAAGGAATTTGATGCTTATGTAGTAACATCTTTAGTAAACTTTTATGCGAAATGTGGGAGTATGGAAGAAGCTCATGAGGTATTTGATTTGCACCCACGAGCAAGGGATGTATCAACATGGAATGCGCTCTTAATAGGTTACGGTAGGTTTGCAAACACTAGTTCTATCTTTAGCCTTTTTAATATAATGCAGGATCAGGATTTTCGACCGAATACTATTACATTTTTGTGTATGCTTGAATGCTGTAGCTATGCAGGTCTGGTAGAAAAGGCATGGGAGTACCTTGAAGTAATGCCTACGCGATATGGACTCACCCTACTGTGATGCATTACACATGTATGGTTGACCTTCTGGGTCGCAAAAACAAGTTAGATGAAGCTATTGCTTTATTACAGAAAATGCCTTGTGATCCTGATGCAGTGACTTGGATGACACTCTTGAGTGCTTGTCGCAAATGGGATAATATTGAGATAGGGATGATGGCTTTTAAGTCTTTGGTGGATTTAAATCAAAAAAAGGCATCTGCTTATATACTCATGGCTGAAATATATGGTAATAGGGGTATGTGGGAAGAGCAAGAAAGAGTGTTAAAAACAAAGATAAAGTTTAATGCTTGGAAATTGTCTGAGCAAGCTTATGTTATAAATAATTTAGGGATGATGGTTAACTTTATGGTTAAGGAGGAAGATAATGTGTATATTGAAGACAAATTAAAATAGTTTTTTAAAGACATGTAGATATGTTGCCAAATCATATAGCATAAGTCAATCCATAATGGAGAATGAGAACAAGAAGGCATCTATGCTCGGAGAATGTACAAGTCTACTTCAAGTGCCCCATTGTCCATAAGTATCTTGCCCTGAGTTATTTCAAGAGAGAGGTGTGCTATTGTTTATGGCAACAATTATTAAAATTGTTAAAAATATGAAGATGTGTAACAATTATCATTAGTCAAACAAGATGATTTTCAAGAGTTATAATGATAATAGATAACGTCAGTTCCATGTTATGGAAAATGATAATTGTTCATATAAAGATTATTGATGATAAAATTTATAAAATGTAGTAAACTTGCCCGTTCCTCAAATCACATAGAAATCTTATTTCTCCTACTTTCTCTAGGGTTGCTAATGTATTCAAGAAGAGGGAAGCATGCAACTCTTGCCTAGCATAAACAACCTTATGACGAGAAAGATATAAGTGCATGGACACTAGCTTTCACTTGTAGTAAGAATTTTCATCTTATTAAAATAGCAAGAATAAGTACAACGAGAAGGCATCAGCAAAATTAATCTCATCGATGCCCAAAGAGGGCAAGAAGGCATTGGTAAGACAAATCCTACCAAAACCCCCCATCGAAAATGTTTTAATAAACTGTTCCTAAAAACTAAGGGGCTTTTTGTACAAACCAGGGTTTTATATTTACTATGTCATAAAATATACTATAAACTAGGGTTTAAGAACTTTATGTTGTAAACCAAGGTTATTTTAAAGTTCCATCAACATGGCAAAACATTTAAATATAATAAGGAATAGGTTTAGGATGTATGGCACAACAATTCTATTTATAAGTCATCCATTAACTTCAAATTTAAATTACACGGTCTTTTTAATTTATTAAGTTTTAAATACTCAATTATTCATTCATTTGAGTTTGTATTATTTATTTTTTTCTTATTTAAGTATGACTAAATTACATAACTTTACTTTGTTATTTGTTTTATTTATTTTATTAATTTTAAATTTATATACATAATATATTAACATTAAAAATCATAAAACAAGAACCATAATATTTCATTTAAATTTATTAAACCGTACATGTCACTAGAAAGTGACTATATAAGAAATTTAACATAGTAGCTTCATTTTTCTTATAGTATTTACTTTGCTAAGCAAGATAACCTTTATGATTGATACAACACTTAAAAAAATTATAATAAACTTAATGAAGTATTACAATTGTTAATTACCGTCAGGACACTGGTGCCATATCTAATTTTGCATAGGACCATGACTAGATTAATTTTGTAATCACATAAAGCCTCAAGTAAGGTCCATTTATGTTAAATGTGTGATCAGGAAATGTTACGACCCGTATAACAAATCAAAGAATATTCCTCATAAAGGAGAATTAAGGAAGGCACCCTAATATTGAAAGCTTTTGAAGAGTAGTGTGTGGCGACTAGGGATAACTCGAGGGGTTTTGTGAGGGTCTCTAGTTTGTACATAGTGGTGCCTAACAATTGGTATCGGAGCAAGGTTCGAGATGAGTGACCTATGGGAAGGAGAGGATAATGCCACCTGTGTGGAGATGTTGGACATTGAAAAGCAAATTGTCCAAGGAGGAGCAAGTCTAAGGGCAAAAGTTTCAATGGCAGCAAGGACAAGTAGACACTTAAGAAGCTTCAGGAGATGGAGCGTGGAGAGGAGCACAAGGAGACTTCTTTAAACCATAAGGTAAATTTCTATCTCAACAGGTAAACTACATAGCACGAAAGGAGCCACATACACGTGCTATTGTGGTGGAGGGATGACTTGGTGAGCGTCCAGTGCGAGTCTTTGTAAATAGCAGGAGTAGCGATAACTTTGTGTCAACAAAGTAGTGGAGGAGTGTAGCTTGCCCATGAAGACTGTGCCTCAGTACAAAATTGAGGGCTTAGCTATCATACAGAGCTATAGTGCTTGAGTGGAGGAGTTACAACTAGAGGTTGGTAAAACCCAGCTGGTGGAGCTACACGAAGACTATGCCTCAATATGAAATTGAGGGCTCAGCTATCACATAGAGCTACAGTGCTTGTGTGAAGGAGTTACAGCTGTAGGTTGGCAAAACCCAGCTAGTGGAGCTGCAGGAAGATTGTGCCTTAATACGAGATTGAGGGCTCAGATGTCACACAAAGTGAAAGTGCTTGTGTAGAGGAGTTACAGTTGGACGTTGGCAAAACCCAGCTGGTGAAGTTGCACGAAGACTGTGCCTCAATACGAGATTGAGGGCTCAGCTATCACATAGAGCTACAGTGCTTGTCTAGAAGAGTTACAGCTGTAGGTTGGCAAAACCCAGCTGGTGGAGCTACACAAAGGCTGTGCCCCAATACGAGATTGAAGGCTCAAATGTCACACAAAGCGAAAGTGCTTGTGTGGAGGAGTTACAGTTGGAGGTTGGCAAAACCCAGTTGGTGAAGACTTTCTTTCTTGCAGAGCTAGTGCATGTGGACCCCATCCTTGGGATGAGTTGAGTGGAGCAATGGCCAATTCCTAGCAATGTACAAGAGTTACGAAGTTTCTTGGTTATTACTGGCGGTATGTCAAGGATTATGCCAAGAAAGCTTCTCCGTTAACTAGGTTACTAAGGAAGGACGTTCTCTTGCATGGAGTGTTTCAGAGAAGAGCAGTTTCCAAGCTTTGAAACAAACTTTGTTACGTGCACCAGTTTTATGTATTGCAGATCTCTCTAAGCCTTATGAGGTATTGTGTGATGCAAGTGGAGTGGCCATTGGAGCTGTACATATGCAAGAGGGAAGGCCTATTTCTTATGAGAGTTGTACTTTAAATCCTCCAGAGCAACGGTACTCAATGTATAAGCAAGAACTATTGGCTATTGTTAATGCATTACGAGTTTGGAGGCATTATCTTTATGGTGCAAGTTTCAAGGTGTTTACAGATCACAAGCCTTTGGTGTATCTGTTCACATAGAAAGAGTTAAACTCTCAGCAAGCTCGTTGGATGGTTAAGCTCATGGAGTTTGGCGAATTTCCTATTGAGCATTGCGCGGGAAAGGCTAATGTGGTGGCAGATGCTTTGTCACGTGTTAGGAGAGCCACAGTAGTTGGAGAATTCCAAACATGTTTATGTAATGCATTAACAAGGACGGTCAGTGAGTTTAGCTAGGTAGTTCAGAATGCTCAAGCACAAGACGTTGAGGTTTAGGAGCTCAGAGGATAGTTAGAGCCACCATTCTCATTTCAAGATGAATTTTTGTACTACAATGGCCGTGTGTACCTTCCTCGTGTGGACCATTTGATCAACCATGTACTATATTTTCATCACGATTGCCCGGAGGCTAGTCATTTTGGGGGGAAAACATATGAGCTGATCAAAAGGAGGTTCTACTGGAGGAATATGAAAGCTGATATCATAGAGTACTGCAGGACTTGTGACAAGTGTCAGCAAGTAAGGTGCCCAGGGAGAAACCAGGTGGGCTATTAGTACCATTGCCTATTCCAGACAAGCAATGGGGCAATATCTCTATGGACTTTATCACCCATTTGCCAAGGACACAGAGGCAGAATGAACAAATGTGGGTCATTGCGAACAGGTTGACAAAGTTTGTCAAGTTAGTTCCCTTGGGGAAGAATGTGAATGCATCTGAGCTAGCTACAATGTATTTACAACATGTATTTCCTATCCACAGATTTCCAGATGATATTGTAAGTGATAGGGACTCCAAGTTCACTTCTAACTTTTGGAAAGGCTTTTCTAAGTGCATGGAAGTGAAGTTAAGCTGTGTAGTGGAGATCATTTCGAAACAAATGGGCAAACAAAGAGGGTAACCAAGATATGCGAAGGTGCACTATTAATTAGAAGGAAGGCCAGTGAGATAAGTATATTCCATTACTTGAGTTTGCTTATAATAACAGCCAACACAGTGTGGCATTGGAATGAATCCATACTATGCTATGTTTGGACGACATCCCAAGACAGCTTTTGAGCTCGGTTAGCAAGTAAGAAGGCTCAAGGCAACATGGATGAGGAAGCTAAAGATCTGAGTGTTGAACTTGGAAACATTTAGAGTTTGTGCAAGAAGAACTTACAAGCAGCTCAAAGCCGAGCTATCAAGTTTTGGTAATGAGCACAAAAGCTTCCGAGAGTTCTAGGTGGGGATTATGTATATCTCAGAGTGGTATTTGCCACACATGTAAGGCGGAACACAATTGTGGCCTTATGGAAGGACGCAATGATAAGTTGTTTCCCAAGTACTCAGGTCCTTACGAGATTCTGGAGCGTATTGGTAAGGTGGCATATTGACTACAGCTGCCAGAAGGAGTGAGGGTGCACCAAGTGTTTCACGTTAGCCAGTTAAAGAGAGTACTCACAAGGAACAAGTCCCAAGTAGATTCTTTGTGGATGTACGAGGCTAATGATATAGGACCAATTGAGTAAGTTATACTGCCCTTGAGGACAAGGACTTGTTAATGGGGGAGGATTGTTATGACCCATATAACGAATCAAAGAATATTCCTCATAAAGGTATAAGCTAGAATATTCCTAAGGAACTATACCTAGATTTAAGAGAATTAAAGGCACACTAAGTTGGGAAGCCTTTTTGGAGAGCAGCGTGTGGAGACTAAAGACAGCTCGGGGGAGGTCGGGTGGTTTTTGGGGTCTCTAATTTGTACATAGTGGTGCTTAACATTGTCCAATTGTGGGCATGGGATCTTATTTTGATAGGTTCACATTACCTAGTTCTTGAGAGTTCACTAAGGGGTTTTCTAGAGTTGGCATTTAGGAGCGCCATGTTTGTGGCACTTGGTGCAACTCTCGAATCTAAGGGCTATGGCATGATAGCCCACATCGTGGAAGGCAGTGTCACATGGAGATGTGACACTGGGCTAGACATCACACAATACAATGCCTGAGGCACGCTCTTTGGGGTTGTGTCATGGGCTTGTTACCAAGGGGTTGGATACTCTAGCAAACAAACATACTTGTGCTTGCACTAAGGTGTTAAGTCTTGGGCATTTGCTCAAGGGAGGTTAAGTCTCGTAACTAGGTGTGCCTAAGCACACTTGGCTAGGGAAGTGTTCTCCTTGGAATAAGCTTGTTAGTAGGAGCCTTTTCGTGAAGCACTCGCAAGGTCATGTATTTAGGGTTATCCAAACTTAGCCTTAGGGAGTTTACTTAGTAAGAACACTCATGCTTGCCTATGGCGCACACTCGTTTCCTCAAAGTATTAGCTTTTAGGTCTAGGGTATGACTTGGCCACTCAAACCCTTAGGGGTTAGTCGTGGTTCAGGGTACCCCTTGTTGCCCTAAAGGGGTTGTACTCCCGAATGAGGGTGATTCCTCAAGGGGTATGCCTTGACTCTGTTGTAGGGGTATGTGTGAGACACATCTCCTTTGTGGGGTTAGGGCATGAGCTTGTCTAGGTCTACTAGGACAGGATCCTAAAGTTTACTCGAGTTATCCTCTAAGGTTCAGGGATGGTCATTCTAGGGGACTTAGGGTGGGACTTTGAGTGGAACTTTGAGTCTTTTGCCTAATTGGGCCTTCGAGTTAAACTCTTAGGGCTATCTTGGAAGACTTAGTGTTGCTCACACATGGTGATGACACCGAATGACCACTTGGTAGCCACGTGTTGCCATGTGTTGGCCCTTCGGGTTAAAACTCTAACACCTCACACAGTAGAAACCCCAAGGGATGGGAAGCTCGCACTAAAGGCAAGCGATGATGGTAACGAATGGAGTCATGGACAACAAGAGTAGGAGATTTCACATGCTCAAGGAAGCAAAGGATGTCGTGCATGGATTAACTTTTTTGGCTTAAACCATGATTTTTACTAATCATGAATAATAAACCTAATTTTTAATAAAATATATATATACTAATAATTTATATAATGAATAAATTAAAATGGTATTCATAAAATTAAAGAATATAAGATTAAATTTATATTTTTGATTTAATTTAAAATCTTTAAAAATTATTATTTAAATTGATTTGAAATTTGTTGATCTAAACCACCATGATTTATTTAGTGATTTAAATCATGATCCAAATCAAAATTGTTAATCCATTATGGTGTAGCAAACCTAGGGCCACTATCACTCAGAAGGGCAAGGTAAACTAGCCATGGATGCCCGAAAAGAGAGAAAGAGCCTCATCCAAAGGGAGGAGTAACAACCACTAATGAAAAGACTTACCAGGAGTTCAATAGATTGGACAATGCAACAAGTCAAAGTAAGTACTAGGATAGCTACCCAAGGCTCCGAAAGGTCGATTAGCACATGGGAAGACCACTCATAAGAAGATGACTGGACATTGACAAACTAATTGACTGGGAAGAGGTGCCAATGAGGGGGGCCACATAGTGGCCATGGATGAGGAGATTCCATCCCAAGGCAAGGAGAATCTGCTTAGGCGAGCAAGACCGTGCCGACATGTGAGGGCATTCCGCAAGGTTGTACAACAGAGACAAGGGGATACCATCTCAAAAACAAGGAGAATCTACCCAAGCGACCAAGGCCGTCACAACAATGTGAAGGTATTTTAAAAGGTCACACGATCCGACCAAGACCATCACTAGATGAGAGGACACTGTCCAGGCAAGGAGCACCACATCGTCAGCAAAGGAGCTGGCCCTGTGAAGGGGACTTTTGAGGAACAGCTAGGAGAAAGCCCTCTACCTTTTGCTTTAGTGAGAGGAGAAAACCCTAAACTAGTTTGTTGATGACTACATGGTCTGCATGCTTGGATACATCACTCAGCTAAGAAACCCACAAGTCGACCTTACCAAAAAGATGTGGTATTGGAAGTGATTGCAGCTGAAGATCTGCAAATGGATTGGGTTGAATGAGTAGCCTTTTCTTTCTCCCAATTCTTGCGTATTGGTTTTTCTTTTGCTAGTTTGACCCATACTTGTTTGGCCCGTGTTACTGCATACGTCTCAGTTGAGAGGTAGTTCTGTATCTTGCTCCCATTTGTACTCATAATTTTGTTCGTGATGATCATCTGCTATATCATTCTCTTGTTGAACTTCAATTCTCCGTGTCGCTGGTTCAATGGAAGATTTCCGATGTTAAATTCGCATTGCGGACATTCTGGTGAATAATATCCCATCTCACCACATGTGTAACAACGAATACTATTGAGTCTATTACATTTAGTATAATAGTGTCCTTTTTCTCCATATCTAAAACATGTCACATTAGGATTCTGACCTCGTAATGTTGGTGGAGTGGTATTGGAGGTAATAACGGTGGTCCTGTCTGTGTTGGGGCTGGTAACAAAGGTTGTCCTCTACGTGCTACCTCCGTATTATTACCTTGTCGGTAGAATGCTCCGGATTCACAGGAAAATCCCTTCCATTACAATTTCTGCGTTCCCCAATATATGCTTTTGTGGATAGTCGTATGAATTAGCATTTCGTGGTTGTGGATAATTGTATGAGTTAGCATTCTGATTGTTGTTCCATCTGAGCGGTGGTGGAAAATTCTCAGTACGTTCCATATTGGTTTAGGGTTTAGGGTTTAGGGTTTTTGTACAAAATATTGTTTTAGTTCTTGACCATATTTCACTCTCCTTCCGATATTGTCTTCTTAATTCTCGTTCATCCTCATCTACGTATTTTGGAGGTATCAACACTTCAAGTTGTTCTGCCTCTTTAATTGCTTCTCCTAAGTCAGGTGGCCTTATCAGTCGTACTTGAAGCTATAAGTTGTCCCATAGTCCATTTATATACCATTTCTTTGCCAATTTATCACTGACATCTCCGACCTCGTAGCAGTTGTATAATCTCCGGAATCGTCGAGTGTAATCCTCCACTACCTCAGTAGGTCCCTGCCGTATTTCTTATAATTGCATTGTCAAGTCTCGCTGTCACAACCCGATACAGGATATAGGATTCCGGATACAGGATACATGTTATAAGATATGCCTGCAGGATATTCCTACATGATATACCTATAGGATATTCCTATAGGATATGCTACAGGATATGCCTAGAGGATAAGGGACACTATTCTTAGCTCATGACTAGATTAGACTTATGACCAGATTAGCTTGGAGTTGTGAGCATAAAAGCTTCGACCTAATTGTTGTACAATAAGTTATTATCAACACTAGTCTTTCTACGATCATTCTTGTTCTTGTCTTGTTCTTGTCTTGCCTTCTTGCCTCCTGCTCTTGTCTTGTGTCATAGTTTTTACTATGACTCAACCCTTTACTTTGGGGTTTGACTGTTGTTACCTACCGAGTTGTGTGACGAACCCTAGATGTAGTAGGAAACAGGCCCACTTAGTGCACTTGGGTATCTAGTGATGGTCCGGCCGGGTGTCATTAGGTATTTGCAGGAAACTCTAGGCGAAGCTAGAACTTACCTTCTAGAAACTCTCCCCCGGTTTGACGTTCTAGGTTATAAAGTATAGCTTGTCAAAATAAGGGTTAGGGACACCCTAGGGTTGACCTAACCCTAGGGTTGCCCTAACCCCACCCTAATACCCCCCCCTAGGGGTTAGGTTTAGGGTTAGGTTAGGACAACCATTTTCTCTAAGGGCTGGCATTTCCGTGCCAGCCCACTTACTCATTTAGGTAAACAGGGGGGGGGGGGTCCGTCACATAAATAAGGTAGAGTATATGTAGTGAGGCTTCCTGGGTTCAAAAGAGAGCTCGTTAACCTCCTACCGGTGCAAGCTAAGCTTGTGTCGTCAAGGTGCAACCCTCTGTTGTGCCGCCCAAACTTCCACACGACAGGGGTACAACCCACCCTAGGGTTAGACTATCCTTATCGTTGGCAGGATCTTGCCTTTGAGAAGGGCACGTCACTTCCAAGGAGTTAGCCAGATTCCTTGGTCCGAAAACCTGCTCGCAAGCTCAAAGGTATTGCCCGAGTTCACGTTCCGCAGAACTAGTGGTTGAGGCCTTGCTCCGGCCGCCTCAACCACGCCAAGCTAGGAACGACACCTAAAGCTCGGCTAGTCCGTGTATCCTGATTCACAAGGTGAGTCTCGTTCGTGGACTTAGTCAGTTAGGGGTTTGAGTTCCTAAGGCTTGGGTTCCTAATACGGGTTACTTTACCAGATTCCGTGGGGTTTCCAGAGAGGGGATTCCAGGGTTGGCACCTGGCAAGCCGCCTTTGTGGCACCAGGTAAAAACTCTGACAATTGGTATCGGAGCAAGTTCTCTGCGGTCAGTAGGACTACCTTAAGTCATAGAGTGTTTCAATGTTTAGATAACTCTAAATTCTTGATCTACTCTATCGCTTTGGTTAACATGTCTGTATTCTGCGCAGAGAGTTTGATCCTGTGAGTTGTCAAACTTCGGAGAACACTTGCTCAGTGAGTCGGCGTGAGATTCTAGGTATGTCCGAAAGTCTTATGCTAGTTAAGCTGATGTGTGTGGGTGTACAACCTGTGCAGGGTGTTTCCAACTTAACATTGGGAATATTCCGAGCATATTCTCCGAGTGTTGACACTAGGGTTCAATACGATGAGCAAGAGAAAGCAACCAGAGCCTGAGGCAGAGAGGGCTGTCGCAGAGGCTCAAAATGAGGAGATGGATGAGGCTGATCCAGGTCGACCCCCTAGGGTTAGACAACGACCTGGTTGGCGAGAAATAATGATGGATGCCCTAAACGAACTTCGAGGGGATGTTCTGGGTTGAATGACCGAATCGATAATGTTGCCGTTCGGATTCCAACGAATACGGCAGTGCCAGACGTTCCGCAACCAGACACACGGAAAAAGAAGAAGAAGCATGACTCAGAGTCAGGTTCCTCTGAATCAGATTCTTCGACGGAAGTAGTTGGTGGAGGTCCCAGTAAATTCAAACCGGTAAAGCCTTCGAATTTCATGGGTTCAAAGGATTACAAGGTTTTGGATGACTGGTTGTATGATATGGAAAGCTATTTCGAGGCTGCTTCCGTGAGAAAGACAGAAAAGGTTGCATGTGCTAAGCAGTTTCTTAAAGAAGAAGCTAAGACTTGGTGGCGAATTGTTGAAGGTGAACGTGGATACCGAAACAGCTGGAAGCACATGAAAAAGGAGATCAAAAAGCAGTATATGCCGGATGATCTCGGTTTGCGATTGCGTGCTGACCTGGCACTTTGTCAACAGGGAGTTCGGGGAAGTCCTATGGACCACGTTTATCGATTCGAAAGTGTACGGCGATTGGTGCCAAATATGAGCGATGATGAAGCTCGAAGTTGCTTCATGGCTAGCTTGAATGAGAAAACGCGAAGGGAATCTTAAGGTACAAGCCACAAGCTATCGGGAATGTCAAGAGGCAGCTCAAAAGGTTGCTTATGGCAAGAAGACTTGTACAAAGGGGAGGAAGCAAAACCTAAACCAAGGAGGTTTCCTCCAAAGTCTGGGTTCAAAGGTTTGATAGGCGACCAGATCAATCGCCATCAATTCGAAGTGCAAGTCCCTTTGTTGGCAGTTCCAAGTTTTCGGACACATCAAGACCCACCGGAAAACCATTGGCGTTACCACCTCCTCAGCAGACCAAAGGATCGGCTCCAAAGTCTGCTCCCCCGCGTTCCGCAGGCGGGGTCGTGAAATGTTATAATTGTAACAAGCCTGGTCATTTTGCTAAAGAGTGTCCGGCACCCTCACAACAATCAGGACATTTCAAGGCGATGGTAGAAGAGGAAGTTGCTGAACCAGAAACGCTTGAAGATCCGGAAGATGAGTCAGAAGAGGTAATGTTGTGCCAGACACAACCTGCCTTATTCGCTATTCAAGACAAAACTGACCCTTTGCTATATTTGACAGGAAGGATACGAGGGGACCGAGTCCGAATGATGATCGATACTGGAGCAACATACAACTTCATATCGACTAGTCTAGCTCGTCGATTGAATTTGGATGTAATAAAGATGTGTGAAATAAAGATCAATTTTGGCAAAGGTTCTCAAAATACTAATAATATAGCAAGGGCAGTTCCTGTCCAAATCAAAGATTGGAAGGCTAAGCTAGACTTAGTTGTCTTGAATATGACGGGGTTTGACTTTGTTTGGGTATGGAATGGTTCCATAAACATGTAATCGAAATGAGGGGTTCCGGAGATAATCGAATCACGCTTGCAGCAGATAAAGAAGCCATTAGAAAAACACGCTCAGAATGGAAACGCTAACTGATAAGGATTGGAATCCTATGTTCCTTACCTTAACTCAGTTGCGTAAAGCAGTTAGACATCGGGAACGTGTGTTTCTTGCAATGGTTTTGGATACTGGTGAAGTCAAAATAGGAGATGGTCAAGAACTGTTCCGAACCTATTTTGGAAGTCTTGAACATGTTTAGGGATGTGTTGGAAGATTTGCCGCCGAGTTACCTCCACGTCGAGCTGTGGACCACAGAATAGAGATTTTGCCGGGTTCGTCTCCACCGGCAAGAGCCCCATATCGGTTAAATCCTCAAGAGTTGATTGAATTGAAGAGACAGCGGAATTGTTGGTCGAGGACACATTCGACCTAGTCGATCACCATATGGTGCACCGATCTTGTTTGTAATGAAAAAGGATGGTACGATGCGAATGTGTGTGGACTATCGAGCACTGAACGCGATAACTATCAAAAACAAGTATCCTCTTCCGCGAGTGGACGACTTGTTTGATAGACTAAAAGCAAAGTATTTTTCAAGAATAGACTTGAGTCGGGTACCATCAGATTCGGGTAGCAGAGAATGACATTGAGAAGACCGCTTTTCGAACGCGTTATGGATCATTTGAGTTTCTAGTCTTGCCATTCGGGTTGTGCAATGCTCCAGCAACTTTTTGCACAATGATGGATGATGTGTTTAGAGACTATCTAGACGAGTTCGTAGTGGTGTATATTGATGACATTCTGGTTTTCAGTTCGACAATTGAAGAACATGTGGAACACTTAGAAAAAGTGTTTCAGAGGTTGAGAGAGAACCAGTTGTATGCTAAAGAAAGCAAGTGCGCATTTGGTCAAACCAAGATAGATTTCTTGGGACACTTGATCTCAGGTGGGGAGGTTGCCATGGACCCAAAGAAAATTCAAGCTATTACTGAGTGGATGACTTAAAAGACGTGCATGAAGTTAGATCATTTCTTGGTCTGACAGGGTATTACCGAAGATTCATAAAGGGTTACTCGGAAATAGCGGCCCCATTGACAGATCTTACGAAGAACATTCCATGGCATTGGACTCCAGAGTGCCAACGTGCATTCGTCAAACTCAAAGAGGCTATCTCTTCTGAGCCAGTTTTGCAGTTGCCCATCTTTGAAGATCCCTTTGAAGTAGAATGTGACGCTTCCGACTTTGCAATTGGTGGTGTATTGCAACAGAAAGGACATCCAGTGTCCTTTTTCTCGAAAAGTTAGATGCCGCGCAAACTCGATGGCCTACTCACGAAAAGGAGATGTATGCTATTGTTGCTTCCTTGGAGTATTGGCGTCATTATCTTCCAAGTCATGGCACTGTGGTTTGGACAGATAGTGTAACTCTAAGGTATTTTGAAACGCAGCCGAAGCTATCACCAAAGTATGCTAGATGGCAGCAGAAGTTGGCACGATTTCAGCCTGAAATCAGACATAAGCGGGAAAGGACAATGTGGTAGCTGATGCACTCAGTAGAAAGGGTCATCTTCGTATTATGTCAGCACCCGTGTCAACTTTGGTGGATGAATTTGTGACGGCGTATCCTCAGGACAAGTTTGCCAAGGAGCTTTGAGCCTGGTGGCAAAGAGGAAACAAGTTCATCAATTACGAAGAGATGGTAATATTCCAGCAGGAATAGAAAGTCGAATGGATGCACTCAAACAGGCCATTTTGCAGTACGAGATGGAGTTCTTTATTATAAAGAAAAGAGACTCTATGTTCCAGAAGGGACATGGAGGGAGAGGCTATTAAGAGAGCATCACGACGTTCCTTTGGCAGGCATGGTGGAAGGCACAAGACGTTGGCTTTGTTGAAAAGGGATTCTATTGGCCGGGTATGATAGACGATGTTGCCAAGTATGTCAAGACATGCCCCACATGTCAACAAGTAAAAGTCGTTCGCAAAAACGAGCTGGGAAGTTACAATGTATACCGATTCCAGAGCGGCCATTTCAAAGTGTTACTTTGGACTTTATCATGGGATTGCCAAAATCTTGTGGTTTCAATGCTCTTATGGTGGTGGTCGATCGATTTTCAAAGGTTGCTCATTTCATTCCAACTGTAGAGACAGTGAATGCAACAAGCAGCAAAGTTGTTCTTCCACGAAGTCGTAAGAGTGCGAGGGCTACCGGAAACGATGATCTCAGATCGGGATCCTCGATTTACTGGCAAGTTTTGGGGAACGTTGTTCAAGCAATTTGGACGATGCTGAGTTAGTACGGCTTATCATCCACAAACGGATGGTCAGACGGAGAGGGTAAACCGACAAGTCGAGGACTATCTCAGATGCTATGTTCAAGGTGATCAACTTGATTGGGCTGAACACTTAGATATGGCTGAGATATGTTACAATAACTCGACACACTGCAATCGGATGTAGCCCGATGGAAGTGTTAACTGGGAATAAGGGTGGTATTCCTCAGAGTATGGTGTTACCGAAAGACGATAGCAATCGAGTTCCATCTGTAGCAGAGTTCACGGGACAATTGTATCGAACATGGGAAGCTGCTCGTCAAGCGATGGCTGCAGCACAGGAAAGGTATCGTCAGCAGTACGATAAACATCGCGGGATGTAGAGTATCAGGTTGGGGATATGGTATTGTTGAGTACCAAAACCTGAAGGTTCCAAGACTCTTTCGAGGAAGTTTCTATCGCACTACATAGGTCCATACAAGGTGGTGAAGCAAGTAGGGAAAGTGGCTTATGGGTTAGATCTTCCTCCAGAGTTGGAACAATACACAATGTGTTTCATGTCAATTTGCTCGAGCCATTCCACAAGGATGAGAAACATCCGATAGATATCAGTTTACGTCCGCCGCCAGATTAGTTGGTGAGGAAAAGAATTGAAGTTGAGGCGATATTAAAGGGAGGAACATTCATGGACGACGAAAACGTAAACGTGAATATCTTGTTAAGTGGAAAGGTACCCGGCATGCGAGTCGACATGGGAACCATTGGAGAATCTGCAGAACGCGATGGAGTTAGTGAATGAGTTTGAGGCAAGGTCTCAAACTAATGATGATAAAAATAAAGTTTTTCTTATTAACCTAGGGGCCGCAACAACACTTAACTAGAGGCCTCCAATATAAATTCTAGTTAACTTAAAGAAATTAACACTGTGTTGTGTGCGTCGGGTGACAGACTTTGCAGACGTGCAAAAGGTCTCCAAATGACTTCTTGTCGCAGGTGGTGCCTCCGGCAGCTGGTCTCGACTCGTGAACGACGGTTCTGAAGTACTTGGCTTCGCGTAATGCAAGGGGGGTAATAAAACTTGTGAACTTTTTGGCTGACTCCGCATAGAGTGATATGTTAGTTTTGGTTTTTTCTAACCTATCTAGTCTTGGAGTTAGACGTCAACGAGGACGTTGACATTTTCAAAGGCGGGGAGTGTGTCATAGTTTTTACTATGACTCGACCCTTTACTTTGGGGTTTGACTGTTGTTACTACCGAGTTGTGTGACGAACCCTAGATGTAGTAGGAAACAGGCCACTTAGTGCACTTGGGTATCTAGTGATGGTCCGGCCGGGTGTCATTAGGTATTTGCAGGAAACTCTAGGCGAAGCTAGAACTTACCTTCTAGAAACTCTCCCCCGGTTTGACGTTCTAGGTTATAAAGTATAGCTTGTCAAAATAAGGGTTAGGGACACCCTAGGGTTGACCTAACCCTAGGGTTGCCCTAACCCCACGCCCTAATACCCCCCCCTAGGGGTTAGGTTTAGGGTTAGGTTAGGACAACCATTTTCTCTAAGGGCTGGCATTTCCGTGCCAGCCCACTTCATTTAGGTAAACAGGGGGGGGGGGTCCGTCACATAAATAAGGTAGAGTATATGTAGTGAGGCTTCCTGGGTTCAAAAGAGAGCTCGTTAACCTCCTACCGGTGCAAGCTAAGCTTGTGTCGTCAAGGTGCAACCCTCTGTTGTGCCGCCCAAACTTCCACACGACAGGGGTACAACCCACCCTAGGGTTAGACTATCCTTATCGTTGGCAGGATCTTGCCTTTGAGATAGGGCACGTCACTTCCAAGGAGTTAGTCAATTCCTTGGTCCGAAAACCTGCTCGCAAGCTCAAAGTATTGCCCGAGTTCACGTTCCGCAGAACTAGTGGTTGAGGCCTTGCTCCGGCCGCCTCAACCACGCCAAGCTAGGAACGACACCTAAAGCTCGGCTAGTCCGTGTATCCTGATCACAAGGTGAGTCTCGTTCGTGGGCTTAGTCAGTTAGGGGTTTGAGTTCCTAAGGCTTGGGTTCCTAATACGGGTTATTTTACCAGATTCCTGGGGTTTCCAGAGAGGGGATTCCAGGGTTGGCACCTGGCAAGCCGCCTTTGTGGCACTAGGTAAAACTCTGACACTTGCCTCCTTGCCTCCTACTCTTGTCTTGTTCCTGGATCCTGTCTGCGCCTTCCTGTCTGGCTCCCGGATCCTATCATGTTCCTGTCTCTCCTGGATCCTATCCGGTTCCAGTCTTGCTCCTGAGTTCCTAGTTCCTATCTGCTCTCTGTCCTGTTCCTGAGTCAAGTTCCTTGTTCTTGGAATCCTGCTTCTTCCTGGTTCCTGGATCGTGGCTTGACAGTTTGAAGTAACTCCTTCATAGCTCTCCGCCTAGTTACTTTTTTTTCCTTGTTTTCCTCTTTTTTTTTTCTTCTTCATAGATCATGGCTGATTTTGAGCACTTTCAACGCGAGCACCAAATGTTGCTTCATGAGCTGGCCACTTTGCGCCAAGTGGTCACCGATCTGCAAGGTTCCAATGCGCGGCATGCAGCTGCTGATGCATCCTCCAAGGCTGCTGCGCAGGCTCTCTCTCAGGCATCGGTGGTTCCTCTCATCGAACTTTTCTTCGGAGCCGAAGATCAGCATGCCAAAAGTTCAGTGGCAATCGCCCGATTTCCAAGGTTTCCTGAATCAGATCCGGCTCTTGATCCGCATGCAACCACGCCGCTACTCGACTGATGCACAAAAGGTTGGCCTTTTGGCATCCTTACTAAGTGGATCTCCACGGCTTGGGTTGCTTTGCTGGAGCGTGACGACCCATTGATGGAAGACTTTGAAGGTTTCGTGGCTGCCTTTGAAGCCTGCTTTGGAGATCCTGATAAGTACCGTTCTGCATGCACAAAGTTACAGGCTCACACAAGGATCCAGACCAGCTTCCGTTTATGCATCCGAATTCAGCAATTGTGCACGAACATTCCATGGGACGAGACTGCATTGATCGAACACTTCCGTTTTGGGCTGAGGGATGACGTGAAGGACCTTCTCCTTACGTTACCGGATGCTCAAACGTTAGCGGAGATCATGCAACAGGCCGTTCGCTGCGACAACCGTTTGTTCGAGCGCCGTCAGGAAAAATCCGTCAGCAGTTCCTGCCACCAATCCTGTAGCCGTAGCACATGTTCCTACGACACCTTCTGGAGCAGTTCCTATGGAGGTTAACAAATCCAAGCGTGGCCCACTTTCAACTGCTGAGAAGCAACGTCGGGTGAGAACCTATGCTTGTATTGTGGTGAAGCAGGACACAAGGTGGCGGAATGTCCTAATAAAGCCAAAGTTCAAGACGCGTGAAGCCGAAGCTGAAGTTCAGTCGGAAAACTTCAATGTCCACTTCGTCTAGGAGCCGCGAAGTTGGACGTAGGTGCAGGCTCCATTGGTGCTGCTCATACCATTCCATCACTCAAGTTTCCTGTACACATTCGCCTCAATAATCGAGAGCTCAAGGAGTTTGCCCTGTTAGACACTGGTGCAAATGCATGTTTCATGGATGACACTTTTGCAGCTCAGCATGGCATTCCGGTGGTGAAGTTGAAGCGTGCAGTTCCTGTAGAGGTGGCCGATGGTCGTTTGATTGCTTCTGGCGCAGTTACCCACGCTACCACACCTCTCTCTTGCAGTCATGGCACATTCAACTGTTCAATTTCCTTCAACTTGATCAAGACTCGGTCGACTCCCATCATTTTGGCATGCCATGGTTCGTTGTTGCAAATCCGCAGATCGACTGGAGGTCTAGGACGCTCACGTTTTCCTCTCCAGCAGCCAGGATCAATCCTGTACCTTCCTGCGTGCAGGATACATCCTTGGTGTCTGAGGCAGTACAAGCTACAGGATTGACCGTGCCTGTTCCTGTACCAGTGTTGAAGACTCCTCCTCGACAGGATTCACCTCATGTCAGTTCCTCAGCACATCCGCAGGCTCTCTCCACTCCTGTAAGTTTGCGGATTCCTGTACAGGGTTCTTCCAATCCTGTATCAGTGTCGAAGGTTCCTCCTCAACAGGATCCACCTCCTGTTGGTTCGTCAGCACACTCACAGGCTCTCCTCACTCCTGTGCACCACGGACTTCTGTACAGGATTCTTCCAATCCTGTACACTGTCAACATCCACACTGTTTCTCCAATCCTGCCTCTTTTGTTACTCTGTTTCTGTTCCACCCCCCAAGATCCTTCCTCTTTTTCAGTCACAGCTCCCTCCTTCTCCTCTCCGAGTTCTTACCACTACCATGCATGAACTTGCCACTGATCCTGCTCCTTTCCACCTTTTTGCCTTTCAAGTAACTCCTACGTCCTCTTCTACCTTTCCTGTGTCTGACTCTCCTGTTTTTCAATCTCCTTCTCCTACTCCTTTCCTTCTCCTCCTTCTTCCTACCATCCAAGTATCACTCCTTTAAGGACGTTTTTGACAAGCACAAGGCTGCAGTTCTTCCTGTTCACAGGTCCTACGACTGTCCTATTGATCTTGCGGAAGGAAAGACTCCACCGTTCGGACCGATTTATGCATTGTCACCCACAGAGTTGGAGGTTCTTCGTCAGTACATCGAGGACAACTTGGCATCCGGCTTCATTCGTCACTCAAAGTCCCCTGCAGGAGCGCCTATCTTCTTTGTCAAGAAGAAGGATGGGAGTTTACGTTTGGTTGTGGACTACAGGGGTTTGAATCAAGTCACCATTCGGAATCGGTACCCGTTGCCATTGATCCCGGAACTTCTCGATCGGCTGCGAGGAGCAAAGGTGTTCACGAAGATCGACTTACGAGGGGCCTACAACCTTGTACGGATTCGTCCGGCGATGAGTGGAAGACTGCCTTTCGTACAAGGTATGGACACTTCGAGTACACGGTGATGCCTTTCGGCCTTACCAATGCCCCAGCCGTGTTCCAACACATGGTGAACGACATCTTTCGTGACTTCTTGGACCAGTTTGTGGTGATCTACCTCGACATTTTGATTTTCTCCAAGGACCAGGCGGCACATGACAAGCATGTACGATTGGTTCTACAGCGGCTTCGAGCATGGCTGTATGCGAAGTTGGAGAAGTGTTTTTTCGATAGGGATTCTGTGGAGTTCTTGGGCTACATCGTCTCCTGCTGGCGTTTCCATGGACATGCACAAGGTGAAGACCATCGTGGAGTGGGAGAGGCCCAAGTCTGTACGAGATGTACAATGTTTCCTTGGCTTTGCAAACTTCTACAGGGGTTCATACAGGACTTCTCCAAGCGTGTACTTCCACTCACGGAACTCACCAAGCGCACAGAGGTTTTCTCTTGGTCCGACAAGGCGGAACATGCATTCACAACACTCAAGGACACCTTCACGACAGCTCCGATTTTAGCACATCCTGATCCTTCTCGTCCTTTCTTCGTTGAAGCAGATGCCTCGGATTTTGCAGTAGGATCCGTCCTATCACAAGTTGGAGAGGACAAGTTGCTTCATCCTGTAGCTTTTCACTCTCGTAAGTTCCTTTCGGCGGAGATCAATTACGAGATTCATGACAAGGAACTCAAGGCCATTGTGGATTCGTTGAGGAGTGGCGGCATTTCCTGGAAGGTGCTGCACATCCTGTACAAGTTCTTACGGATCACAAGAACCTGGAGTATTTTCAAACGGCTCGAGTTCTCAGTCGGCGACAGGCTAGGTGGGGAGTTCCTATCACGTTTTGATTTCGTCATCGTCTACAGGCCCGGTTTTCGGAATGGCAAGGCGGACGCATTGTCTAGGCGCTCTTACCTTGCACCAAGCCCGGGCGATCCTGCATTGACTGTCAAAGGCAAGTGTTGTTGGGTCCTGATCGATTCCGGCTTGCGGCACTACAGGTTCATCAGGCTCCAGCAAATTCAACACTCCTACAGGATCCGTTCGCAGTTGGCTACAGACGACTTGGCAAAGAATGTGTTCTCACACATTCATCCTGACGTTGCAAGTTCCTCTTCCTCCAGTTCCCGTCCAGACTACAACCTGTTCACCATACAGGATGGACTCCTGTACCGGGAAGGTCTCCTGTACGTTCCTGTTGGTGTTTGCAGGACTCGTGTGGTACAGGATTGTCATGATACCCCGGCTACAGGACATTTTGGTGTGGCCAAGACAGTTGAGTTGGTGACTCGCAACTATTGGTGGCCTGGGTTGCGAGGTTTTGTGGAAAGGTTTGTACGGAGTTGTGACACCTGCAACAGGTCGAAGATGCCTCATCATGCACCCTCTGGTCTTCTTCGTCCTCTTCCTGTTCCTTCTGCTCCTTGGAGATCCATTTCTATGGATTTCCTCACAGATCTTCCTCCTTCTCGTGGATTCGATGCAGTTCTTGTGGTGGTTGACCGTTTCACCAAGCAGGCTCATTTCCTACCCTGCAACAAGACAGCTACAGGTCAGACAACTGCGAGTTGGTGATCCGTGAAGTGTTCCGACATCATGGTCTTCCTGAGAGCATTGTTTCCGATCGAGGTCCACAATTCATGTCCAAGTTTTGGCGAGAGCTTCCGGAGTCTACAGGTTAAAGCGGATCTTTCTTCAGGATATCACCCAAACTGATGGGCAGTCAGAACGCACAATTCAGACCTTGGAGCAATATCTTGCTTCATCAGTTACCAACAGGATAATTGGTTGGACCTTCTTCCAATGGCGGAGTTTGCCTACAACAACTCCATTCACGCATCTACAGGCCAGACACCTTTCTTTGCTCTTACAGGCCACCATCCACGTTTTGACTTTGCTCCTCCTGCTTCTCCTTCTTCCGCTCCTGCAGTACAGGATCGTCTCCAGCATCTTCGTCAGGTACAGGATGATCTCCAGGTTCATCTTCAGCAGGCACAGGAACGATACAAGCATCATGCTGATGCTCACCGTCACCGGCACCTGCATACAAGATTGGTGATCTCGTGTGGCTTCTTCGTCGACACATTCGCACCAACAGGCCTTCTTCTAAGTTGGATTTTCAACGATTGGGCCCTTACAGGATGTGGCGGAGGTAAATCCTGTAGCTTTCCGACTCGAGTTACCATCGTGAAACTTCATCCTGTGTTTCACACCTCCTTGTTGGAGCCGTATCATCCTTCTTCTCTTCCTGGTCGTGCTTCTTCTCCTCCCCCTCCTGTGGTCATTGCTGGTGAACCTGAGTACGAAGTTGCAGCCATCCTTGATTCTCGTCTTCATCGCCGCCAACTTCAATACTTGGTGGATTGGAAAGGTTATTTGCCTACGATCGCACTTGGGAACCTGCATCCAACTTACTCCATGCTTCTTCCAAAGTTGCTGCCTTCCATCGGCATTATCCTGCTAAACCAGGTCCAAGACTCGTGGAACTCGTCCTTAGGGAGGAGGTGCTGTCACAACCCGATACAGGATACAGGATTCCGGATACAGGATACAGGATGCAGGATTTCGGATACAGGATACGGGTTACAGGATATGCCTGCAGGATATTCCTACAGGATATACCTATAGGATATTCCTATAGGATATGCCTATAGGATATGCTACAGGATATGCCTAAGGATAAGGGACACTATTCTTAGCTCATGACTAGATTAGACTCATGACTAGATTAGCTTGGAGTTGTGAGCATAAAAGCTCCGACCTAATTGTTGTACAATCAGTTACTATCAACACCAGTCTTTCTACGATCATTCTTGTTCTTCTTGTTTTGTCTTGCTCCTTGCTCCTACTCTTGTCTTGTTCCTGGATCCTGTCCTGGCCTTCCTGTCTGGCTCCCGGATCCTATCCTTTCCTGTCTCTCTGGATCCTATCCGGTTCCAGTCTTGCTCCTGAGTTCCTAGTTCCTGTCTGCTCTCTGTCCTATTCCTGAGTCAAGCCTCCTGTTCTTTGGAATCCTACTTTCTTCCTAGTTCCTGGATCGTGGCTTGACACTCGCTTCCAATATTTTTGTACATAATTGTCAGAGTTTTAACCCAAAGGGCCAACACGTGGCGACACGTGGCTGCCAGGTGGCCATTTGGCGTCATCACCCTGTGTGAGCAACGCTAAGTTTCCCAGAACAACCCCAACGACCCTAGGGTTAGACTCTAATGCCCAAGTGGACAAGAGACTTAGGGTTTAGCCTAAGTCTCCCTGAGTATCTACCCCCAAACCCTTGAGAGATAACCCTAGTTGATTTAGGGTTTAGCCTAAGTCTCCATAGAGTGTCTGCCCCCAAACCTTGAGGGATAACCCTAGTTGACTTAGGTCTTGCCCTAGAAGACCTAGACAGGCTCATGCCCTAACCCCCATCAAGGAGACATGTGTTCCACACATACCCTAGACAGAGCTAAGGCATCGTCACTTACCCCTTGAGGAATCACCCTCATCCGGGAGTACAACCCCTTTAGGGCGACAAGGTACCCTGAACCGACTAACCCCTAAGGGTTTGAGTGGCCAAGTTATACCCTAGACCTAGAGTTAGTACTTAATGAGGACACGAGTGTGCGCCGTAGGCGAACACGAGTGTCCTGCTAAGAAAACTCCCTAAGGCTAGGTTTGGGATAACCCTAAGCACATGACCTTGCGAGTGCCTCACGAAAGGGCTCCTGGTAACATGTTTAGGTTGTTCAACCCTTGAATTCCAAGGAGAACACTCCCTAGTCAAGTGTGCCAAAGCACACCTAGTTATGAGACCTAACCTCCCTTGAGCGGTTGCCCAAGGCTTAGCACCCTAGTGCAAGCACAAGCATGTCTGTTTGCTAAAGTATCCAACCTGTCATAGTTTTTACTATGACTCAACCCTTTACTTTGGACGTTGACTGTTGTTACCTACTGTACTATGTTGATGGACCCTAGATGTAGTAGGAAACAGGCCCGCTTAGTGCACTTGGGTATCTGGTGATGGTCCGGCCGGTGTCATTAGGTATTTGCAGGAAACTCTAAGCGAAGCTAGAACTTACCTTCTAGAAACCCACCCCCAATTTTGACGTCCCGAATAGGTTGTTTGGTCTTTGCAAATGAGTTCGGCGTGTTAAGTAGGGTTAGGAACACCCTAGGGTTGACCTAACCCTAGGGTTGCCCTAACCCACGCCCTAAAAACCCCACCCCCTTGGGTAGGGTTTAGGGGTAGGAGTAAGGGTGAGTTATAGGCTCATATTGCTAATTTATCTAAGGGGCTAGAATTCAGTGCCAGCCCACTAATACAAACAGGAAAAGAGGGGGGGGGGGCTCCGTCACATAAATAAGGTAGAGTATACGTAGGAGAGCTCCTGGGTTCATGAATGAATTCGTTGCTCTTCTGCTGGTGCAAGCTTCAGCTTGTGTCGTTAAGGTACAACCCTCTGTTGTGCCGCCCTAACTTCCAGATGCCAGGGGTACGTCCCACCTTCGGGTAGCTTACCCTTAACGTTGGCGAATCCATGCCTGGGAGGTCTTGTCGGGATGCACGTTCCAAGAGGCAGAGGTTGAGGCTTATCTCCAACCTCCTCCTCCACGTCAAGCTAGGTGTAGCACTCACGGCCAAGCAAGGCACATCTGTGTCCTTGTCCAACTGTGGGCGTGGGATCTTGTTTGACAGGTTCACGTTACTTGGTTCCTGAGGGTTCATTGAGGGGTTCTAGAGTTGGCATTTAGGAACCACGTTTGGTACTTAGTGCAACTCTTGAATCTAAGGGCTATGGCATGATAGCCCACATCTTGGAAGGCAGTGTCACATGGGATGTGACACTGGGCTAAACATCACATGGTACAACGCCCGAGGCACGCCCTTTGGGGTTATGTCATGGGCTTGTCGCTAAGGGGTTGGATACTCTAGCAAACAGGCATGCTTGTGCTTGCACTAGGTGCTAAGCCTTGGGCATCCGCTCGAGGGAGGTTAGGTCTCGTAACTAGGTGTGCTTTGGCACACTTGGCTAAGGAGTGTTCTCCTTGGAATCCAGGGGTTGAACAACCTAAGCTCATTAGCAAAAGCCCTTTCGTAAGGCACTCGCAAGGTCATGTGCTTAGGGTTATCCCAAACCTAGCCTTAGGGAGTTTGCTTAGCAGAACACTCGTGTTCGCCTAGGCGCACACTCGTGTCCTCACTAAGTACTAGCCCTAGGTCTAGGGTGTAACTTGGCCACTCAAACCCTTAGGGGTTAGTCGTGGTTCAGGGTACCCCTTGTCGCCCTAAAGGGGTTGTACTCCCGGATGAGGGTGATTCCTCAAGGTAAGCGACAATGCCTTAGCTCTATCACGGGGGTATGTGTGAAACACACGTCTCCTTGATGGGGTTAGGGCATGAGCCTGTCTAGGTCTTCTAGGGCAAGACCCTAAGTCAACAAGGGTTATCCCTCAAGGGTTCTGGGGGCAGACATTCTAGGGAGACTTAGGCTAAACCCTAAGTCTCTTGTCCACTTGGGCATTAGAGTCTAACCCTAGGGGTCGTTGGGGTTGTTCTGGGGAACTTAGCGTTGCTCACACAGGGTGATGACGCCGAATGGCCACCTGGCAGCCATGTGTTGCCACGTGTTGGCCCTTTGGGTTAAAACTCTGACACAACCCCTTGGCGACAAGCCATGACATAACCCCAAAGGGCGTGCCTCAGGCGTTGTACCATGTGACGTTTAGCCCAGTGTCACATCTCCATGTGACACTGCCTTCCCTGACGTGGGCTATCATGCCATAGCCCTTAGATTCGAGAGTTGCACCAAGTGCCACAAACGTGGCTCCTAAATGCCGACTCTAGAACCCCTCAATGAACCCTCAGGAACCAAGTAACATGAACCTGTCAAACAAGATCCCACGCTCATGGTTGGACAAGGACACGGATGTGCCTTGTTTGGCCGTGAGTGCTACACCTAGCTTGACGTGGAGGAGGAGGCTGGAGACAAGCCTCAACCTCTGCCTCTTGGACGTGCATTCGGACAAGACCTCCCAAGCACGGATTCGCCAACGTTAAGGGTAAGCTACCCCGAAGGTGGGACGTACCCCTGGCATTTGGAAGTTAGGGCGGCACAACAGAGGGTTGTGCCTTGACGACACAAGCTAGAGCTTGCACCGGGAGAAGAGTAACGAGCTCAGTCATGAACCCAGGAACCCTCACTCCTATATACTACCTTATTTATGTGACAGAGGCCCCCCCCCCCTGTTTTCCTGTTTTACATAAGTGGGCTAGCACTGAAATCTCATTCCCAGAGGGAACATACTTGGTGAGTTATCCATCAACCCTAAACCTAACCTGTCAAACCTGGGGGTATTTCTAAGCATATCCGACATGCCGAACTCACCAGAACTAGCCATTAATCCAACCGGGACATGGAAAACGAGGGTAAGAGTTTTCTAGAAGGTAAGTGCTACCTTCGCTTAGAGTTTCTCGAGATATCTAAGGACAGCCGGCCGGACTACCCCTAAACACCTAAGTGCACTAAGCGGGGCTGTTTCTCACTACAATCTAGGGCTTATCAACATAGTACAGTACAGGTAACGACAGTCAACGTCCAAAGTAAAGGGTCGAGTCATAGTAAAAACTATGACACACTCCTTGCCTTTGAAAATGTCAACGTCCTCGTTGACGTCCAACTCCAAGACTAGATAATGTTAGAAAAAAAAATTAACCAAAACCAACATATCACTCTATGCGGAGTCAACCAAAAGTTCACATAATTTTTATTACCCCCCTTGCATTACGTGAAACCAAGTACTTCAGAACCGTCATTCACTAAGTCGTAAACCTAGCTGCCGGAGGCACCACCTACGACATGAAGTCACTTGGAGACCTTTTGCACGTCTGCAAAGTCTGTCACCCGACGCACACAACACAATGGTTAATTTCTTTACTTAACTAGAATTTATATTGGAGGCCTCTAGTTAGTGTTGTTGCCGGCCCCTTGGTTAACAAGAAATAAAGACTTGCTTTATTCCTTAATATTAAATGCTGTTGATGACCTCTGTCATCTAGCCACAACAAGCACTTCTCAAATGCTTGACCAAACACCTTTGCATTTCTTTTGATTTTCAATGGTCCCACATGTTACGATATTATAGCTTTACATTTCTGCATCCCTTGGTGTTTCTCATTACCCCTTTTCATAAGGGTCTGCTACTATACCTATCCCCCTTTAGTATTTAGTTACGCCAGACTAGGTATGAGACTTTTAAGGAATCAAGCTCTTTTCCGATACTAAAGTACTATTCCCGAAACCCTGTTCTTTGTAGACATATCAATCTGGCTAGAGGCGATCATAGAGGCGCATGGTTGTACACATGTATACAACAAGGTCATGCCAACATGACAAATGCCATCCACTTGGTGTGTCATTAACATAAATTTATTCCCGATAGGAATCAAATTCAGTCAAATCCGCGACAAAGTGTGATAGCACTGCCATACGTCTTTCGCAACCTACCTTGTACTCTTTCCATAACACCGACCAGTTTAGGGACCAGATAAGCTAACATACCTTTCTTATAAACCAATGTGGAAACCAGGAAATTCAACCCATCTCTAATGCCTCAATCAACAATCTTTGTCTTAATTAGTACCCTCATTGTACTTATTCTCCAAAGAGCACAACATACTAGGTGCCATTCAATAATTCCTAACTCCTTATCGTACTAAGTTCAAAATACGGAATTTAAAACTTAGTTTTCACGATAAAAGTCTCCCTGAACTCGTAACACTGTCCGCCTCCGTAACATTATATTTATTTCCAACTCTTAAACTTATTTCATAAATGTTTCTCAACACTATACCGAAGTATAACATTTCACTAATTCGAGTAATTAGTGTTTTGACAAACATCTTTTTAAATTAATCTTTATTCTATAAACAGTTTGCAATTTCGATATTAATACTCTTGAATGGATAATGATCATTTTAACGTTCAAATCCTAAGTTTATTAACTAGTTGTTATACTAGCGAATATAAAACTTACAATCATATCAATCTATCAAAATGCTACAACTATAATATAGACATGGTCTTAGTTTACATGAACCGAACTTGAGTTTTTGAGATGGACATATAATATTATGACAGTATTCCGAGGAACTTTGTTCAGAGACTAAGAGGAATCATGAACTAGTGTCTGGTTCATCTAATTGATTTAGTAAGATATCAATCTCCACATAAATATTATCATAACATTGAAGTGTTATATCAACTTCATGTTTCCGTCATACCTTATAATTCAATAGATCTCCCCAAACATGAATAAGATATCTAGTTTAGTATGTCGAACTAAGATACATTATTCATTCTAGACACTAGTAATCCAGAAAGTACTACATTGCCCCTCAAGCAATGTATTGAGAAATGCCTCATTTCTCAACTAACTTGAAAAACACGTTTCAAGTTATAACACTAAGGTAGTGCCTTACCAAAGTGTTGAACTCAAGTCTGCTTGAGTCTTTCTATTATATGATTATGGCCACCTCGTGTGATCATAACCAAGTTTCGATATTGAGCGCTCCAAACTCAATATTAAAGATATCATATCATACTTTGACAAGTCATTTATAACCAATCTTGAAAAGATTGTCACAAATTCTGCCAAAGTTTAAAATATAAATATCTCAACAGATGAGGTGATAGGAGACCTCATATTCTCGAACCGGATATTGGACGAACCTTGAACTACAATCATCAAGAAGGGACACCATCTTCTTGAGCTAATCCCGCTACACAATATCATACTTACAAAAATATTAAACCAAACTCAAGGAACCTCATCAAACCTTGAGATAGAACTAACAACTAACCCAAGGAGTACTATCAAACCTTGAGTCAAGAATAGTTCTATTTTTCAATATTCCAAAAAATTGAAGATATATATACTTTATTTGTTCTTTAAGTGCTCACATTTGCGACCATGATGCAGAGTCAAGAAACCGTCTTTTGAATAATCGTATTCGACTCTAAAATGAAATTGATATTGAAAATCAATATCAACTTCTAATTCTCATCGAACACCGACGCTCTGAGGAGGTACATGCACTTAAACCTCCAATGAAAATCCGACTATTACTAGCTCATTGGTAATTCTCAGCATAAGTTATCAAACTTAGCAAGTTTCCTTACTTAATCGATAAACAAAGTGAAGAATTCCAAATCATGCTTTTTTTAACCAAGGAATCACCCTTGTTCAAGAACTTCTCTCCACATTGCAAACAACGTTACAGTTTCTAAGATTAAAGAGTTAACAATGAAAATGCACAAGTGTGCGCCGAACGCCTTCACTATGCAAGTTCTTCATTACTCAGTAAACTAAAAAAATGTAAACGTATGTTTCCAACATTACTCTTTCTGATAGATCATGCCATCTATCTCAAAACTATATCGATAAAACCGAAACCCTCAAGCTATTATCCCAGTCTCTTTCATGATTCCATATGAGACAATTTCATATTCAAGTTACTCGAGCTAGCTAACTTGAATAAAGAATGCGCGTTTACAACTAACTAAGGTTTCATGCTATACTTTGTTCAAATTAAGGGACTTGAATTTAGTAAACTATCCACCTAATGTTACTTGCAGCTAGCGTCATCAAAATATTGCGAACATTAGACAATACTTTGACTACATTGGATCTTCAAACCCATTGCTTAACATATTATCATATGTTAATATTTGACTTTCTGTTGTATTATAGGTTCATCACCATAGTCTGCTTCTGGAGTTACACTCTGGAATACACGCACTATAATGAGAGCTTATTTTACACTTTATGTCAAAATGTAGTGTTCATTCTTATGTTTGAATATGCCCCTTCTCCCGAAGTCAAAGATGCACTTCTGAACATAAGTCTTTCCCCGTTTGAACACTATTGCTAGACACGATATTGAATCTTGACCTAAGCCAAAACTCAATGGACATAGTCACGTTCTCAATCATGTGTTATCCCAAATTCAAACACCTTAAAGAAAAAGAAAAATTTTCAATAATGTGTAGAATAGGATATCACAAGGCCCATCTCACAAGACTTAGTTTGTAAGCCAGAACAAACTAACATGCCTTGTCTTGTGGAAGTAAATGGTAAAGTAACCTGGACAACCATAAGGTAAATAACTTGGCATACAACTTAGAAGCTGACTTCCAAGTGCTACCTTCTAAGTCCATAACCCACACCCACTTATGAAGTAGGTGTACTCTAAAGAGTTATAAATCTCAGGACCAACTCTCCACGCAGAATTCAGACATTAGCCGAAAGTGATAGAGTACTTCAAGAATTTAGAACTAACTAAACCCTAAAATACACTACACTTTAGGTAGTCCTACTGACCGTAGAGAATAGGCTCCGCTACCAATTGTCAGAGTTTTAACCCAAAGGGCCAACACGTGGCTGCCAGGTGGCCATTTGGCGTCATCACCCTGTGTGAGCAACGCTAAGTTTCCCAGAACAACCCCAACGACCCCTAGGGTTAGACTCTAATGCCCAAGTGGACAAGAGACTTAGGGTTTAGCCTAAGTCTCCCTAGAGTATCTACCCCCAAAACCCTTGAGAGATAACCCTAGTTGATTTAGGGTTTAGCCTAAGTCTCCATAGAGTGTCTGCCCCCAAAACCCTTGAGGGATAACCCTAGTTAACTTAGGTCTTGCCCTAGAAGACCTAGACAAGCTCATGCCCTAACCCCATCAAGGAGACATGTGTTCCACACATACCCCTAGATAGAGCTAAGGCATCGTCACTTACCCATTGAGGAATCACCCTCATCCGGGAGTACAACCCCTTTAGGGCGACAAGGGGTACCCTGAACCAGAACTAACCCCTAAGGGTTTGAGTGGCCAAGTTATACCCTAGACCTAGAGTTAGTACTTAATGAGGACACGAGTGTGCGCCGTAGGCGAACACGAGTGTCCTGCTAAGAAACTCCCTAAGGCTAGGTTTGGGATAACCCTAAGCACATGACCTTGCGAGTGCCTCACGAAAGGGCTCCTGCTAACATGTTTAGGTTGTTCAACCCTTGAATTCCAAGGAGAACACTCCCCTAGCCAAGTGTGCCAAAGCACACCTAGTTATGAGACCTAACCTCCCTTGAGTGGTTGCCCAAGGCTTAGCACAAGCATGTCTGTTTGCTAAAGTATCCAACCCCTTGGCGACAAGCCCATGACATAACCCCAAAGGGCGTGCCTCAGGCGTTGTACCATGTGACGTTTAGCCCAGTGTCACATCTCCATGTGACACTGCCTTCCCCGACGTGGGCTATCATGCCATAGCCCTTAGATTCGAGAGTTGCACCAAGTGCCACAAACGTGGCTCCTAAATGCTGACTCTAGAACCCTCAATGAACCCTCAGGAACCAAGTAACATGAACCTGTCAAACAAGATCCCACGCTCACGATTGGACAAGGACACGGATGTGCCTTGCTTGGCCGTGAGTGCTACACCTAGCTTGACGTGGAGGAGGAGGCTGGAGACAAGCCTCAACCTCTGCCTCTTGGAACGTGCATTCGGACAAGATCTCCCAGGCACGGATTCGCCAACGTTAAGGGTAAGCTACCCCGAAGGTGGGACGTACCCCTGGCATTTGGAAGTTAGGGCGGCACAACAGAGGGTTGTGCCTTGATGACACAAGCTAGAGCTTGCACCGGGAGAAGAGTAACGAGCTCAGTCATGAACCCAGGAACCCTCACTCCTATATACTACCTTATTTATGTGACAGAGCCCCCCCCCCCCCCCCTGTTTTCCTGTTTACATAAGTGGGCTAGCACTGAAATCTCATTCCAAAGGGAACATACTTGGTGAGTTATCCATCAACCCCTAAACCCTAACCTATCAAACCTGGGGGTATTTCTAAGCATATCCGACATGCCGAACTCACCAGAACTAGCCATTAATCCAACCGGGACACGGAAAACGAAGGTAAGAGTTTTCTAGAAGGTAAGTGCTACCTTCGCTTAGAGTTTCTCGAGATATCTAAGGACAGCGCGGCCAGACTACCCTAAACACCTAAGTGCACTAAGCGGGGCTGTTTCTCACTACATCTAGGGCTTATCAACATAGTACAGTAGGTAACAACAGTCAACGTCCAAAGTAAAGGGTCGAGTCATAGTAAAAACTATGACAATAATAATTCTTGAATAATGCAAGTAATATGTTGTACTTATCGATTGTGTTAGCATTTTCGTAATACGCGTCTCCCTTTAACATAAATGGAAATATTCGTAGTTTCTCATCTTCATCCTTGATTTTGTTGGCTTCACACGCCTTCTCAAATTGCTGTATATGCCGATTCATATCCTCATTCTCAAGACCTGAAAAAATAGATGGTATAACCTTCCCCGTAATTGTTAATGTTCCCATCTCGTCCGTTACTTCCATTGACAACAGATCCCAGTTTCCTCGCATTGATATTCATTGCCTGTAATCTTCACTCCCTTGATTAGTATCCTTTTCTTCTGTAACCTCGTCGTACTTCGTCGTTTGTTGCTCCTGTCCTCGAGCTTCAACTTGTTCCTTTCTTCTCTATTCCTCACGCTCTTCAATCCTCTTCCGTGTTTCTATTACTGCTTGTCGTCATAAATATCGCTCCTCGCACTCTCTTTGATGTCTCTGCTTAATTTCTTCATATCTTTGGCATTCTACAAGAATACGTCGATAATCATCCATTCACTTATTACTATATGTTGCAGGTCCATTCTCACGCGGTCCTTGGTGCATGTTCTTCCATTTCCACAATAGCTACGCTGATCGTATGAAGGACTCTTGCCTATCCTCAATCTTTTTCTTCCGTCACCATTTCTCTTAAAACTCCAACACTCCTTTGGGTATCGGTCTACCCATCCTAATACATTCTACAAACACATTATCAGTTACCTACTAACACGACCATCCCTCCGTGGTCGCCATATGTTGAACCATAAAATCCTACCCTCTGCACATAGGTAAGATTGCCTTTGATAAACCCTTATTAAGGGTCTACCGGAATAAGATAGAGAAGAAATCAGACATCAGAAGGTCGGGAAAGGGTAAGGATGGCAAGATGTATAGCAGGCAGCAGTACTATGGATCCTGTCATAGTACTAGAAATAAGAATAGTATACCACAAATCAGAAATACGAGTAAGAAAGAGACATATTAAGAGAGAAAGGAACTTATATTATGTCCACGCACGGCACATAGTACAAAATAACAGTATACTTGGGATGCCCTTCTAGTCCTAATCTGGTCTATTTATACATGTACTCTAGGTCCCGTACTAGCAGTTATCACAATTGCCTCTTAACCTTATCCATTTAGTTACTGTAACTCCTTCTTATCCTTATCCAAACATGCCGTACTCCGCTAGTATCATATTGCGGTAATGACTCGTATTGCAGTATTAGGTTAGTAACTCGTACTCCGATATAATTTGTGAGTCTGTTACCCTTATTTCGAGTCTGTTTGTGAGTCTGTCACCCTTATTTCGGGTCTGTCTGTGAATCTGTTACCCTTATTTTCGGGTCTGTCTGTGAATTTGTCACCTTATTACGGATTTGTCTGTGAGTCTGTCACCTTATTTCGGGTCTATCTGTGAATCTGTCACCCTTATTACAGGTTTATCTTTGAGTCTGTCACCCTTATTACGGGTTTGTCTATGAGTCTGTTATCCTTATTTCGGGTCTGTCTGTGAATCTGTCACCCTTATTACGGGTTTGTCTGTGAGTCTATCACCCTTATTTCGAGTCTGTCTGTGAATCTGTCACCCTTATTACGGGTTTGTCTTTGAGTCTGTCACCCTTATTACGGGTCTGTTTGTGAGTCTGTCACCCTTATTATGGGTCTGTCTGTGAGTTTGTCACCCTTATTACGGGTCTGTTTTGAGTCTGTCACCCTTATTACGGGTCTGTTTATATGCTATACCCTTATTACGGGTATGTGTTAGTGCTATACCCATATTAGTGTTATCTTAGTTATTTCTATTATGATGGGATCCGCAGTTTTACATGCTACATACCTTGTCATCCTTACCCTTTTCGACCTTCTGAAGTCTGATCTATACTCTATATCTATTCTTTCATATTCCGATAGACTCTTAATACGGGTTTGTTGGTGGCGACCACTACTACGTTTTAGACTGTAGGATTTTCTTGCTTAACATATGGCGACAACAAAGGGATGGTCGTATTAGCAGGGAGAACAACTACGATGCACAAGGAGAACAACCACGATGCATAAGGAGAACAATTGCGATGCACAAGGAGAAACAATTGCAAGAACAACTACGATGCACAAGGAGAACAAATATAATACGTCATCACTCAGATGGAAACTTCTACTCAAGCGACCATTGTTACTTCAAAGGGACATGAAGAATTGCGAAAACTTCAAGAGGACAACCAAAAGATGAAGACTGTGATCGCTTCCATTTGCAGAATATACCTAAACCCTAAAAAGAATAGAATATATATTAAACCTAATCAAATATTCCTTTTAAGAATATACTTAAATCCTAAAAAGAATAAACTATAGATTTGCCCTAAACGAATATTCTTTCATTATATTATCAGCGTGTGCGTGTGTGTGGGTGTATCACATACACCCCAAAAATAAAAATCATGCAGGGGTTTAACATGTGTGTGTCCATGAGAGTGTTAAAGTTTCACGTGCAGCGATACATATATACACACATAATATTATACACATAGACATACATACATATTAGTACATATTAATATTAGAGAGACAGAGTACATATTATGGATCATGCATGGTGTGTATGTATAAGAGAAGAGAGCCAATACATATTATGGATCATGCATGGTGTGTATGTTTGAGAGAAGAGAGAGAGTGTTAACAAATTAAATTCATACACATTGCATATATTAGTACACACATATACATACACACATGTATACACACAGACATACATACATATTACATGTGTAAATTCAATGTGTTACATAGGGTTTAGGGTTTAGGGTTTAGGGTTAGGATGGATCATGCATGGTGTGTATGTATAAGAGGAGTGAGTGTTAAAAATTAATTTTGTACGCATTGCATATGTTAGTACACATATATACATACACATATTATACACAGATATACATTATACATATTACATAATATTGTAACATTAGTACATATTATGGATCATGCATGATGTGTATGTATGAAAGAAGAGACAGGCTACATATTATAGATCATGATCATGCATGGTGTGTATGTATGAAAGAAGAAACAGGCTACATATTATGGATCATGATCATGCATGGTGTGTATGTATGAAAGAAGAGACAGGCTACATATTATGGATCATGATCATGCATGGTGTGTATGTATAAGAGAAGGGATTATACATGGTAACATTGTGTATGTATGAGAGAAGAGAGAGAGTGTTAACAAATGAAAATCGTACACATTGCATATATTAGTACACATATATACATACACACGTGTATACACACAGACATACATATATATTACATGTGTAAATTCAATGTGTTACATACACACAGACTGAGTACATATAGATCATATATGCGTTGAACATGATATTTTTCAATAAAGAAGCAACATATAATTTCTCAAGTTTGGTTTAGGGCAATGTGCATATGTGTCTCTGTAAGTGCTTCTAATGCGTGTGCACGTGTATATATAAATTTATGATTATTTTTTATATGTGTGCAAAACAAACATCGAATAATTAAGAAAAATAATATTAATAAACACACTATGAACATATTTTAAATTATACATAATATATTGATTTTATCTAATATATAGCCATATTAATTTAATATTGATAATAAGGTTTAACATTAGAATATTCTTGAAATAATAAGAAATTAATTGAGAAAATCCATTAATATATAAAATTGTAGATCAAGTATTGAAATAATTAACTTAATTAATTATGATAATCATGTTTAATATTGAAATATTCTTGGAATAATAAGAAAATAATAAAGAATATCGCATTAATATAAAGAAGATTAATTACTCAAGTAATTAAGAAAATGATATTAATATACACACTATGAACATATTTTAAATTATACATAATAATACATCATTTATCTAATATATAGTCATATATAGTTTTAATAATATATTAATTTAATATTGATAATAAGGTTTAACATAGGAATATTCTTGAAATAATAACAAATTAATTGAGAAAATCCCATTAATATATTCAAATGTAGAATAATTACTGAGATAATTAAGAATAAGACTAATTTAATTATGATAATCAGGTTTAATATTGGAATATTCTTTAAATATTAAGAAAATAATAAAGAATATCCATTAATAGTAGGAAATGTAAATTAATTACTCGAGTAATTAAGAAAATAATAATAATAAACAGACTATGAATATATTTTAAATGATACATAATAATATATCAATTTATTTATTGTATTAGTGTATATATATATTATAATATAAACTTAATAATATACTTGAATATTAAGAATGTAGAATAATTACAAAAATTTTGTAATATTAAACAGCTTGAATCACTTAAATGACACAAAATGCAATTTTAAAAACACTCATTGGAATTGGAGAGTATATATGTCAGACTGTCGGTTATTTATTTCAACTCATCTTAAATTTTCTTTTTTTGTTATTTTCAAAAATTTCGAATTTCTGACATAAGTATTGTCGATCTAACATGTAAATTTGAAAATACATTTAATTTCCCACTCAAATTCAGATCTGATTCTTTATTCGCAAGGGTTTCTTCATTTCTTTATTTTTCACTCTTCAGATTTTCTTTTTTCTTCTTAGTGATCAACTCAAGAGCGACATTAAATTGGGTGCGCTATTATTTATAGGAAAGCATGACGCCTTCAGTATTATTTATAAGTAAGTATTATAAACAAATTTAAATATATTTATAAAGATTCACTCTCTTACATTCTCTTTTAAATTTAGAATTTAGGGATTTAGGAATGCATTAGGATTACAATATATTTTGTTAGGGACTTATCCCGTTCAAATATACTTTTAACTTAATATTCTCGGTTAGCCGGGGCGGCGAGATTAATCCGGCCATTTTTTTTTTGCCTCTTCGAAGAGGTGGCAGGATTAATCCCGCCACCATCTCTTTGATAGCTATGGCAAAATTAGTCCGGGCAATGCTTCTCCGCTTTTTAAAAAGAGCGGCGGGATTATTCCGCCGATAACTCTTTCAACTGGGCAGGATTCATCCCAAGATCTCTTTGAAATCATAGCTTCGGAGAGAATTGTGGGCGGGATTAATCCTGCTGCCTATTCCCCGTTGTCAGAGTTGTGGGCGGGATTAATCCCGCCCCCTCTTTCTCGTCGGAGGGATTTGCGGCGGGATTAATCCTGCTGCCTCTCCGACGAGGAAGATCCAGGGGCATGATTAATCCTGTCACTTCTTCCTCGTTGGAGGGAGTCCGCGGTAGGATTAATCCCGCCACCTCTCTCCAACGAGGAAGATCCGGCGGCGAGATTAATCCTGCCGATTCCCTCGCGAGGGGGAATTGGCAGCGGGATTAATCCCGCCGACTCTCTCTGATGGGGTAGAGTCATCAGTAGGATTAATCTCGCTGACTCTCTTCGAAGGGGTAGCTTTGTTGGCTGGATTAATCCCGCTGGCTCACTCTGAAGGGGTACAATCGTTAGCGGGATTAATGCCACCCATCGTTCCTCGTCAGAGGGAGTCGTGGGCGGGATTAATCCCGCCCATCAGTTGTATTAATAAAGCATGAGATATTATCTCTATACATAATTACGTATTATTGCACATGCATCTTATTAAGCAACCGCAATTCTGATTTCTTAGAAATATTGCATAAACAGATATCATAAATAACACAATTATTTATGTGCAAGACAATATGTATAATATTGGAGATAAAGTATGTCTTCTTCGGAACAACGAGATAGTTGGCACTGGAACTGTGGAAGTTCGAGATGATAATGCATCATGTCACAATATTGCCCCAAGGATCTTGTGTGTACGTATGGGTGAACACCATTTTCAAGCATGTTGAGGTTCCGGGAATGGAATTTGAGGAGGGTTCTCCTGTATTGTGGAATTTGGATGAAGTCAAGGCTGACACAGAATATACAGAGTCACAAACAAACAGTAGCACGAGTTTTCCAAATGATGGCTTGCCTACTGTGATGAATGAGGTGATTCTCTTTCTTCATGACATTGAGGTTGGGAGAGGAATCATCACAGTTATAAATCCAATAGAAGCAGTGTCAGAAGAGAAACTAGGGTCTGACTTCGTGGGTGTACTTGCGACAGAGGTTTCACCTAATGGCACATTGCATCCTAGATCCTTCGTGAGGTGGCGAACATCTGAATTAAGACGGCAAGATGGTTCAACATTGGATTTGAAATAATAACAACCCGGAAGGACAACTCATATTTGAAGAGGTTCCTTGCATTGGTCCTATTGTAAGAAAAAGGCAATTCATGGATTGTAAATCTTCCCCTGCAAGTTTCCAGCAAGAGGGTCAAGATGGATCCTACATCTTCCGAAAGTGTTACGAGCATTTCCACGATTGACTGCTGCAAGAAGAAGTGTTGTCAGATGGCAGACCGAAATGAAATTACCCAATGTAGACATGTCTTTCGTACGCTCACCCAAAACAAAGGCATGAGTTTGTATATGCTGCACTAACTGGGTGTATTGATGGAATGGCCTCGGACACAGGTTATCAAAGTACATCCATGGTATTTAATAAGGTGGCCATCTGCTTCAAAGCTTGGTACAGTATATACGGGATCCCAAAGACCACGTTTACCGTTGGAGGGATGAGTGGCTAGATGGAGCTCAAACCTCAGTACATGGGAACACTCGCTTAGTCAAAACTCGCTCTCACATTATGGCAGCCATAGAAATACTCAAGGCTTTTGTGGAAGTAAATGCAGACAGGATGCCTCACAAATGCAGAACCACAAATGCAGGGGTCAAGGAAAATCTCAAGGTTTTGCCTTCGATTTACACTCAATTGAAGCTGTGTGAACATGTGAACAAGTGCCTCAGCTTGATGGGGCTGCAAGCAATCTACATTGGTACCTTTAACAACATATGGAATACTCATTTTAAGGATGTGGAGATTGCAAAACACTCTAGCTTTTCCAAGTGTGACACTTATACATCATTAAAGGCTGCAAAGGTTTGTGCAAAAACCTTGGTGGAGATCACTGCCATTCAAAAGAAGATGGAGGCCCACATGATTGCACAACAAACTTGCCGGTCTCAGTACTATGCACACCGCATGCTTTCTGTGTCATGCCCATCAGAGCACCTGTGCTTGATCCATGACAAGATGGATCATTCAAAGACCAGCATTCCAAAGCTCGTTGCAACACCAAAGTGCCTTGGAAATGTCATGAAACTTCCGATTTCATTGACAGGTGTGCTAAACACATGGACACGGTTGTGAGTCATATGGACACCTTTCACTTCCACATTGGTCTAGCGACTCCAATTTCACTATTGAGTTGTTGGCCATGTGTTTCAAAAACCTTGAAGCCCACTCACAGACACGTCCTATCAGTGATCTCAAAGTGAAGAAACAACACCTTCAACCTTTACATAATGCTCTCATGAACACGTCTACACTTGAGGCTACTTGGGAATATGAGAGGCATTGTCAGCAGCCTGCACAAAAAACAGATGGCCCTGCTGAGAGTTCAAGTTCAATGGAGGGATCTAGCTCAAATAGTGTACATGTGTCCTCAACATCAAAGAAGCTTCTTCGTCATTTGCTTTTACATATGGACAATTGTGCAAGTGAGAACAAAAATAGGTAAATCATTTTACTTAAGGGTTTCTCAAGCTCATACTTACTTTTATTTTCTAGATATGTGCTAGCATACTTGTCAATGCTTATTGCCAAAGGTGTGTTTGAGACAATCACGCTCAGTTTTCTTATGGCTGGTCACACTCATAAAGATATTGATGCGTTCTTCAGCAAGGTCTCCAACTTTCAAAAAGAACAACTGCACTTACCTTACCGCATATGATGAATCTTTTTAAAAACTACATCTCCAAAAAAAGTTGTGCTTTGCTTGTGACTGAGGTGCCAGAATTCAAAAAATTTCTCGAGTACATAAAAGAGGGGAGTGATTCTTTAGTTGGTCACCTTGTGCCGCTACAATTCTTTTTCTCCATACGAGATGGTATACCTATTATGTAGTACAAGTTACGGCCATAAGAGCAGGAGTGGTTATCGAAAGAGGGGTTAATGCTCTTCAAAAGTGGAGAGAATGAAAAGCCACTTCTCCCAGAAGGACAACCAAACCCTATTCCATTGAGTGCCCAACTCAAAGAACAAGAGGTTATTATTNTTGAGTGCCCAGCTCAAGGAACAAGAGGTTATTATTGATGGCATCAAAAAATATGTGGCATGGGTTCAAAAATCGATGCCAAAGAATTCTGATAAGGCAACTGGTTACTCAGAACTATATAAGCATGTGGTTGACTATTGGGAGACTGTTGTTCGAGAGTTGGAAGGGCCTACTATCACAAGTACAGAATTGCAACACCCTTTTTGGCCTAAAACAAGGTGGCGAGAGGAGATTGAAATGACATCACTGAGCACAGACGACATAGAAGCCAGTAGTGATGTGGAAGTGCAAACCCCACACTTTGTTGGACAAAGGAACCAAAAACCTAAAGCATACTTTGATTGCTGCCAGGATCTTCAAAAACTAATGATGGTTCTCATTACTCCAGATGCGTCATATAATCAGCCTATTTGGATGGGTCAAATTATCGACACACCTGAAGTAATCACAAAAAATAGTATTGTTAAGGTTGCATGGTTCAAACCACAAAAAAGGCGACACGAGAAGGAGAGCGAAAGATATAATGGATGCCTAGAGAAAACATGGTCTCCCAATCAAAAAGACCCAGCATGTTTTATAAATGTTAAATCCATTCGATATGGGTGGATGTCAAGAAGCGTTGATAAAGTCACGATTAACAAAACTGCAAGGGAATGTATGTTTTCTGAAGCTTAAAGCAATTACAAAATTATAAAATATCATATATTTAATATTCATAATTATTATAAACTCTTTAATAATAGTACCAAATTGTTTACTTAACTATATAAATTTAAAAAATGATATGGAAGATTGACTATATTATTATAGGATTTTATATATATATTATTACTACTACAAATTTTTAATTAATAATGTTATATTTAAATATTAATATTTTAATAACAACATCAATATTTATATAATGTACCTCTTATGCTCTTCCTTAATTGTTATATTAGGCAATATATTATATAATTTAATACCTTCTACTTTTATAATGTTATTAATTTTTGTTCAATGAATGCTATAATTTATTAAAGGGTAGAATACAAAATAGAATATTCTAAAGAATATTCTATTTTCAAACATATATTCTAAAGAATATTCCTTTAATATTAGAAAATGCTAATTAAATAGCTAAAATTGCTAATTATTAGGAAATGGGACTATAGCCATGCCCATTTTAGTTACAACTTGCATATATAACCCGTACATTATAGACTGTGTGTGTAAAGTGGCATCCATATGAGAATTTCTGAAATCGAAACAAATACTATATATATTGACTAATACAATTTTTATTTATTATTTATAAGTAAATCTCACTCACACACGCACACATCGCACGCATGCACGCAACCTTAAGTTGTAGAAGCCAGAGCGGGATAATTTCGACTGTTGGGAGACGGCAACCATCTGATAATAAAGAAATCACACACAGCACCCGCGTGTGCACGCACACACTATCACTAAATTATAAACAAGCATATATCGTTAGTGTGTGTATACACCATGCACACAGGCACCCACACATCCGACACACACACAATCACCTGGCTACACTCCTGTCGTTCTTTGCAGATATTCTTCACTTTGAACTCTTGCATTTGATAAAGAAAAGTACAAATGAATATAATATATGGAATTCATGAAAAGAATTCCTTGATTCTTTGGGGACTACCAAATCCACCTCACTAGATAATGAATATTAAAAAGTCTTAATAATGTGTATTAAACCTTAATTTATTGTCTTCGTTTTTATTGTTGTTCTTAGTTTAAAAAACGGAGGAATTTTTGTAACAATATATTATATATTATATATTATTTATAATGTTTTTTTTCAATGTAACTATAGAATTATTAGTATTACATTAGTTTATGAAAGTACTTAAGAAGATTTTAAATTAGTATATAGTGTTAGTGTGCAACGGAATTAACAGGACGGCAATAAGAAAAAGGGTTAGCTTTCACAATTTAACCTTTTCCTTTAATGTCAATTAATTAACTTAATTATTTAAATAATTTGATATGCATATAGAGAATACAATTAAAAGGACCTTTGGGTTAATGCATTTCATTTGTATATATGATTTGATATATATAATTATTATATATATTTGAGAGAGGGAAGATGGAGATTCAGGACAGAAAGACGGGAACGAAGTGATTCTACACAACCAACTAGAAAAAGGCAACACACGGGTGTCAAACTTTAGAAAAAATTGCACCATTACAAAACAAATATATAATAAATATGCTTTCTAATACCTTGCTGTTAATTCTTACTATTAACGACAAGAAGTCAAGTCAACATTAATATAAAACTCATTCTATTCAAACACATTGAATTTTCTTCTGCATTTGATTGTTGTTTAGTGGTTGGTGGATGTTATATCTATATACCTTTTTACACATTATTGTATACACATGTTAAAGTAGCAAACATGCACTATTGTTTAATTAATCCGTAATTAATTTGCTTTGTCTTTGTTCTAGTTGTTGGTGGAAGAATCTGAAGGACACATAATAAACAGGATCCATACGTCATCCTTCAGTACGGAGATCAAACGTCGAGAATCAAGAGTTGCTCATTATTAAAGTGTCATTTCATATACAGCATGTCTATACACACACGCAACTCGATCCCGTATAAGTATGTATGTGTATGTACATGTGGTTGCGTGTAAAGTAATAGATCGCAAAGTGTAAATCTCGAGTTCAGTGAAAGTATACATACATACAGAATACATGTAAGATGTGTTTATGCATACATACATAACACATATATAACCCGATTCCAAATATGTATATGCATATTAGAATGTATATATGCAATAATATATAATTATAATATTACAATATTGCCTTACCAACAAAATACGGAGAAAAAAAGTTTCGTGGAGCCAGTTTGTATCTATGGGTTCCAGCATTCTTTGTATTTATTTGTACGCACACACACAATCTATATGTATATACATACAAACATACACGTGGATTCAAGTAAGTACATAGAAGCTAGTTATTGAAGGCAGAAATATACATAACAATCATTGATGTTGTTGGCACAGCCAAACATGTCGCCCATTCTGTATTCTCCTACGTAACCCCAAGTCATGCTCCAGATCCCTTCCCTTCAAAAACATATCAAGAGATTCATGAACTCTTTCAGCTCGTCTCTCGTGGGAAATCCAGACTTGAGGTGTTATCAACGTTGCCAAACACTGCCTCCACTACTGCTTGAATTTCTGCATCCTTGAGACCCTTGGAAATGCAGATGCCGGAGATGGAATGGCTACACCAAAACCCGCAATAGCGACCACCTTGAGTGCAAAGAACATAATTCTGAGTGCTGGAACTAACACTGGAGCTGCTTTCTTCAACCACTCCGGACTTACAGTGATTTCAATACCTCGTTGGTTCTCCACTGGATGACAACGCTGGTGGCTTTCACATAAGAAATGAAGTCTCAGAGTGAACCGAATGCAGATTGAGACAGCTTCTGGAGGAAGTTGTTCTCGTGCTTATGTATGGGTACTTGGTGCCTCAAAGTCCATATGGAGCATGAGCTTAGAGAGAATCTCACCTAATTGCATGTGTACAGCATCCACTTGTTTCTTGACAACCAACTCCAGTCTGTGAATCTCGCTTGTTATCCTGGCTTCTGCAGTTCTTATCTCCCTCACTATGTTGGACTCCATCCGTTTGAGTACACCAATGGTTAACTCACTGGTACCATCCGCGGTACTATGCTCACTGTCACTAGTTGTTGCATCTAAACACTCTTGTACCTTGAACCCGATGACATTCAGGTTGCCTCTGCTGTGCTGCAAAGTATTTATCCCGTTCACTCGCAACAAGAGCTCGTAGATTGGATTACTCTGCAAACTTGGCCAAACTATGTTCATAGAACAAAGTACGACCATCCATGTTGAGCTCTTCACAAGTGAGACTAGTGGGCACACATCCTCAAACTTGAACTTAAGTTGCTCTCAATTAGTTGCGGCCTGATGACTTTCTCTTTCCAGTTCCAGTGCAGGACATCCCCAGTTCGGAGCTCCACAAACTTCAGCAATGCACAGGTTCACGCGTGAAACGGTTCTCGCTTGCTCCAGTAGGTACGTCTCACAGTCGAATGGTATTCGAACAAGTACATCGACCCAATGCATATATACCATTCTCCTGCTGCCTCCAATCTTGACAATCACATGGATTCTGTTCCTCCACCAGGTACAGCCAGCCTTGTCCAACCCTATGTTGAGAAAACATACCTGCAAGTGTCACTTGAAGCATGTTGAAGATCCCAGATGGCAGAATTGTTGTCTCAGAGTGTTTGCAATCGAATCTCCTTCCCGAAAACAGTAACTGACCCGGCCTCCCACGTTCTTGCTGCCATTGCTGGAGAATTACTTTCAACAAAGGCAAGATCGTAACATGAGTTTCCCCCTGGTTTGGTAGCACCACACCTAGCTTCTGAAGTGAGACAGTATGTAAGGAATGTGAGTTTCTTCACACCAGGTTGCGAGTTTGCACGAACACTCATGATGGGCTGCACTGCGAGGTCGTGCGTCATTCAGTTCCTTCCTAACCGAGGCAGAAAAACACCAATAACATCTTGCAAGAACCACTGAACATCCAGACAACAAACTGTTGTCTCGTCTGGTGTGTCATCTTCAAAGTAGACCAGTTCTCCACTATCGTGAAGATGCATGAACATCCTTAAACCGGATTTCCTTGAAGTTTCTCATGTTGTTACATATTCCTGAACTTCTCAAGTGACACCACCTTGGGTTGCTGTGTAGCATTCAACTGATTCATGATGCGATTGCAAACTGATGGAACGTTTGGTCTCTTCTCCAACACTCCTCCCAAGGCTCTCTCCAATGTCCTTTGAGTTGTCTGACTTGGTTGATTTCTTCTAGCCACAATTCCATATACACTAATGCTTTCTGTATCCCCAAAGTCAATGCACTGCGAGTACTCTTGGATTACTGTCCACATCGGATCAATGCAAGCCCTTTCATCGTTTGTACTTGTGATATTGTTGGCCTCTCGCTAGCGGGAAAGTAATTGAAGTATCAATACTCTTGCTTCTGGTCGGACAAGGAACGATGTGCAACAATGAATCTCAGCCAGTATTGAGTGTTTTCTAAACTCTGCTGGATCGTCTTGCAGCTGTAGGAGCCCTACAAACGAGGAGAAACAAATCTTTATCACTGCCTCTTACAAATAGTGATGAAATGTATGGTATCAGATTGGCCAGCTAAGTCACACACGATCAACTTCTTATCTGTGAAGCATAAAGCTTGAAGCTCTATGCCATAAGTCGACTTTGATGACTGGAAAATGCTGGGATCCAAACCCTTCTGGCAAGTTCTTCCTAACGGTTGTCTTCCCTACTCCAGTGTCTCCGCAGATAAAAAGCTTAGCATTGAAGTGCGGTACGCCTCCTTCCAAAAGACCTCCTTCTCGATAGAGTTTGTTCCGCTTCAAGATTTGCAAACAGCTTTGGTGTAACACTTGAGACTGCCACTCATGAAGGTCCAATGTCACCAATGGACAACGATATTCCTGTTCAAGAAATCCACAAGCTTCCGTTGTTCTCCAAGCGGCACCAAATGTGTTCCACTGAGTAAGATGTCTCAGCCTTGAAGTCGATATAGCTCGCTCAAAACGTTTGCGAGCTATCGAGCAAGAACTGGCCGGAGTAGATGTACAATCTGAATGCGTCAACTTGGAACTGAGCAACGACTCCATATCAAGACGATGAGAGGTATCGAAAAAAGCCTGAGCAGCGTCTTTACTTACCTCGATGCGTAGACATCTGAGCTTGTCTAGCTCATGGTGTCTCGAGATGTTTCATCCTCTGTGCATATGCATACATAAAATCACCATACCAGTTGCTTGTCAACTATATCTAAGTCAGTGCTTGACTATGAGAGAATGCTGTCGAGATTTCGTGAGATTGGGGTTTTCTTCAAACATAGCACTACTGTTTGGTGTTTGGACAGTGCATCCTCGGACATCCTCAGCTGATTTCACTTCCACTACATTGCTGTTGCTAACAAAGATGTGGTAGAAAGTGCTTCCTTTTGACAGATCGTAGAGCTCTTGGTCGGACAATGGCTCCGTTAGAACATGTCAAACTCTGTTCTAGGTTTGATAAGGAAGAAAGAAAGAATAAAAGAAGTCAACAATGAATAATAATAATAATAATGTTTTATTTAATGTTCACTCCCGATAAGTATTTATTAATTAATAATAATAATAATAATGTTTTCATTCAAGATTTATATGAAAAAGAATTTAAATAAATTAATAATTTTCTTTATATTTAATTTGTTAACGAGAATATAATAAAAAATTTAAATGAAGTTTAAATAAATGCAGGATGTCTATCACTTTTGAATTTATTTAAGAAAGTTTCACAAAGTTATTAAATATATTAAATTTTGGCCCTATAAAGATTCTATAAAATATACTTTCTATCAGATAATATAATAAAGCCTTTTTATTAATGAAAATACTTTTCTTCCTAATTTAATTTACCTTTATTGTTTGTTCAAGACGTTGTTTTCTAATATTGATTAATGGTTCACGTACATATCATATTCAAAAGTCTTAGTATTTAACTTTAAAACACTGTCCTTTAAACATGTATATTATATTATTTATAAGATTATAATAATTACTAACAATTTCTTATTTATAAAGTAGATTTATTTTTTCATTATATATATATATATATATATATATATATATATTCGTATCATTTATTCTCATTTTATTCTATTTTAAATGAATAAAATAATAAATTATAAACAAATACTTAATAATAATCAATTCTTAGTTAAAATTTATATTAAACATTTTTAAATATTATATGAAGTTATTATATTATATATGGTATGCTATAATTTATAGTTTGAGTTTAATATATTTTATAAAACATAAAAAATCCTTTTATAAAATTATATCATCAACCAGGACTATTTAATTATAAACACAATATTTCAAATAATTTAATTATATTTTATTGATGATTTTTTTTTTTAAATAGTAAATTCTATATGGCAATATTCATTGCTCACATATATACATCCATATATCATATTCAGAAGTCATAGTATTTAACTGTAAAACACTGTCCTTTAACCATGTATATTATAGGGATTATAGTAATTACAATAAGTTTTAAATAAATAATTAAAAATAACTATTTTTTGGTTAAAATTTATGTTAAAGATTTTTAAATGTTATATGAAGTTCTCTAAATAATTTAGTTCATTTTAAAAAACTTTTGTAATAAGTCTCCACACCACACGGTTCACATTGCTTTCATAATTTTGAAAAACTTTGTTGAAACTCTCTCTCTTTCTCTTCTATTTATATATATATATATATATATATATTAATAAAGGAAACTCTGCTTAACTCATTATATTTTTTACATTTTATAAATCTTATTAAAAATGACAAAATGTGTCTTTATTAAAAAATGTAGCTATGTCATTTATTATCATGTGTATACACCTTTTTATATGTATATATAAATAAATAATATATATAATTATAATAATATGGAAACACACTTTGAAAACATATGTAAATAGTCTATATAAAGAATATATACATGTACATTATTGACTTTATAATTATAAATAAAGTAAAAATAATAATATTATAATTAATTATTATAATTCGTAAAACCATCAGTTCTTACCCGGCTTCCTGCCCTTTCCAGGTTTACCACGATTTTACCACCCTTCCAAGGTTTACCACCCTTACCGGGTTTACCACTACCCCTTGAACGAGCATCTTTCTTCATCCGACGGTCCTCCCTTCTTTGCAACTTCGACCTCACGTTTGGGTTTGGGCTTCTTTATATTGGCTGCTGACCTTCTTATACACCTTCTCCATCATCCTGTTTATAATTTACATTAATTATTAAGTAATTATAATAAATCTAAATTATATTACTATATCATTATAAGGTTTACTTATTATATGCTTGAAATATATATGGTGTGCGTGATCGATAGTTCAGTTTGTCATACTTTAATATATTGTATTTTTGAAATATTTATTGTAATACCACAACTCTTTTACTTGTATCTCCCACACACACACATATGTATATTTATAGTGGTGTTATTTGTATATTATAATTTCTATATATTTATCTCGAAAACACAAATTTAGGGGGCAAGGAAGTGGTGGCAGAATTAATCTCACCACTTGTCCCTGCCTCTTAAAATGGTGAGTGAGATTAATCTCGCTTATTTTTCTCTGAAACAAAGAAAGGTGATGGGATTAATCCCACCAAATTTAAGTGAATGTACATGTGTATTAATTATATATATAAGTTATCTCCTTTTATTTATTTTTATAATCTTATCATAATATTCTAAATAAAAGCCAGTAAACCATGTAAAATTATTTAAAGTTCACATTTGTGATAGTTCTAAAACCAAATGATACCAGTTCCTTGCACTATCACAAATGTGAGTTTTGGACACTTAATCCCACCCACTTTTCTTGAAGACAAAGAAGTGTGAATGTGAATGTCCCAGTGTATTAATAATAAGTACATGTTTGTCTGTATATTATAATTCCTCACCATTTAATTAATCTGAGCACTTCTGATAAAAATATGTATAGATTCTATAAAGTTTTAATAGTGTATTTGTATATTTGGGTTATATAAGTGTGTGTGTGTTTTTCTATGAATTGTATTATAAGTGTAATATTGTGCAGAGAGATAACTTAATCAAACGAATTGATTCAGTCATTAGTATGGAGTCGTTATTAAATTCTTGGTAAGAATTAAAACAAAATTTGTTATACTCGGATATATACTTAAAGAACTTATCATTTTTATATTTAAATGTGGAATTGAGGTGACATTAAAGACGAGGAGGAGATGAGATGGGTTGGGAGATTCTGGAATCAATTTGGCATATTTTAAAATAAACAGAAAGCGCATTAGATCAAATGTGGTTAATATCAAACTAACCTCTGTCACATCGGGTGGACAAGCAAAATAATAAAAAGTAGATTCACTAGTCAAACACTCGAGGGCAGGCTGCAAATCGAGATTGGACGATGCTCGAAATATATACCTTTTTCATTTAATATCGTTCTCAGATTCGAAGGACGCCAAATACTACAAGAACCTCGGGTGGTTTTGTCGACTTGTGGATTATGACATTCACGTGTTCACTAATGATGTCGATTGTGGAGTTCTTCTTTAATTATACGAAAGCCCATATATGGAGGGATTCGATTAGATGTCTACTTCAAGTATCTTAATAATCATCGAATAGGTGTATTCACAACAAATATTACTTCATAATACAGAACATTTATAAGTGAAACAATTGTCCCACGTCTTATTGAAGAATAACACAGTGACATCATTAGGGAGATTGAGAGGATGGCTTGGTCCCAAGTTCTTTATAGATCATTTAATTTGTTTAGGAATCTTTGGAAGTTGAAAGATGTGCCAAGAACACTAAAACAACTATAATCAGGGTTTACACATGTTAATTCTAACTGCAGAAGAAAATCATTAGTCGTTTTGTCAGCTGCACCAGTGGCATCTTATGCTGCAATAAGCCACATGTCGGATGATAAGATTTACGAGTGTAAGGTTAAGTATTGCAGCGCTAACCCCAACTTCAATTATAGGCCACTCAACTAAGAACGTGTAGTTGAGCTCATGGAGAAGATGAAGGATGACAATTCTTACACTGCTCCACAAATGTTGTTTTGTGCTCATACTATGAAAGAAAGGGCACTGAGATAGTGTGGGTAATAACATCAAAACATATTACGAAAATCCAAACGGAGAATAAAAAATCAATACATTATTAGCGGCCAACACACGATAACAGCACCAAATGACTTCTTGATGAACACAATAAGGGAACGATGGCAACAAAGCTTTCCGAGTATACTCATAAGAAGCTGACAAAAAGATCGATGTTTTTAGCTAAGTCAAATCTTATAACCGCCATAAACTATCGACGGAATGGGACACTGCTGACACCAATCACTATAACAGCAAAATATGGGAGAAGTTCAAACACACACGATCCATGTGGAAAACTCTTGGGCGGCCACAAAGAGCTACTGCAAAGAGATAACAAAGTGCAAAATACCAGATAAGAAAATTGTTTTGGCGGGATTTATCTCGCTATTATATTAATATATTACTTTTTTCATTAGTAAAGAACTGAAGAAATTACAGCAGTTGATTTTGCACATGTGGGCGGGAAGGAAACATCGTTCATGATGATGCTGATTTTTTGCCCTAAGAACAAGGTCTTTGCCAAATGGGTGGGGATCATGGAATCGTTTGTGAGAGGAACACTGAAGAAGAACCAGACAAGTGAAGGGGAGCCCTTCGAAAAGTCTGCAAAGAAACTTAATAAAACTCCCAAGGCTAAGTCTGTTCAAGCTGCAAATGATGTAAATAATAATTTCAAGTTCCATGGTTGAAGCCGTTGAATGGAACAATAGTGGAGGAGATGGATATGTTAGTTGATGGCAAACTACAGCAACAGCCCCATCTCTTCTTTTCATCTCAAAGCAATGGAGCTGATGACAATTAGACACTTCAAGGAGTGGCTAGGAATACACTATCACAAACTGGGTTGGACTTCGACTTCAGCATATGAGGAAGTTAGCAAATATCTGCATGTGACAGACGATGATAATATGCTTGTCCAATGGGTGAACCAATCAGAAGACTAACGCCAAAAAGGAGAACATCGTAATAACACCTTCTCTTATGGCAATCCTTCAGTAATGGAGAACCAAATTGAACCTTATAAAGAGGATGCTACGAATCATGACAAGCCCTACATATGTTTGTTGTTGGATTCAAAGACTTTATGGGGTAACATTACTATTTGCAGAAACCGTTTCAAATGTTTGTGATGGATCAGCGGGTGTCAAAAATTCTTCTTCAATAAGACACTAGAAAATTTGGTGGAGCGTGTAAGCATGTACAAAGAAGGTATTTATTATTTAATTTTTGCATACTTAGCTAATACCTATGTTTTCAGGTATTTATTTCTTGATTTTTGCTTATGTCACCGATACCTTTGCCTTTGTCTTCACCAAGAAGAATAGACATTGTTGAACTAGATTTTATATGAACGATGCTGATTCCAAGGTGTATTGATATGGTTGTTTACTTGGTTGTTAAGAATGCGCCAAACAATTTCAAACTTCCTAATGACTAGCCAGGCATCTATTTTCACTCTAACGAACCTAAACCTCCATTCGATGCATTGATAACTGAGGGAAATGTATTCGGTAATGTACGTTATCCAAACATTATAAGTCAGGCTGCACGGAGCATCATCAACCTAATCAAGGGTCCTCATAGTGATGCATGGTTTTTTTTATTACTACACTAGGGATCCGTCTTGAAGAAGTGTTACCTTCGGGATACATGTGTGTTTGCCGTTGAAAAAGATAAGACCATGGTCGAGGACTTGAATAAGTGGATAGAGAGGTTCTCAACTAACTACCCTAACAAACCCATAAAGGAGTATTTGGGAAAATTTCCTTTCGAGAAGTGCGATAATTCTTAAGAGGAATTTGATTCAATGTCAAGCCTGAGAACGATCTTGAACCAAATATTATACTGAAAATTATCTCAAGGAGTACAGAACATTTAGTTATTCCATTGACTATCGAAACATCAACAAAAGAAACAGAAGATGTTGAACGATCTTCCAAGCGGTTAAAACCTTCTTTGCCTCATTCAGAAGTTAACACTGAAGAAGAACTGATGATGTGTTAATAAAGTGACAAATAGTTGTAAATGAGTGTAACATAAGGCATTTTTGTATATTTCGTTTATATTTATACAGGAATAAATTCTCAAGGAATAAAGAAGTTTTTAGTTCAAACATGGGTCACACATTAACAAGGTAAATAATATACATTAGTAATTATAAGGCCAGCTAACTATCATTTACAGATGTAATAAAATAATTGAGAACATGGATTTTCAACAGTGGAATGAGGTAAGAGAGTATGGCAAAAATTTCTTGTGCCACATATCAAAATGACAAAGTTTATACAAGAAATGATAATAATGCAACTCAAAACATCATTACTATAGGGACTACTTCAACCATTTTTATTGCCTTTAGTTCCTGAATCACTTTCTATGGTGCTTTAATATATGAATCCTATAAGGATGATGTGCAAGTAAATGATAAAGGATCGGCAACAATATAGTGTCAAAAGATAAATGTAAAAGGGACCAAATAAGTGAGTTGCAATGCATTCAAAGGTAACATTGCCTCTTGTTACCCATGGCCATATTGTATTGTTGGATGTCAATGATGTTTTACTCCATCGACAATGGCTCAAGGACAAAGAAAAAAAAATAAATAGAAGATTTCATTCATTATCATGGTAAATTTCGATTTGATATCATTTTTCGTCGAGGTTGGACCGTCTCTTTAAAAGCTCAAGGAGATGTGTGCATTTGTAGAGATTTAGTCATGCATACAAATTCACAACTTGACACCGTTGTTGAATTTGCTTAACAAACATTATAGTGTTGTAAAAGAGGTGATTTGTAAAGATTGAATGTGAAAATGTTATAAACCTCTCGAATTCTACAATGTAAGAAAAAAAAGCAAGTCATATTTTTTCAAGAATGAAAGATTAATTAAGCTTCATTTAGAAATCAATCAGTTAAGAATAATGAAGAACGCACATATCTTAGTAGTAAACGACTCTTTTCAAAAGGCTATACTCAACCAAAATATTACTTATATCCATCCAATCACTTTCGACCCATATTCTGATATTAATATTATGGATGAGATAATAAACTACTTGAATATGTGCCTCAGAAAGAAGAACGTGAAAACTTCTGTGAGTAATATCCATTATATAAAATATATCTTGACGCTTTTCTTTCTTGTGATTTTTAATTTTATAAATTAAAAAAGAGCAATTATATTATTATCAAGGAATGTTATTTTTTAGATAAGCCTTTATGCACTCATGTCCTTATCACAAATTATATATTAACAAGGATGGCAACTCTTAATTGCATTCGTGAGAGTGTTATGTAGTGGTAATAACGAAAAGATATTGACCAAAATAATTAAATTAATCTCGAAAATAATAACTTAAAAAAACGAAGAGATTTCTCTATATGGTTAAGAAGAAAATAATTACAAATAGATTAAAAAATGATTTCATTTGTAATTATGTTTAATAATATTTTTTAATTATTATAAAATATTTTTATAATGAAGAATAATACTAAGATATTTTAAGAATATTCTTTATTAAATAAGGTTAATGAAGGATTAATTTGTTAATTAATTAATAATTAAGACTTAATTAAATATTTAATTAATAATTAATTAATAATTAAAACTTAAATATTAATTAATAATTTATTTTATATTCTCATCATGCCCATTTTAGTTATAACATGTATAGTGGTATTTGAACAAATATGCATATCATACCATTCTCTTCCAATCTTCACAATCACATGAATTCTATTCTCCACCAGGTAGAGCCAGCCTCGTCCAAATTTATGTTGAGAAAACATACTGCAAGTGTCACTTGTAGCATGTTGAAGATCCCAATTGGCAAATTGTTGTCTCAGAGTGTTTGCAATCCAATCTCCTTCCTCAGAAACAGTAACTGCTGAACTCACGTTCTTGCTCCCATTCCTGGAGAGTTTCTTCCAACAAAGTCAAGATCGTAACATGAGTTTCCTTCTAATTTAGTAGCACCATACCTAACTTCTAAAGTGAAGATAGTATGTAAGGAATGTGAGCTGCTGCTTCACACTTGGTTGCGAGTTGTGCATGAACACTCTCGATCGGCTGCAATGCATTGCCCAAAGTCGTGCGTCATTCAAGTTCCTTCCTAATCGAGGCAGAAAAACACCAATAACATCTCGCAAGAACCACTGAACATCCAAAACAACAAACTGTTGTGTCTCATCTAGTGTGTCATCTTCAAAGTAGACCAGTTCTCCACTATCGTGAAGATGCATGAGACATGCCTTAAACTGGTTATCCTTGAAGTTTCTTATGTTGTACATGCACCTAAACTTCTCAAGTGGCACCACCTTGGGTTGCTATGCATTCAACTGATTCATGATGTGATTGCAAACTGATGGAACTTTTGGTCTCTTCTCCAACACTTTTTCCAAGGCTCTTTCCAATGCTCCTTTGAGTTGTCTGACTGGGCTGACATTTGTAGCCACAATTCCATATACACTAATGCTTTCTGTATCCTCAAAGTCAATGCACTGCGAGTAATCTTGGATTACCGCTCTACATCCGAGCTCTTCCATGGTTGTTCTTGTGGGTCTCTGGCTAGTGGGAAAGTAATTGAGAAGTATCAATACTCTTGGTCTCTGGTGGATAAGGAACGATGTGCAACAATGAATCTCAGCTAGTATTTGAGTTGTTTTTCTAGCTCTGCTGGATCGTCTGCAGCTTAGCAGCCTTACAAACGAGGAGAAACATATCTTTATCACTGCCTCTTACAAAGTAGTGGTGAAATGTATGGTACTCAGATTGGCCAGCTAAGTCACACACGATCAACTTTGTATCTGTAAAGCATAAAGCTTGAAGCTCTATGCCATAAGTCGACTTTGATGACTGGAAAATGCTGGTGACCCGAACCCTTCTGGCAAGGTTCTTACGAATGGTTGTCTTCTAACAGATATGAAAAGCTTAGCATTTGAAGGTGACGTTAGGCCTTCGTCCAAAAGGCCTCCTTCTCGATAGATTTTGTTCCGCTTCAAGATTTGCAAGCAACTTTGGTGTAACACTTGAGACTCCCACTCACGGAGGTGCAATGTCACCAATGGACAATCGATATTCCTATTCAAGAAATCCACAAGCTTCCGTTGTTCTCCAAGCGGCACCAAATGTGTTCCTCTGACAGTAAGATGTCTCAGCCTTGAAATCGATAACAAGAACTGGAGGGAGTAGGTGTGCAATCTGAGATGCGTCAACTTGGAACTGAGCACCGACTCCGCACCGTGATGATAAGAGGTATCCAAGGAGAGTGATATGAGCTTTAGATCATCCTTGTGCAATGTGGTCTCCAACCCTTTAACAAAATCATCATCCCTAGTGAATAAAGATAAATGTTGCAGTTTGCTACATTTCACGGCGTCTAGACACTGCCTGTACCCTTCATTCTTTCCCATGCTAGATCAAGGTAACTGTAAACCTGAGCAGCATCTTCATCTACCCCGATGCTTAGACATCTGAGCTTGTCTAGCTCATGGAGCCAATTGACATCGTGGACATACCCAATCGAGAGTGTCTCGAGATGTTTCATCCTATGTCCATATGCAGCTTTGCTTAATGAATACGTGGTAGAAAGCAAGGTGCTTGACTATGAGGGGATGCTGTCGAGATTCGTGAGATTGAGGTTTTCTTTAAAATTGAGCATTACTGTTTTGTGCTTGGACAGTGCATCCTCAAGATCCTCAGCTGACTTGAGGATTGGCAAAAACTGGGCTTCGTACAACGGGCTTTTTGCATATTCTCGAATATCCAGGAATATTCTCAAATAAACGGGAATATTCTAGAATATTCTGCCAAGTAGATTATCTTTAACTTTCAATATAAAATGCCGACCAACAAGTGAAAAACGCTAATTATTTGCCGACTAGACTTTACTATACGACTGGACTTAAAAGGTCGCAGGTTCGACATTGCACTTGCAATCAACCAATAACTGATGCACTTCTGCTGGAGTAAGGGTCCGCCTCTGTAAGAAGTAAGTAATCGTTGGGTCCAATCCAAGAACATAAGTGTACACAAAATACATGTGTTGGCAGGGGCTCCAGTTCTTGGCTTTCTGAAAAGTTGCACAAGTGCATGACGGAACAGTAGAAATTACCTTAGCAGATTGCATGCCTGCAGAGACAATGAAGGCCTCAGTCTTCCCTCTTTGAACCACCTCCACGTTGTTGATCCGACCTTGAAGAATCTTTGCCTGGTTGTAATGTTTCTCATGTTCCTTGGACATTCTTGTTGGTGTTCACACACTCCGTCCATGGTATGTTGGTACTCTATGTGCCCTCTCCTCTTGGTGGTGATGGTGTTCGATCCATTCGGCTACTACTGTCATCTACCATTTCTTCAAATCCCTCCAACTTGAATCCTGCTTTCAGAAGAGCTTCAACCTCATTTGCATTCAAGTTTGTTCCTTTTTGAACTGGCCAAACCTCTGGAACTTCTGGAATACTCTCAGGAGGAATCCCTGTATATGGTCGTCTGAAGCAACAAGAATCGCGTGGGCAGAACCATAACATCTGATGAGTGAACTCAATGTTCCCAAATGCATTTGTATATTGCCGTCTACCATGAAATCCTGGTGCCAGTACACGATGTGGATATCCTATGGGTCTGCCACACTTGCTGTTACCGTCCTGAGTGAGACCTAGACATTTCACCTGACTTGCCTCCCCAATGCGTCTAATGGCCCACTGAGTCATCAACGTCTCTCTTTCAGTGACATTGACATCTTGAAACTTGAGTTTTTTCCTGCGTGCATTTGGGATGACTTGTTTGCATATTGTGTGTCATGTCTATGTGTACGAAGCGCATCAATCCCATGGTCCCCAGTTGACGGTTGACAAACGGTTCGAACACGAACATTTGTTGTAGAGGCAAACTCTGGACTTGCAAGATGCTCTTCATCACTAACAAGATTTGCAAAAGTTGTTGGAGACACTGATTTTCTTGCTGAAAGTTTCTGCTGTGCACGTTTCAGAAGAGTTTCCATGGAAGGACCTGTGCCTGAATATCTCCCTTCAAATGATGCCTTGACCTTTGCACTTTGGAAAACAACATCTGTTAAATCTAACATGTTGCCTCCAACAAAGGAACACGCTTCGTCAGCCTTGCTCTTCGTGCTCTTGCATGAACAACTTCGGAGTTGTTAGTGGTAGGCACATTTGCAACACCATCTTCTGTCAAGTCAATTATCTCTGTCATGGAAATATGATCTTCATGTCTTGCCCACCATGACAGCCATGTTTGCAAAGCGCTAACGTTATTGGACCTGCCTTCCCAAAATGACTCCAACATTACTCGTCGTTCCAGCTTATCTTGGTTGGTTAGTGCTGCAGGCCATGAGCGTGCAAGGTTCATGTGCTCCTCCCTGTGTTCCTCAAGTATCCACTTCTTTGTAACTTGACGCACTGACTGCATGTAATGGAACAAACAACTCCTTTCTCTTCTTTCATCTTTGACCCATTTTGAAAACTTGACGCAATGCTAACCAAATTGCACCTGACTCATTTGACATGAACCCCGCAAAGTTCACATTATGAAGTCCTTGCTTGCTGCACACTTGAAGCATAGTGTTCAAAAATTTGATCACCGCCACACTATCCTCCCTGATCATGTCACCATAAGCAAGTGTCATCATCGACCTTAAACTACACAAACATAAGTGCAATATTAATAAGTATTTTAAAAACATAGATATGTTAATACTTACAATGGATCATAGAATGTATTCCCAGTGACACCAATCATCAATACGATATGTGTGGTCTAGCACCACCCACTGCTGTTCGAGATCACCTCCAGATTGACACCTTCTAATGTAGTCTATTCCGGATCCTGGGCCGGCAACTGTCATTTTGAAGATTAAAGGCTGCTCTTCAGCTCCGTTGAGGTCCATTCCGGGTATGTGGATAACATGTATGAATGGGATTGATAGCTTCTTCTTTAACTGCAGAAGTCCTTCGTAACCTTCTTTGAAACGAGTGTCTTGTTCTAGCCTGAGATATCCATTCTCTTGTTCTACATTGGAAAGGTTAAGCATCTCCAAAAGGAAATAATAATTTTTTTGCTTACCGGCGGTGATTTGTGAGTGGTAGTAGATCTGACAGAACCTTGTCGTATGATACATCTCCAGAATCTGTTACCAGTTTTTCCAAAATTATATTGCGTGCTGCTTGAAACTCTATGAACACGTTGATTAGTTCTTGGGGTTGCAGCGACTGCTTTGTTGATTGTCTCCTTAGCTCTGTCTTTAGAGACCATGGATTCGGGTGGTCTACGTGGATGTTGATGTTCTCCAAGATGGATGAAAAGCCTCGTGCATGTGATATCATTGGAATTATGTAATATGCAACAACGGAGCATGTCTGCACTAGAAGGGGCTCATTGTTGCAATGCACACACTTCATTCCAAGCACTCTACCATCTGAAGATAACTGGACTTTATCAATGGTGCCCTTAAATTGGCAGTCATTTGCTTTCTTACTTAAGCTGATGAACGGACATGTTTCCTTTACGCATTTCATGTGGCCAATACATGAACTGCGACTAACACGAGCTGGAACATTCCAATGTGTTTGTGCAGTTTGAGTCCAGTAATCCACCCATCCTTCCTATTCATCCCTTTGTACTTGTCCTTCATTGTTTCGTGTGCTGGCAACTCATAAATCACATTTCCGTTGCAATCTTCTGGGACCTCAGCAACTTGCTGAATCGATGACGAGACCACCAATTGCTTCCCAATCTTACATCTCTGACTATTGCGAAGTATTGTTACCATAGAATTGTCCTGATCTATTGTCTTCAACCGGTGGAATGTCAAATGCAGACCTGAGATCTGTTTCAAAGACAAATGCAATACCATCTTCATCTGCAGGAAGAGTCCTTGTCAACACCATTGTAGCTGATTCTTGCCATGTAGCAAAAATGGAACAAACAAAAAGTTAAAATTCAAAGACAATGAACATATTACACACGATGGTTAATGTGTTTGTTAATCGTGAGGCAATCATTTTATTGACAAATATTAAAAAATATTAATTGCGTGTGTCTGGGTAGAAGAGTGCAATTAATTTACTGCGTCTGGGTAGGTTTTCTGTAAATTAAAAAGTTTTACTATGTACAAGTGGCGATCATGCATGCAATATGTTTACAAAAATTAGGTTGGTTTTTGGGCGGCGCTAGGGTTTTGCAATTAGGGCGGCTAGGTTTTGCAATTAGGGCGGCTAGGGTTTTGCAATTAGGGCGGCTAGGGCAGCTAGGGCGGCTAGGTTTTCGTGGAGCAGGGGCTCATTTGGGGGCATAACGTGGAGCAAGTGTGGCTCCAGGGATTAATCACAATAGGCTTCCATTGAGGGGGTGAGTATTTTCTTATTTCTTCATGATTTGCTCATGATCTCTTCATGATCTGTTCATCTTTTTTACATCTCTTCACAGTTGCAAGAAACCGAGTCGGCCTGCGACTCGGACTGACTTTGTTGTCCGTCCCAGTCGGCAGGCGACTGGGGTGGACTGTTCCAGATCTAGTCAACATTTTGACCGGGTTGACTATTCCAGCCCAGTCAGCATTTTGACTAGGGTTGACTGTTCTATCCCACCTAGCATTTTGACTGGGCCTCACTTCGTTCCCAGTCCCAGACTGGGCCTCCCTTGTGCCAGTCCCAGTCGGCATGCGACTGGGCCTCCCTTTGATGCCAGGCCCAGTCGCATGCCGACTGGGACTTACAGCAACTGCTCTCTCAGTCGGCACGCCGACTGTGAGGGCTAGTATGTTTTTTTTATTTTTTATATAAACATCTTTGAACATTATTACAGTTTTTTGTTAAACCTTATTGCTTTGTAGATGTGCTCTTCACACGTTTACAAGAAAAGAAGATGAAGGCCTACTGAGAGAGACAGAAGCTAGAGCTGCAATTCAGAGAGGGCGTCGAGGTCGTGGGAGAGGAAGTAGGAAGCTGGCTGTGGTTCAGGAACAAGGACCTTCAAGTGATGCTCCAGTTGAACAGGCAAGCCAGCAGGACTGGTCAGGAGAGCAAGAGGATGTAGTTCAACCCCAACAAGAACAATCAGACTTTGTTGAAGAAGTTGAGGATGATGTCTTACCACAGGAGACACAGGAGCAGACAGAAGGCACACAAGCCTCATGCGCAGTGACTTTGTCGAGTGACGAAGAGGATGAACCCAAGAACAAGAAGAGACGACGCAAAGCTGCTGGAGATTCAGAGGCTGCTAAGAAGAAGAAGAAGGGTAAAGCAGAAGTGCCAGATAATGAGGAAGTTTACAACATTGCAGCCAGCATGCATTCGGAGAGTGCAGTGCGTCTTCTCGCGAAGATCACAATCCGAGAATATGGAGAGGCACCGGATGTCCCTATTTGCCGAATTCTGGGAAATGAACAGGTGCGGAGAGTCAATCCAGCGGATCTGGAATCTTTGACTAGGAGTTTCAAGAAGGCAGTTGGTTATTTGCGCAACACCACTCAGTTCATCCTTCAAGTTGGGGACCCCATGACAGATGCAGATCTGGCAGCATTGAGAAGCGATGAAGCGATGTATGCTCAGCATTTGGCTTTTGAGGAGGAGCTTCAGTCTGACATGTTCCGGCAATGGGCACCAATGCTTTCGATGAAGAAGTTCATCTGTTGGGATGGTAATCACAGGCTAAAGGTGCTTCAGAAGCTGTACATAGAAGACACGGAAGATAAGAATCAGTGGGCAGTGAGAGTGCGTTCAGGCTTCATCCGTGCTGGGGTCATGGATAATCTTCAGCTTGTGACAATGTTTCAGCAAATTAATAGGTAAACATAGTGACCTCTAGATCATAGGATTAACTAACTTCGAGATTTTCAAATATGCAGTTCCTCCGCAACGGCAGTGCAAACCACACTGCCACATCTTCTGCTATCTGTGAAGACATGTTGCACCAGTGAGGAGGGCACAGCGAAGATCTTGGCCAGGCTCAGTGACAAGGAACGAGATGACATAAGAAAGTGGAAGGAAAGCGCAACTGGACAACAAGCTTGGCATCCACTTCCGAATTTGATCTGTGCAAAGATTTTTTTGAGGTACCACGTCTCACACTTATATTACTTAGTTGATTACGTCTGTGAATTACAGAGTGAGATTGAGGATGATCTTGAGAAGGCTGCAAGGGCATCCAAAGGCAACAAATACCAGGAGCAACAACAGGTCTACATTAAGCATGACAAGCGCATGATGAAGATCTTAGCCATCATCGATCCTGCATTGGGTGAAGAGTGGTTCGACAAGGTGACCCAAATCACATGGAAACAATGCAGATGGATGGGGTTGGAAAAGCTGTACGCGCTTTCAAGGGCGAGAATTCCAAACGAGACGAGAATCATGTACTTCAATAAACTGGTACGTCTCGAACTGAAGAGAGAGCAAGAGACACTTGGATTGCCGGGTGTTCAGGATAAGGAGTGGATAAGGTGGTTTATTATCGATTTGTATTGGCGAGCGATCAGAGAGGAGGCAGTCCAGATTCTCACGGGACTCATCGAGGATGGCGAGTGGACCAGGCCGGTTACAGATTTCACGACTTGGTACGATGAAGTGCGGGTAAAATGCAAGAACGTGATGTTCCAGCCATTCCATGAGTGTGTGAAGTTCACTTACTCCATAGAGCCGAAAGAGTTCCTCGAACACGAAGAGACAGCAAGAAGGATGATTTGGAGGTAAGGATGATCTTCTTGACAATGTTACATTTGACACTACTATATGTTCATTACAGGTATGTCGCAGCGAGAAAGGTGCCTCACACACAGACTATGGTATTCTGGTCAGATTACATGGAAGCACCACACATGTGGTCGAAGACAAGATCTGGCCTGACAGAGTTCGAACGTGTAACGTACCGTTCTGGCTTGATTATCCACCTGGGCAACCACCAACATGGGAGAAGGATCTCTACAATGAACACTCAAAAGATCTCCCATGCATCTCATGGGATCCGGCAGAGGTCGAATTCATTAAGAAGACAAAGGCACATTCGTCCCTTCACTTGCTACAACTCGAGGTATAATTCTTGGCGATTGATGACATCGAGGAGATGCAATAGGCCGTGCTCACGGATGAGAAGGAAGAGGAGGTTCCTGCTGCTAGACTGGTTCCTTATAGAAAGTTCAGACCACAGGTGGCCAGGTACCATACAGCTGACAGCTAGACTCGCTACCAACATATTGCGGGAGAATATGGTTTCAACTTGGTGATCTTCGACCTTCCAAATGGGACCTTGCCAGGAAATACAACGAGTGATACGCCATACCTCTACCTTGATCCATGAAGTTCGATGAAGCACTCCAGTTTGCAGGTATGCATATGGCTGCAAATGGTTGGTTGGTTGTGTTTGCTGCAGCAAACACCTGGGATCAAGTTGTCCGAGCTGCAAGTGTGGTGGACCTTCAACTTGCTGCAACGTACTACATCTACAGAGGGCGTGGTTGGGGCTACCGCAACAAGATGAAGGTACTTTTTTCTTTATTCATGAAGTTCATTAATGATTTTTGATGTTTTAACAGGAGAGCATCCTGCTCCTTCTTATCTTCCAAGATGCATCTAGAGGATTGCGCGATAATCTACTGCGTTTGTCATAACAATTCTTGTTGATAATCCTGAGCAGTTCCAAGAACCATGGTAGGCATTTCATTTCAACAATTTAAGTATTTACCATTATCTTCACATGCAGGATGGACTACCAACCGAAGAGCACTCGATTGATGTAGCTCGTGATAGAATGACTCACCCGGCCAGGTGATCTTATCTGGGATATAGGCAGTGGTACGGGGTCCTCAATGCTTGCAGCTATCGAGCTGGGGAGAAACATTGTTGGGACTGAGAAGAACCCTGAGCTCGGAGAATTGCTATGAATAGGATTAAAGAGAAATCCAGCCAGAGGAAATCCCAACCCAAGCAATAGCGACGTCAAGTAGGACTGGTGATTCACGAATTGCAGCATTGCTCAATCGTAAGAAGAAGTGACAAGTGTTGAATTGTACTCTTTGGTGTTGAAATAAAACTTTAATAATACAGTATAAACATGGCTATGATTTAAATATTTTTGTTGTTAATTGCCGACTGAGCCAAAATCCTAAATTCTAAAATATTTAAGAATATTCTAAGAATATTCTAGTAGATTCTTTAGAATATTCCGGGTCCAAGCCCGGAAGCCCTCTTTTTGTCAGGACTTAGCTGACTTCACTCTCACTACATTGCTGTTGCTGCTACGAAAGATCCGATCAAAAGTTTTTTCTTGTGACAGATCGTAGAGCTCCTGGTCAAACAATGGCTCCGTTACAACTCAAACTCTTGCTATGAAAGTTTGATAAGGAATCAACGAAATTCATTAGTTAATAATAATAATGTTTTTATTCAATGTTCACTCCATAAGTATTTATTAGTTAATAATAATAATGTGTTTATGAAAAGGTATTTTAAATAAAATATCATCACTATGGAAAAATGATCACCTCCTAAGTTTGAAAAGGAATTGTAAAGCTTTTTAACATTGTTACACGTTATGAATTAAGTATAATCAGAATAAGGGTTTAACTTAATAGTTTCCTTTATATTTAATTTGTTAATGAGAATATAATAAAAAATTTAAATGAATTTTAGATAAATTCAACACGTAAATAACATGATTTTTAAGGCTCCATTACACTTTATTTATTTATTTATATATATATATCACAACTTTGTGATGCAGGATGTTTCTCGCACATTCAATGTGTGGTGACCTTTTAGTGGAGGGTCTACGTTATAGAATATACTTTACGTATATTCATTTAAAAGCTAAAAACCAACGTAATCTACTTTGAATACAATTTTTTTTTGTTTTTAACATAATAAATTTATTCTTAATTCAATTTTTATTTTTATTTAGTTATTATTCTTAACCTAATGAGTTTATTAAATAGATGCATATATTTTGCTTTATTCTTAATATTTATTGGATATTTTTAAATTATACATATAAGTTTAATACATAAAGTTTACATTAGATTACTTTCGAATTCAAATTGAATCAATTACTTATTAAAATTAAATTTATTAAGTTAAAAATAATAATTAAATTAAAGTACCTTGCCAAATTAAAAATAACATTTTTGTTAAAGTCCTAGTGACGTTGTTTTAAGTATTTATCAATGGTTTTTATGCAATATCATATTCAGAAGTCGTAGTATTTAGCTTCAAAACACTATATATTTATTTATTTATCACATACATAGATTGTTTAGTGCATCCATAAACTAAATGTATCACTGTGCTTCAATATAAACATAAAATAATAAATAAATAAATAAATAATGTATTATATAATAAATTGCATTTCAAAAAATGAATGGTTAAAAGATTTATCTCGAAAATAATTGGTCACATGTTAATTAAACATATAATTTATATATTTTTACTTTATAGAGAATATGCATATTTAGAGCTGTGTGTGTGTGTGTGTGTGTGTATATATATAGGAACACACACTTTTCAAGTGTTTGGTTTTAATTTATCATTGTTTGACAAATTAAGTTCTAAGGTAGTTTAATGAAGGTATATATGTAGTAAATCAAACTATAACAATTTTACTTTTATAATTAAAATTTAAGATGTAACCATTATGAACAAAAGAACATTAAGAATAAATTAACATAAATAAAATGAAACAAATTGATTTTTAAATTTTCATATAATATTTCTAGCATTGTTTAATATAAAATGTATGTGAGCAAATATTTAAAATTAAATTATTTTTAATTAATATCATTCTATTATTCTCTTGTTTTGAAATTTGAAAGGAAATAGAATGATATTAATTAAAAATATAATTTTAATTTATAAAAATTTGTAATAAAATAAAATAACTATATATTTGATCTATAATAAATTGGAACAAAATAAAAAAGTAAATGCTATAAATAATTATATTATATTGTAATATATATGTTTACCAAGATCTACGGGTACTATGGACACATACACACAGTGTGCATACATGTGTATGTGAATATTAAGATGCATCGTATACATACCATCCCCAAGGAATATTCATGCGTATCAAATTAAAGATACGTATATAAAGTGTGTGTTATTAGGTCATTATGGAGGCCAAGAGAAGCGAATTGAGTACGCCGTAATGGAAGTACCGAACGGGAAGGAAGAAGGGCAAAGGACAATAAAAAAGGTGAAACATGTGAGGTTCTTGGTGACAGACGAAATTATATGTGCTAGACAGGAGCCTTTGCCATTGTGTGCAGCTCCAATAAAGAGTGCTCTTAGAAAGACAATAAGGAGGGTCTGATGACACGGTTTCTTTGGGAAAATCTGTTGAATTACTACATATACATTAAGTAGCACATTGTTCCCAGCTGCACACACGCATGCACACATACACAATCTTGCTACGCATGCATGAGAAGCACGGTTATGCAAAATTCTTGCCGTTTTGTGGTTGAATTGTATTTTCTTATATGATGCAGTTGTGTATAGACCTCTCTTAATAGGATTTATTTACGTACAGATACATATAACACACACACACATGGAGGTGCCTTTCATGGCATAGTACAAGTTCATTGTCCATAATATGTTGAAAGTGTCCATCTCTAAAGGTTGGTGAATATGTGTGTGTGTGTGTGTGTTTGTTTGAGAGAGAGGGGGATGCAGACATCGATATTATATTCTTCTAGTTACATGAAATATATAGACTCCATGTTACGAGGATTATCTCTTCAATACTTTGTCTAATCTATGTCTCACACGCACCACACAAAGAAAGATTAATGGTACTTATTTTGCTTAATCTAAGCGTCTCAAATCTCATTAATTATAAGCCGTTGATCCATTCGTAGGGAATTTAAACCGTCAGATTTTTTTTTTATATTATATTTAAAAGCTAATTTTATCAAATATTAAACTTTAATACAAATTACATGATCCATTGTGTATAATTTGAAAAAAAACAAATTAAACATATAAAATTGTCATTGTACTCCGATATCACATATCTATATACTGTGTAGACACACACACACACACACATATGCTGCACACGTGAATATATTATGTTACTACATACAAAGTACTATGTACAAATACAAGTCAAGTCAAACATGCTTAGTTAATAAGTTCTACCCACTGACTGCTGTTAATAAAGATTACTTAATATTAATTTTATTTGTTAAAAATCATTTTAAAATCAAAGAATAACAATGAATAATAAAAGAACAGGTTTGCCAGATATATCCTCGGTTCTTTTCCAGTATTTCATTAAAAAATTAAGTTTTTCAAAAAGAAATAAAAATAAAAATCAGCACAAAGTGATAGACTATTAATTGCTGATTGATTCTGAATATAGGCTTATTATTATTAATATTAATATTACTATTATTATTAGTAATGCAGTGTTTTATAAAAGCGAATTTTCAGATATTTAATAAACCGTTAAAGTGTGTGTGTATGCCTTCACACCCACAGATGTATTATATAGATAGATAAAGAGAGAGAAATCGCATACACAGATTTTTAACTGTATACATAAAACTAAACGTATCAATGTGCTTATAAAAATAACTAATAGATAATGTAAAATTAATTTTAAATGTGGTTAAGTTAAAAATAATTGATGTGCAGTTTAGAGATATATTATCTATATATATGTGAATATATGCTTATTGTATATATACATATTAAATATGAATAATTAAATAAGATGCACCTATTTATCATTCACTTTATTTTGTTAAAAAACTTTATATAAATAATATAGTCATTCATTTTAAAATTCATTTATTAATTTTTGTTCAAACTAACTTTAAATCAAAAGATAATGAAAGTGATATTTTATTAAAACATAATTGAGAATTACATCTCTAAGTGGATTTCCATGTGTTTTTATTATTGACAAGCAAAAGAAAAAAAAAAATCTTTAGTAATTTATTGCGTAATTATTATTATTATTGTCATTATTTATATAATGACAAACTGTATTGTCTATTAAAGGCGCTGTGTAAACATGAGAATATGTTTGTATAATTACAACTATCAGTAACTTAACAAAGTACACAGTTAACTGAAAGTGTTTAATAAATTCAATTATAACAGGTCAAACTCCAAGTCTCACCAAAATTATTAAGTTTTAAAGTAGTTTAATGAAGTTATTTATGTAATAATATAAATATATAAGAAACCAAAACAAATAAGAGCAATCTAATATAAATATTATATATAACTTTTAAGACTTTTAATTTAACATTTAAAATTTTAATTAATATTTAAGATTTTTTTCTTAAACTTTCTCACTTAACTGTTTTATATTGAAGAATGTTAATATGCGTAAATCCTGATCACTTATAAACATGTATGATTTGCGTACTATCACTATTATATACAAGCATATATCATTAGTGTACCCACACATCCAACACACATATACACACACCACACACACACACACACACACAATCACCTGGCTACACTCCTGTCGTTCCTTGCAGATATTCTTCACTTTGAACTCTTGCATCTAATAAAGAAAAGAATAACATGAACATTTAAAATGCCATAAATGAGAAATGAACACATACATACATACAAATGAACATAATATATGGAATTCATAAAAAGAATTCCTTGAGAATATTCTCGTCGGGACACCTCACTAAATAATGATATTAAAAAGTCTTAATAATGTGTATTAAACCTTAACTTACTGTCTTCGTTTTATATTGTTATTCTTAGTTTAAATAATAATATATTTTCTTTCAATAATTACAGAATTATTAGCATTTACATTAGTTTATGAAAGTACTTAAGAAGATTTTAAATTAGTATATAGTGTTAGTGTGCAACGGAATTAGCACAGGGACTAGTTTTCACAATCTAATCTCTCTTCCTTAATGATAATTAATTAACCTAAATATTTAAATAATTTGATATGCATTTAGAGAATATAAATTAAAAGGACCTTTGGGGGCATTTCATTTGTATACATGATTTGATATAAATAATTATTATATATATTGAGAGAGGGAAGAGTGCTGGTTTAGCTCCTGAAGAATCCCCTGGCACTTTTCCTGGGTTGGTTCCCCTTCACTGGGCATCATGTTTATGGCAACCTGTATAGACATCTGATTCTCCCTGGCTTGCTTGATACACTTGTTGAGTTCCTCACAGAAATCCAGAGTCGCCATGCTGTTGTCGAAGTAATCCTTGACAAGCTCATACAGCTTATCGCTCGCCCACACGTCCTTCTTATAATTCAGGAGAGAGACGGGAAACGAAGTGTTGTACACACGCAACTAGAAAAATGCAACACACGGGTGTCAAACTTTCGGAAAAATTGCACCGTTACAAACAAATATATAATAAATATGCTTTCTAATCAATGATATATGCCGTAGTAAAAAAATGTTACGAATTAGTAATTAAATTAAATTAATAATTAATAAATTAATAATTAAATTAGTAATTAAACATTTCCGTACATTTTTTCGGACTACTGTTTCTAATACATTACTGTTAATTCTTACGAATTAACGACAACAAGTCAAGTCAACATCTCATTCTATTCAAGCACATTGAATTCTTTTTCTTCACTTTTTTTTGCATTTGATTGTTGCTTCACTTTTTTCTGTATTTGATTGTTGTTTAGTGGTTGGTGGTATGTTATATCTATATACCTTTCGATACACATTATGTATACACATGTTAAAGTAGCAAACATGCACTATTATTTAATTAATCAGTTAATTAATTTTGCTTTGTCTTTGTCTAGTTGTTGGGGGAAGAATCTGAAGGACACAGAATGGATGTCGAAACAGGATCCATACGTCATCCTTCACTACGGAGATAAACGTTGAGAACCAAGAGTGGCTCATTATTAAAGTGTCATTTCATATACAGCATGTGTCTATACACACACGCAACTCGATCCGTACAAATATGTATGTATATGTATATGTGGTTGCGTGTAAAGTAATAGATCGCAAAGTGTAAATCTCGAGTTCAGTGAAAGTATACATACATACAGATACATGTAAGATGTGTTATACATACATACATACATATCAATGGGTTGCAGCATTTCATATGAATGAGTGACGTGCGGGAAGCTTCAGCTGCAACGTATGTTTGTCTGATGAGCGGGTGTATTTATTTGTACGCACACACACACATCTATATGTATATACATACAAACATACACGTGGATTCAAGTAAATACATATTAATATCGAAGCTTGTTATTGAAAGGCAGAAATATACATAACAGTCATCGATGTTGTTGGCACAGCCAAACATGCTGCCCATCCTGTACACTCCTACGTAATCCCAAGTCATGCTCCAGATCCCTTCCCTTCAAAAACATATCATGAAACTCTTCCAGCTCGTCTTCGTGGGAAATCCAGACTTGAGGTGTTTATCAACGTTGCCAAACACTGCCTCCATTACTGCTTGAATTGCTGCATCCTTGAGACCCTTGGGAAATGCAGATGCCGGAGATGGAATGACTACACCAAAACCCGCAATAGCGACCACCTTGAGTGCAAAGAACATAATTCTGAGTGCTGGAACTAACACTGGAGCTGCTTTCTTCAACCACTCCGGACGTACAGTGATTTCGATACCTCGTTGGTTCTCCACTGGATGACAATGCTGGTGGTGTTCACATAAGAAATGAAGTCTCACAGTAGAGCCGAATGTAGATTGAGACAGCTTCTGGAGGAAGTTGTTCTCGTCCGTTATGTATGGGTACTTGGGTGCCTCAAAGTCCATATGGAGCATGAGCTTAGAGAGAATCTCACCTCCTTGCATCTGTACAGCATCCATTTGTTTCTTGACAATCAACTCCAGTCTGTGAATCTCGCTTGTTATCCTGGCTTCTGAAGTTCTTATCTCCCTCACTATGTTGTACTCACAACGCTCATCCGCTTGAGTAAGACCTTGTCACCAATGGTTAACTCACTGGTACCATCCGTGGTACTATGCTCACTGTCAATAGTTGTTGCATCTAAACACTCTTGTACCTCGGACCCGATGACATTCAGGTTGCTCTGCTGTGCTGCAAAGTATTTATCCCGTTCACTCGGCAACAAGAGCTCATAGATTGGATTACTCTGCAAACTTGGCCAAGTATGTTCATACAGCAAAGTGCGACCATCCATGTTGAGCTCTTCAACAAGTGAAGCTAGTGGAACACATCCTCAAAGCTTGAACTTAAGTTGCTCTCATTTGTTGCGGCCTGATGACTTTCTCTTCGAGTTCCAGTGCGGACATCCCCAGTTCGGAGCTCCACAAACTTCAGCAATGCACAGGTTCACGCGCTGGAAAAGGTTCTCGGCTTGCTCCAGTAGGTACGTCTCACAGTCGAATGGTATTCGAACAAGTACATCGACCCAATGCATATCATACCATTCTCCTCTGCTGCCTCCAATCTTGACAATCACATGAATTCTGTTCTCCACCAGGTACAGCCAGCCTTGTCCAACCCTATGTTGAGAAAACATACCTGCAAGTGTCACTTGAAGCATGTTGAAGATCCCAGATGGCAGAATTGTTGTCTCAGAGTGTTTGCAATCGAATCTCCTTCCCCAGAAACAGTAACTGCTGAACTCGGGCCTCCCACGTTCTTGCTCCCATTGCTGGAGAGTTTCTTTCAACAAAGGCAAGATCGTAACATGAGTTTCCTCTGGTTTAGTAGCACCACACCTAGCTTCTGAAGTGAAGACAGTATGTAAGGAATGTGAGCTGCTGCTTCACACCTGGTTGCGAGTTGTGCATGAACACTCGTGATGGGCTGCACTGCCGGAGGTCGTGCGTCATTCAAGTTCCTTCCTAACCGAGGCAGAAAAACACCAATAACATCTTGCAAGAACCACTGAACATCCAGGACAACAAACTGTTGTGTCTCGTCTGGTGTGTCATCTTCAAAGTAGACCAGTTCTCCACTATCGTGAAGATGCATGAGACATGCCTTAAACCGATTGTCCTCGAAGTTCTCATGTTGTACATGTACCTGAACTTCTCAAGTGACACCACCTTGGGTTGCTGTGTAGCATTCAACTGATTCATGATGTGATTGCAAACTAATGGAACTTTTGGTCTCTTCTCCAACACTCCTTCCAAGGCTCTTTCCAATGCTCCTTTGAGTTGTCTGACTTGGTGACAGTTGTAGCCACAATTCCATATACACTAATGCTTTCTGTATCCCCAAAGTCAATGCACTGCGAGTACTCTTGGATTACCGCTCTACATCGGATCAATGCGAGCTCTTCATCGTTGTCTTGTGGGTCTCTGGCTAGTGGGAAAGTAATTGAGAAGTATCAATACTCTTGGCCTCTGGTTGGACAAGGAACGATGTGCAACAATGAATCTCAGCCAGTATTTGAGTTGTTTTTCTAGCTCTGCTGGATCGTCTGCAGCTGTAGGAGCCTTACAAACGAGGAGAAACAAATCTTTATCACTGCCTCTTACAAAGTAGTGATGAAATGCATGGTACTCAGATTGGCCAGCTAAGTCACACACGATCAACTTTGTATCTGTAAAGCATAAAGCTTGAAGCTTTATTCCATAAGTCGACTTTGATGACTGGAAAATGCTGGGGACCCAACCCTTCTGGCAAGGTTCTTCCGAATGGTTGTCTTCCCACTCCAGTGTCTCCACATATGAAAAGCTTAGCATTTGAAGGTGTGGTTAGGCCTCCTTCCAAAAGACCTCCTTCTCGATAGAGTTTGTTCCGCTTCAAGATTTGCAAACAGCTTTGGTGTAACACTTGAGACTTCCACTTATCGGAGGTCCAATGTCACCAATGGACAATCGATATTCCTGTTCAAGAAAGCCACAAGCTTCCGTTGTTCTCCAAGCGGCACCAAATGTGTTTCCACTGACAGTAAGATGTCTCAGCCTTGAAGTCGATATAGCTCGCTCAAAACGTTGCGAGCTCTCGAACAAGAACTGGACGGATTCGGTGTGCAATCTGAGATGCGTCAACTTGGAACTGAGCACCGACTCCATATCGAGATGATAGAGGTATCCAAGGTGAGTGATGTGAGCTTTAGATCATCCTCGTGCAATTTGTCTCCAACCCTTTAACAAAATCATCATCGGCAATGGGTAAAGATAAATGTTGCAGTTTGCTACATTTCAGGGCGTCTAGCAAACTGCCTGTACCCTTCAGTTTCCTCGCCCTTGTGTCGAACCCTTAAGATTCGCAATGTACAGTCAGGATGCCTGAGAACATTTGCCAGATCAAGGTAACTGTACCCTGTAATCGAGGTCATATATGTTACACTCTGGAGAGGTGAGATGGTTAAAGAAAACCTCTTTCCCGACCCTTATCTCTCCTATAGAGAGCCTCCTTAGAGAAGTCATGGACACAATTGTATCGAGGAGCTCGCATTATCCGGCCACGTGCGGTCGAGTTCAAGCTCCTCGATAACACACTTTGAATCCCTTAGCGCAGTGATAAAAGCCTGAGCAGCGTCTTCATTTACCCTGATGCTTAGACATCTGAGCTTGTCTAGCTCATGGAGCCAATTGAAATCCTGGACATACCCAAACCCAATCCAGAGTGTCTCGAGATGTTTCATCCTATGTGCATATGCATACATAAAATCAGCAGCATACCAGTTGTGCTCGTCAAGTGAGTAGTATAAGGCAAGGTGCTTGACTATGAGGGAGTGCTGTCGAGGTCCGTGAGGTTGGGTTTTCTTCAAACATGAGCATTACTGTTTCGTGCTTGGACAGTGCATCCTCAAGATCCTCAGCTGAATTCACTTCCACTACATTGCTGTTGCTGCTCCAAAAGATCCGATCAAAAGTGTTTCCTTGTGACAGATCGTAGAGCTCCTGGTCGGACAATGGCTCCATTAGAACATGTCAAACTCTGTTCTAGAGGTTTGATAAGGAAGAAAGAAAGAATAAAAGAAATCGAATATTCATTAGTTAATAATAATGCTTTTATTCAATGTTCACTCCCGATAAGTATTTATTAGTTAATAATGATAATGTTTTTATTCAAGATTTATATGAAAAAGTATTTTAAATAGAATATCAAAATTCTGGAAAAATGACACATCACACCGACATTGTTACACGTTATATAATCAGAATAAGGGTTTAACTTAATAATTTTCTTATCTTTAATTTGTTAATGAGAATATAACAAAAATTTAAATGAACTTTAAATAAATTTAACAGGTCAATAACAAAGGCCCCAATTTACTTCGTAATATATATCACAACTTTGTAATGCAGGATGTCTATCACACATTCAATGTGTGGTGCATTTTTAGTACAGGGTCTCAATAACTTAAGTCATTTTTTAATCTATTTTAAAATTCACATCGAAAAGTTTCACAAAGTTGTTAAATATATGTAAAATATAAATTTTGGCCCTATAAAGATTCTATAAAATATACTTTTTATCTATAAGCTAAATACAAATCCTTTTTATTAATGCAAATATTTAGTAACTATTTCATTATTTGAATTTAGTTTACTTTCTTGTTTGTTCGAGTCCTTGTGACGTTGTTTTTTTAATATTGAATATGTACGTATAATATCGTATTCAGAAGTTGTATATTTAACTTCAAAACACTGTTCCTTTAAATGTATATTATAGTTATTTATAAGATTATAATAATTACTAATATTTTATTATATATATTATATATATATATATATATATATATATATATATATAATTATATCATTCTATTCTACTTTAAATAAATTAATTAATAATAATCATTTCTTAGTTAAAATTTATATTAAACATTTTTAAGTATTATATGAATTATTATATTTATATGGTATGTATAATTTACAATTTGAGTTTAATATATTTTATAAAACATAAAAAATTCTTTTATAAAATTATATTATCAACCGGGACTATTTAATTATAAACACAATATTTCAAATAATTTAATTATATCTTACCGATGAATTTTTTAATTCCTAAATATAAATCACATACGTACATCCATATATCATATATTTAACACCAAAACATTGTCCTTTAACCATGTATATTATAGTTATTTACAAGATTATAGTAATTACTAATAAATAATATGTTTTAAATAAATGATTAAAAATAATCATTTTTTGATTAAAATTTATGTTAAAGATTTTTAAATGTTATATGAAGTTCTCTAAATAATTTAGTTTCATTTTAATAATTTTTGTAATAAGTTCCCTGTCACATTGCTTTCATAATTTTGAAAAATTTGAAGCTATAAATATATATCTTAATAAAGGAAACTCTGCTTAACTCATTATAGTTTTTTACATTTTATAAATCTTATTAAAAATGACAAAATGTGTACCACAGTCACATATATATCTAGATTAAGTGTGTAACTATAATTATATTATAAACTTATCCTATTATATTAAGTCTTATTGGATATTAAACTCTTTTATTAACTTATTATATTATATTAAATAAAATTATTATTTAGCTGAATATACATATGTATAACGTATGTACACGCACACACACAAGCATTGTAAAAGTAAATATCAACTGTATAGTTTTATTAAGACAATTTATTACTTATTATTGTTATTAGTAAACAAACTAAATTACCATTGAAGTTAGTGTTGAGACGGTGATGTTCATGAAGTTCGGACCTGCTTCCGTAGCAACAGCTTTTGCAAGTAACGTCTTGCCTGTCCCTGGAGGTCCAAATAAAAACAGTCCTCTACAAGGCTGAAAATATATATACAAAAAAAAGACTATATAATTAATCAATACCATCCTTTTATACTGATTAGTTACATGTATAAGTTTACATAATTATAGCTAGTAAACTAATTTAACTAATACATATTTAACCCACGCACACACACACCTTAGCGTCTTTTGAATAACTCAGGCCTTTGCAGAGGAAGGATTATGAGCTCTTTAAGGGTCTTCTTAACATCTTCAAGGGCACCGATATCGCTAAATAAAACACCAATGTCTTGTTTACATATTACAGTTGATATAAGGTGCCTCTCGTGCATATTAAGGTTCCACTTCTGCAACATTAAATAAATATATAAGCTTTCTTAAAATAATTAGTTTTGTTAATACAATTATCTACAGTTTAAAAAAAGTTCATTCATTAATAGATAATAGTTTAATAATCTTTTAATAAGTAGCTAACAACAATAATAGTTAACAACGTGATAAAAACTGAAGCATGTTACAGTAATAATTAATGATAATAATTAAATAGTTGGGTAAACATAATACTTTAGTCATATAAATTCACAATAATTTTTATTGTTACACAATGTAATTATAATTTTATTAATTATATTTTAATTAATATTCAGTAAATTACTTTATGTTATTTTGATTAATAATTTGTAAATTACGTTACTTCCATCTACATTTAACCGCAATTGTGTGGGAGGCCACGTATGGATGTCAGCTCTATCTTTTCTACTGGCTGGCTCAATACTCTGCAACAAAAACAACTACACATGTATGTAGACAAGATATACAAACCATGATGGCGATCCTGTAAACTCTTCTTCTGCTCAAGACTTACATAATAAAGCTATACAACGCGTGATTTATATATGCGTGGAGATATTTGTGACAACAAATGCTGTATTTATTAAATAATACGTAAGACTAACAAATGGCGTATCAAGTTGTTGTTGTAATAATCAATGTCTTAATTTAATACAGTAAACACGTGCATACTAACAATATATCAGAACACTTATTGTACTTGTCGACTGTATAAAGCCGGATTGTCTAAATGTACAGTATAAAATTTAGTATAAAATAATTTATAACAAAGTTAATGTTAATGCAGTATATGTTGGTTTCTTAATTGGTAAATATCTAATTTAAGTTAATAAACAAATCAGACTGACATTGCAATTTTTATATCCAGGATAAAACTCAATAAGGATGAAACTTCTAACTCAAATGCGCTAAAATAAAATTAATTATAAACTTAATTTTTATCAGGTAATTTATTTAACCAACACATAAGAAGACATATATAGTATTAAGAAAATAATTAAAATATTAATTTAGTATATATAAGTTTCTTGGCAATATATTTCTTAATATAATTAATTGTGTAATTTTTAATGTATTTTAAAACTATTATAAACTTATCTAATTAAAAGACTTACTTGATTCGTTCAGAACCTACTTATACACACGATCCTTACGTCGTCCACATGTGACACATGACACTAACACGTGGAAGCCAAATCACTACCCAATATATGTAAATACACATACACTGGTGCACCTACTATCAAGTATATAGAAAGTAGAATAAATATTTTTCTATTTTCTGATATTTTATTCTCCATATCTGAATTGTTTTATTTATTAAAATCATTTAGGATCATTCTTTTTTCATGAATAAAAACTAAGTTGTAGATATTTATTTTATTGATTACAGTACTTAATGTCAATATAATTATATAATGAAAAATCTAAAGACCGTACACAAATTAACTGAATCAAAGTATATAGTATATTAATTTTGATTCTATACTTTAAACATGTTTATCAGCCGTTAATTCGTGTAATATATCGGTAATTCAATAAAGACATTCATTTGATTATTTACATTCTTGTAAATTTTTATATTTACTATAAATATATTAATCATTAATTATATATACAATACTAGTACACACGCATGGGCTTAATTATTTAAGAATAATTTATTAATTAATAAATTTTAATATGATGAGTTTATCCTTAAATTAAACTTAACTTGGTGAGTTTATTGTTAAACTTTTAAATTTATCCATGTTTAAGCTTAATTATTTAATGACTCTTAATTTAATTATAATTCTTAACTTGTTGATTTTATTTTTCTTCAACTAAGTTATTAACTTAATCTTATGAATTTATTATAAACTAAACTGTTGTTATCTTTAATCTGATGAGGTTATCTTTAACTTCTTATACCTAAGCTTAATTATTTAATAACGCTTAACCCAATTATTATTCTTAACTTAATAAATTTATTTTTAAATTAAATCATAACTTTCCAAGTTTATAATGATTTTTAACTTAATGAGTTTATTCCTAAGTTACATCCTTTATATTTAAAATTTTAAATTTACTTATAGTTGAATTTAATTATTTAATAATCCTTAATATAGTTATTATTCTTAATTTAACAAATTTATTTAAATTTTTAAAACTTAATTATTATCATTAACCTGACCCTTAACTCAATTGTTATCTTATCTTTGAACTTATTATCTAAATTATCATAAATTAATTAATTTCTTCAAGGTTGTGTAGAATACAACATATGTATAAAGATAATTACTAGTGTGTGTGTGTGTATATATATATATATACACACACATATACATACACACACACATAATATTTAATACATTGTTTTAATTAAAATATACAATTATATTAACATTACAAACATATATTACATAAGTAGGGAAGAGACATCTAAATAAATTTTATATTCAAGATATTATTAATCTTTAAAAAATAATAAAAAAACATTAATAACTATAGATTATCATGATGTAAACATATTGATGTCTTTCATATTAAAATTTTAATTATGAAATAGTTAAAAAGTAAAAACAATGTTTTAATTAAAAAGACTTTTAAATATACTTTGGACACACTGTTAAATATATCTTTATATTAATTTTTTATATTTTCTTAGGAAACAAAACAAGGTACACATACACATTTTATGTTTGTACACATATCTATATATCCATATATACATACACACGCACACACATGGATAGACATATGTATCTATGTTGTGTGTTTGTTTTTGGACTCACTAAGCATTGCCTTTATCCCTAGTTAAGCACTAATACACATAAATTAATTAATTATTTAATCAAATTCTTTTCAAACATAATCATTCATGTCTTAATAAAAGGGTAAAAAAAAAAAACTAAAGTACACATTAAAAAAAATCTATTTGATAAGTCAAGGCATTTACCTTAAATTTTATATGTACTTTTTTAGCATTATCCACTTTTTATGTGACATATATTTCAAATAAATATGAAACCACTATTTACATTTATAATATTTTGCTATTTATTAGTATTATAAGTATTGTTTTAACATTGGTATAACACAATTATACAAACTTAAGCTCCTTATCTGTGAACATTTGTTTATTATTGAAATATGTGCAAATGTCTGTACATGTATATTATTGTATTATTTAAATATAACATTAAATCACAAACATAAATAACACCAAAGTTAACATGCACACACTATTTTTTGTTGGACATTATAGCAATAGTTAAAGCTCACAACTACTTCATATATGTGTATATATATATGGGCGCCATGCACACATATGATGTGAAGATACATTATACATAAAGTACTATGTCAAGTGTCCACTTACAAACATGCTTATTCAATAAGTTTTGTGCATTTAGTAGATATGATTAATAAAGTCGTGTTTAATCGATTGTTCAAAATTATTATTAAACTTAATAGGTACTTTATTGGTTAAAACTAATTTTAAAATCAAAAAATAATAATGAATAATGAAAAAAGACATATGCGAATATGCTCAATTTATTTTAGTATTTTTATTAAAAACTTTCTTATAAGAAAATACTAAAAAGAGTAAGTTTTAAAAAAAAGAAAAATCAAAATCAACACAAAGTGATAGATTATTAATTGTTTATTGCTTAATTATATACATAGGCTTATTATTATAATATTAATATTATTATTATTAATGCAGTGTTTTTCAAAAGAAAATTTTCACATTTTGTGATAAGAAAATAGGTGTATTATATATAAGATATTTAACAAACCACTGTTAAAGTGTGTATGCGATATAGATATACATATACATCTTGCAGACACACTTTAATGGTGGTTTGTTAAATATATATATATATATATATATATATTTATTTATTTATCTATTGCATACATAAATTGTTAAGTGCATCTATAAAACTAAATGTATCAATGTGCTTCATATAAACATAAACACAACTAATAAATAAATAAATAATGTATTATATAATAAATTGCATTTCAAAAAATGAATGGTTAAAAAATTTATTTCAAAAATAATTGATCACATGTTAAAAACATATATATATATATATTTATTACGCACACACTTTTCAGTGTTTGGTTTTGATATATCATTGTTTGACAAATTAAGTTTTAAGGTAGTTGGATAAAGGTACATATATAATAAGTCAAAATATAACAATTTTACTTTTATAAGATGTAACCTTTATGAACAAAAGAACATTTTAGAATAAATTAACATAAAAAAATGACACAAATTGATTTTTAAATTTTCATATAATATTTCTAGCATTGTTTAAATATAAATTACTATGTGAGCAAATATTTAAAATTAAATGTTGTATTCTTGTTTTGAAATTGAAAGGAAATAGAATGATATTAATTAAAATATAATTTTAATTTATTAAAATTTGTAATAAAATAAAATAATTATATATTTAATCTATATAAATTGGAAACAAAATTTAAAAAAATGTTAGTAAATGCTATAAATAATTATATTATATTGTAATATATACGTTTACCAGTCTTGAACGAAGATCTATACGGGTATTATACACACAGCTAAAAAGATCCGTATGCATACATGTGTGTGTGAATATTAAGATGCATCGTATACATACCATCCCCAAGGAATATTCATGCGTATCAAATTAAAGGTACGTATCAGAGGAAGCGAATTGAGTACGCCGTAATGGAAGTACCGAACGGAAGGAAGAAGGGCAAAGGATAATAAAAAGTTTACAAACATGCTTAGTTAATAAGTTCTACCTGTTATCACGGACTCCTGCTGTTAATAAAGATTGCTTATACTAATTTTATTGGTTAAAAATCATTTTAAAATCGAAGAATAACAATGAATAATAAAAGAACAGGTTTGCCAAATATATCCTCAGTTCTTTTTCAGTATTTCATTAAAAAATTGATATCAAGTTAAGTTTTTCAAAAAGAAATAAAATAAAAATCAGCACAAATTGATAGACGCTAATTGATTCTGAATATAGGCTTATTGTTATTAATATTGATATTACTGTTATTATTAGTAATGCAGTGTTTTATAAAAGCTAATTTTCAGTATTGTAGATATTTAACAAACCGTTAAAGTGTGTGTGTATGCCTTCACACCCACACATATACATACTGTCTTTATATGATGTATTATATAGATAGATAAAGAGAGAGAGAGAGAGATCGCATACACAGATTTCTAACTGTATACATAAAACTTGTGCTTACTAATAAAGAAATAGATAATGTAAAATTTTTTAGATGTGGTTAAGAGATTATCTTAAAAATAATTGATCATAGGTTAATTAAATATATAATTATATTTTATACAGTACAATGGACTGTTACACATATAAATATCTTGGATTGTTATATATTATTAATATAACAATAACTTAAAAACTGTACTCAAAAGACATAAATACAGACAAGCTATTTATATATACATATGTATGATCGTAATCATGTATAATATACACGTGCAAGTTTAGAGGTATATTATCTATATATATGTGTGAGTAAATATATGCTTACTGTATATATATACATACTATATATGAATAATTAAATAAGATACCTATTTGTCATTCATTTTATTTGGTTAAATAAACTTTATATAAATAATATAGTCATCCATTTTAAAATTCATTTATTAAAACATAATTGAGAGTTACATCCTGAGTGGATTTCCATGTTTTAATTATTGACAAGCAAAAAAAAAAAGAAAATCTTTAGTAATTTATTGCGTAATTATTATTATTATTGTCATTATTTATAGTGTAAACATGAGAGAATATGTTAGTATAATTACAACTATCAGCAACGTACTTAACAAAGTACACAGTTAATTGAAAGTGTTTAATAGATTCAAAATTAACAGGTGAAACTTCAAGTCTCACCAAAATTATTAAGTTTTAAAGTAGTTTTAATGAAGTTATTTATGCAATATAATAAATATATAAGAAACCAAAACAAATAAGAGCAATCTAATATAAATATTATACATAACTTTTAATACTTTTAATTTATCATTAACATTTAAGATTTTAATTAATATTTAAGATTTTTTTCTTAAACTTTCTCACTTAACCGTTTGAGATTGAAGAATGTTAATATGCGTAAATCCTGATCACTTATAAAACATGTATGATTCGCGTACTATCACTATTATATACAAGCATATATCATTAGTGTACCCACACATCCAACACACACACATACACACACACACACACAACACACACACGCAATCACCTCCTGCCGTTCCTTGCAGATATTCTTCTACGTACAAATGAACATAATATATGGAGAATTCCTTGAGTCTTTTGGAATATTCTCGTCGGGACTACCAAATCCACCTCACTAAATAAGTATTAAACCTTAACTTATTGTCTTTTGTCGTTGTTAGTTTAAAAAAACGGAAGAATTTTTGTAACAATATATTATATATTATTATAATGTTTTTTTTAATGTAATTACAGAATTATTAGCATTTACATTAGTTTATGAAAGTACTTAAGAAGATTTTAAATTAGTATATAGTGTTAGTGCATAGGACTGAAGGTAATAAGAAAAAGGACTTCTCTTCCTTAATAATAATTAATTACTTTAATTATTTGAATAATTTTATATGCATTTAGAGAATATAAATTAAAAAGACGTTTGGGGTTAATGCATTTCATTTATATACATGATTTGATATATATAATTATTATATATATTTGAGGAGGGAAACGAAGTGGTTCTACACACGCACAACACACGGGTGTCAAACTTTATAAAAAATTGCACCATTACAAATAAATATTAATTCTTATGATTAACGACAACAAAGTCAAGTCAATTCTATTCAAGCACATTGAATTTTTCTTCTTCACTTTTTTCTGCATTTGATTGTTGTTTGGTGCTATATATTATATACCTTTTGATACACATTATTGTATACACATGTTAAAGTAGCAAACATGCACTATTGTTTAATTAATCCGTGCTTTGTCTTTGTCTAGTTGTTGGTGGGAAGAATCTGAAGGACACAGAATGGATGTCGAAACAGGATCCATACGTCATCCTTCACTACGGAGATCAAACGTTGAGAACCAAGAATGATATGAACATATGTTCATTATTAAAATATCATTTCATATACAGCATGTGTCTATACACACACGCAATTGGATCCCATGTGTATGTATGTGTGGTTGCGTGTAAAATAATACATCAGAAAGTGTAAATCTCGAGTTCAGTGAAAGTATACATACATACAGATACATGTAAGATGTGTTTATACATACATACATACATATATAACCCGATTCCAAATATGTATATGCATATTACATCTGCATATTAATGTATATATGCAATATATTATACATCTTATTACATCCGCCTTACAGAACTCAACAATCTCAACAAGAAACACAAGCTTCATGGAGCCAGTTTGCATCTATGGGTTGCAGCATTTCGTATGAATGAGTGACGTGCGAGAAGCTTCAGCTGCTACGTTGGTTACAAGTGTCTGATGAGCGGGTATTTATTTGTACGCACACACACACATCTATATGTATATACATACAAACATACACGTGGATTCAAGTAAATACATATCAATATAGAAGCTTGTTATTGAAAGGCAGAAATATACATAACAGTCATTGATGTTGTTGGCACAGCCAAACATGTCGCCCATTCTGTATTCTCCTACGTAACCCCAAGTCACGCTCCAGATCCCTTCCCTTCAAAAACATATCAAGAGATTCATGAAACTCTTTCAGCTCGTCTCTGGTCGGAAATCCAGACTTGAGGTGTTTATCAACGTTGCCAAACGCTGCCTCCATTACTGCTTGAATTGCTCCATCCTGGAGACCCTTGGGAAATGCAGATGCTGGAGATGGAATGACTACACCCAAACCCGCAATAGTGACCACCTTGAGTGCAAAGAACATAATTCTGAGTGCTGGAACTAACACTGGAGCTGCTTTCTTCAACCACTCCGGACGTACAGTGATTTCGATACCTCGTTGGTTCTCCACTGGATGACAGTGCTGGGCTTTCACATAAAAATGAAGTCTCACAGTAGAGCCGAATGTAGATTGAGACAGCTTCTGGAGGAAGTTGTTCTCGTCCGTTATGTATGGGTACTTGGGTGCCTCAAAGTCCATATGGAGCATGAGCTTAGAGAGAATCTCACCTCCTTGCATCTGTACAGCATCCATTTGTTTCTTGACAACCAACTCCAGTCTGTGAATCTCGCTTGTTATCCTGGCTTCTGAAGTTTTATCTGCCTCACTATGTTGGACTCCATCCGCTTGAGTACACCAATAGTTAACTCACTGCTACCATCCGTGGTACTATGCTCACTGTCAATAGTTGTTGCATCTAAACACTCTTGTACCTCGGAGCCGATGACATTCAGGTTCTCTGCTGTGCTGCAAAGTATTTATCCCGTTCTCTCGGCAACAAGAGCTCATAGATTGGATTACTCTGCAAACTTGGCCAAGTATGTTCATACAGCAAAGTGCGACCATCCTTGGTGAGCTTTTCAACAAGTGAAGCTAGTGGACACACATCCTCAAAGCTTGAACTTAAGTTGCTCTCAATTTGTTGCGGCCTGATGACTTTCTCTTCCAGTTCCACTGCAGGACATCCCCAGTTCGGAGCTCCACAAACTTTAAAAATGTGTGGTTCACGTGCTCGAAAAGGTCCTCGGCATGCTCCAGTAGGTACGTCTCACAGTCGAATGGTATTCGAACAAGTACATCCACCCAATGCATATCATACCATTCTCCTCTGCTGCCTCCAATCTTGACAATCACATGAATTCTGTTCTCCACCAGGTACAGCCAGCCTTGTCCAACCCTATGTTGAGAAAACATACCTGCAAGTGTCACTTGAAGCACGTTGAAGATCCCAGATGGCAGAATTGTTGTCTCAGAGTGTTTGCAATCGAATCTCCTTCCCCAGAAACAGTAACTGCTGAACTCGGGCCTCCCACTTTCTTGCTCCCATTGCTGGAGTGTTTCTTTCAACAAAGGCAAGATCGTAACACGAGTTTCCTTCTGGTTTAGTAGCACCACACCTAGCTTCTGAAGTGAAGACAGTATGTAAGGAATGTGAGCTGCTGCTTCACACCTGTTTGCAAGTTGTGCATGAACACTCGTGATGGGCTGCATTGCTGGAGGTCGTGCGTCATTCAAGTTCCTTCCTAATCGAGGTAGAAAAACACCAATAACATCTCGCAAGAACCACTGAACATCCAGGACAACAAACTGTTGTGTGTCATCTTCAAAGTAGACGAGTTCTCCACTATCGTGAAGATGCATGAGACATGCCTTAAACCGGATTTCCTCGAAGTTTCTCATGTTGTACGTGTTCCTGAACTTCTCAAGTGACACCACCTTGGGTTGCTGTGTAGCATTCAACCGATTCATGATGTGATTGCAAACTAATGGAACTTCTGGTCTCTTCTCCAACACTCCTCCCAAGGCTCTTTCCAATGCTCCTTTGAGTTGTCTGACTTGGCTGACAGTTGTAGCCACAATTCCATATACACTAATGCTTTCTCTATCCCCAAAGTCAATGCACTGCGAGTACTCTTGGATTACTGCTCTACATCGGATCAATGCGAGCTCTTCCATCGTTGTCCTTGTGGGTCTCTGACTAGTGGGAAAGTAATTGAGAAGTATCAATACTCTTGGCCTCTGGTCGGACAAGGAACGATGTGCAACAATGAATCTCAGCCAGTATTTGAGTTGTTTTTCTAGCTCTGCTGGATCGTCTGCAGCTGTGGGAGCCTTACAAACGAGGAGAAACATATCTTTATCACTGCCTCTTACAAAGTAGTGATGAAATGCATGGTACTCAGATTGGCCAGCTAAGTCACACACGATCAACTTCTTATGTGCAAAGCATAAAGCTTGAAGCTTTATTCCATAAGTCGACTTTGATGACTGGAAAATGCAGGGGAACCAAAACCCTTCTGGCAAGGTTCTTCCGGATGGTTGTCTTCCCCACGCCAGTGTCTCCACATATGAAAAGCCTGGCATTTGAAGGTGCGGTTAGGCCTCCTTCCAAAAGACCTCCTTCTCGATAGATTTTGTTCCGCTTCAAGATTTGCAAGCAGCTTTGGTGTAACACTTCAGACTCCCACTCATAAAGGTCCAATGTCACCAATAGACAATCGATATTCCTGTTCAAGAAAGCCACGAGCTTCCGTTGTTCTCCAAGCGGCACCAAATGTGTTCCTTCGACAGTAAGATGTCTCAGCCTTGAAGTGGATATAGCTCGCTCAAAACGTTGCGAGCTCTCGAACAAGAACGGGCCGTAGTAGATGTTCAATGTGAGATGCGTCAACTTGGAACTGAGCACCGACTCCATATCGAGATGATAAGAGGAAGTCAAGGTGAGTGATGTGAGCTTTAGATCATCCTGGTGCAATGTTATCTTCAACTCTTTAACAAAATCATCATCCATATCGACCAGAGATAAATGTTGCAGTTTGCTACATTTCAGGGCGTCTAGAAACTGCCTGTACCCTTTACGCACGTGTCCAGCCCTTAAGCTTCGCAATGTACAGTCAGGATGCCTGAGAACATTTGCCAGATCAATGTAGTTCACCTCCCATATAGTTTCCAGGTCGTATATGTTGCACTCTGGAGAGGTGAGATGGTTCAAGAAAACCTCTTTCCTGACCCCTATCTCTCTTATAGAGAGCCTCCTTAGAGAAGTCATGGACACAATTGCATCGAGGACCTCGTCATTATCCGACCACAATTCAAGCTCCTCAATAACACACTTTGAATCCCTTAGCGCAGTGATAAAAGCCTGAGCAGCGTCTTTACTTACCCTGATGCTTAGACATCTGAGCTTGTCTAGCTCATGGAGCCAATTGAGATCCTGGACATCCCCAATCCAGAGTGTGTCGAGATGTTTCATCCTATGTGCATATGCATACATAAAATCACCATACCAGCTTTGGTTGGAGTAGAAGGCAAGGTGCTTGACTATGAGAGGAGTGCTGTTGAGATCCGTGAGATTCGGGTTTTCTTCAAACATGACCCTTACTGTTTCGTACTTGGACAGTGCATCCTCGACATCCTCAGCTGAATTCACTTTCACTACATTGCTGTTGCCGCTACGAAAGATCCGATCAAAAGTGTTTCCTTATGACAGATCGTAGAGCTCCTGGTCGGACAATGGCTCCATTAGAACATATCAAACTCTGTGATAGAGCTTTGATAAGGAAGAAAGAAAGAATAAAAGAAGTCAACAATATACGACTATTCATTAGTTAATAATAATATTAATTAATGTTTTCATTTAACGTAATAATGTTTTATTTAAGATTTATATAAAAAAGTATTCTAAATAAAATATCATAATTCTGAAAGACAAAGTAAGTTAAATTCAAATGCATTTAGCATATTCATTGCCGACCGGTTTAAAAAGGATTTACACGGGGGGTGATAAAAATTTGTTTAGATCCAATGTAAGTATACCATTATGTTATTATAACAATATGCAAACGGGCTTCACATGGGGTGCAAGTTAAATATTTATATGTTACTCACGTGGTCTTCACATGGGTGCAGATTAAATATTTATATGTTATTCACATGTTCTCGGAGTTGAGGACAACACCCTCGGTGATGAAAATGACATTATGTATTAATTTTATATATTTCATTTTAATTTTGATTTGAAATATAAACAACGGTGCAACATGTGTTGACATGGCCATCTAACAGGCTGATGGGGATGTGTAACATGTACGTCAACGAACAACGCGCGCGTTAGACGCACTGTGAAAAATATATTTGGATGAGTGTGCCGTGTTGTTGTACGCGAACTCGGCAGCAAGAAGGAGATCGACCCAATCATCTTGTAGATGAGAAATGAAACACCGGAGATATTGTTTCAGAGTTTGAATCGTGCGCTCCGATTGTCCATTTGTTTCAGGATGATGTGCAGTAGACAGTTTCCCGGTGATATGTAGCCAATCTAGGAATCTCCGCCAGAATGCCGAAGTGAACTGGGGACCTTGATCAATGACAAGTTCATCAGGAAGACCATGAAGACGGAACACCTCCCGGTACACCAGATCTGCAGCATCAGGACCCGAACATGTCTTGTTGCAGGGAACAAAGTGCGCCATCTTAAGAACGATCAACAATGACTAGGACAGCATCAAACCCTCTAGAAGGCGGTAAATCCGTGAGGAAATCCATGGTGATGGATGACCATGGCCGCTGAGCAATAGGAAGAGGCTGTAGTAGTCCAACCGGTCGATGACGAGGAAGCTTTGTACGCTGGCACGTGTCACAAGATGCACAAATCTCTCAACATACACGCGAAGCCGAGGCCACCAGAACACCCGTTGTACCAGCTCGATCGTCTTTCGAATGCCAAAATGTCCTGCAGTTGTGTTGTCATGGCAGTGTTGGACAGCTCGCAACCTCAGTTCTCCGTCCGGAACATAGATTTGGATGTGGTGGTACAGCAACCCATTATGAAGATGGAAAGCAGCATAATCTCGTAGTTGTGACCCTGAAGACAATGGCTGAACTCGTCGAACATGTGCAAGGACATCAAGCAAACTCGTCTTGAGGGAGATTTTCTCGGATTAGATCCAAAAACGAAGTGTCAACTGGAGCAGAAGAACGGGAAAGCGCGTTTACCAACAACTGGTCGGAGCTCAGATGACTTGTTCTTGTTGATCAAATCGGATTTCACCTGGTACTGGAGCTAGGTAACTGCGACGAGATAAGGCATCTGCTTTGCCATTTAGACGACCGGGACGATGAATAATCACGTATCGGAACCGGGACAAAGACTGTGCCCATCGCGCCTGACGTCGATTGAGAACTCGTGTTGCCCAGTACTGGAGGTTCTTGTGATCACAATACACCTTAACCACATGCGGGGAACCTTCAAGGAATCTGCGCCACTCCTCAAAGGCATCGACGATCGCCAGCAGCTCCTTGTTGTAGACATCGTAGTTGATCTCAGGTGCAGTGAACTTGCGGGAATGGAAAGCAATGGGATGGAGAAGATGATCTGGACCTTCCTGGGACAACACTCCACCAATGGCGAAGTCAGAGGCATCAGCTTCCACGAAATATGGCTTCGCAGGGTCAGGATGGATAAGAACAGGTGCCGAGGTGAACGCCTTCTTTAGGAACTCGAACGCCTCCTCAGCCTCAGAGGACCAGACAAATGGAACATCCTTGCCAGTCAACTTCGTCAATGGCAATGCAATCTTGGAGAAATCCCGAACGAAACGTCGATAGAAGTTCGCAAACCCGAGGAAACATCGAACATCACGAACATTTGATGGTCTCTCCCACTCCAATACAGTCCGGACTTTTGCAGGATCCATGTGAACACCTTCAGCTGAAATGATGTACCCCAGGAACTCGACAGACTGCTGACTGAAAGAGCACTTCTCCAACTTGGCAAACAAGTGGTGCTTCCGGAGCCTCTCCAAGACTAACCGTACATGCCGTTCGTGTTCTTCTCGAGTCTTGGAAAATATCAGGATGTCGTCTAGGTACATGATGACAAACAAATCCAAGAAGTCCCGAAAATATCGTTAGCCATGTGCTGGAACACAGCAGGTGCATTTGTCAGGCCGAACGGCATTACTACGTACTCGAAATGTCCGTAGCGTGTACGGAAAGCTGTTTTCCACTCGTCCCCTTCTCGAATTCGGATGAGATTGTACGCTCCTCTTAAATCGATCTTTGTGAAGTACCGGGCACCAGAAAGACGTTCGAGCATGTCGGAGACGAGCGGGAGAGGATACTTGTTTGGAATGGTGACCTTATTCAGATCTCGGTAGTCCACCACGAGCCGGAGACTTCCATCCTTCTTGGAAACAAAGAATACTGGAGCACCAGCCGGTGATCGCGAATGACGGATAAATCCGGTGACAAGATTCTCCTCAATGTATTTCCTCAATGTCTCCAACTCTGTTGGTGAGAGACCGTAAATGGGACCGGAGGACGGCTGCTTACCCTCAACGAGATCGATAGGACAGTCGTACTCACGGTGCGGTGGCAAGGCAGAAGCTTTCTTTTTGTCGAAGACGTCTGCGAAATCGGCATACTGCTTTGGTAAGGCAGGAGGAACAGAAACATCCTTAGCAGAGCAGGGATAGACTTTGATCGCGAACACGGATGCTGGGTCATGTCGGCTATCTTTCTTGAACTGCTTCAAGGTGATATGCGAGACTCGAAGTGGAGGAGGAACTGGAACAGGATCGGAATCAAAGAGTGTGGCTGGAGTTGAAACAGCTGGGAAACTGTTCATGAAACGTTCTCTCCAACCAGGATCCACCAACTCGATCCACGGCAAACCAAGGATAATCGTAGAGTCTGGAATAGAAACAACACTGAAGGAGATGTTGCACACAGCACCGCAAGCAACGACCTCAACGAACTCCGTGTCATTTATTACCGCTCCAGATTTGATATCTCGTCCATCAACGACCCGTACAGAACCAGGAGTCTTCAAAGGATGTAGACGGATCCCGTGCTTGACAGCAAAATTCTTGTCGATGAAATTTGCGTTCGCTCCGCTATCCACCAAAGCTTTACCAGAGAACTCCACCTCTGGTGTCTTCAGCTGCACCGGAACATGGAACGGCTTGCACACCTTCGTGGATGGAATGGATCCAAGATGAGGAAGGGAAGATGTTATGAGTGAAGAGCCTTGAGGAACATGAGTTGTTCCACGGCAATCCAGCCGGACGGCTCCTATTCGGGCTGGATCTTCTCGTTTCCCGGCAGCACAGCAAGGGCCACTTCACGAGCTTGTTTTGGACGTCGATGACAATTCTCCAACTTGTGGTACGGGTCCCCACAGTACAAACAAAGCTTGTACTGAATCCGCTTCTGACGTTCGGTTGGCAAAAGCTTGCCTCGGCGTGATCGCCCTAATTCCATCGGGGATGGTTCTACTGAGGAAGATGATGAATCAGCAGATGAGGGAACAGGGACTGCAGAAATGGAAGAAGACGGCACCAAGAAGAAAGAAGGATGCCGACGTTCTTGTTTCCGCTCGATCAACCGGTTGTCACAACGAATTGCCAACTCGATCATGCTGGTGAGGGTTTCCGGAACCGCAAAATTCAGCAACATGTCTTTGACCTCGTCCTGCAACCCCGACCGGAAAACCTCCTTGAGAGCACGATCTCCCCATGTGACATCACAAGCAAGAAGTTGAAACTTCGATGCGTACTCTGCTACCGACATACCCCCTTGGTGAAGCTGACGGAGTTTGGTGATGGCAGCACTCTCACGATCCACGTCACTGAACATCGCCGTGAACCGTTCCACAAACTCGTCAAAATTCCCAAGGATCGGATCATTGTTCTCCAGCAAGGCTGAGAACCATGAAAGAGCAGAACCAGAAAGCAGCGACCCGATCAATCCAACCTTAATGGGTTCTGTGCTGTAGCGCCTGGCTGCATCACGATCCGCAGACGAACTTGATTGAGAAAACCTCGGAACTTCGATCGGGTACCATCGAACTTTTCGGGCATGCTGATCTTTGGCTCTGGAGAATTCGCACGCTGTCGGAGCTGATCATTCTCCAGGTGTAGTTGTGCAGCTGCTGCTGGAGGGCAGCAACTTGCTCATGAAGAGCATGCTCGGACATGATGAGTCGAAGAAGAAAAATCAAAAAGAAAAAGAGAAGAAAAAGAAAAGAAAAAATCGAAAAGAAAATTGAAAAGAGAGAAAGAAAGAAAATGGGATCGATGACAAGCGGAAACAGAAGCTTGTCACTACCAGAATCATTCAAACTGTCACGACCTTGTGCAAAGGGCAAAACCTTTAGAACAAGGGTGGAACCTTGATTGTATTCAAGAAAAAATGAATACAAAATGAAACACAAGGCCGAAGACTGTGTTGAATGATTCTGAGAAACCTGGAACTGGAACCCTGTTTATATATCTGAGGTCCTGAGGATTGTATGGTCCACAACTGGTCTGGAATGTGTGATCCACAACTGGTCTGGAATGTGTGGTCCACAATTGGTCTGGAACATGCGTATGAATATACGCCTTGCTGTTGATGGTGTAGTTAGCATCCAGGATCATACGGACCAGTTGGTTAACACATGTGTGTGTTAGCCAAAAGGTCTCGGGTTCAAGTTCGTGAAAGGCAAAAAATAACCCATGATCTTTACATTATGAATGGATGCTTTTGCTGTAGGTATTGGTGGAGTCCTAATGCAGATTGAGGTATGTGATGAGTCTGTTCAACATCCCATTGCATACGTGAGGATGCTTATGCTGTAGGTATTGGTGGAGTCCTAATGCAGATTGAGGTATGTGATGAGTCTGTTCAACATCCCAGACACAACTATTGTGCTTTAAATCTTGAGTGCTTAGTTGTAGTGTGGGCTTTTGAGCATCTTTATGTATATCTTCATGGGTCTCATACGCTTTTGGAGTGTGATCATGCAATTGTTTCTGCCTTACTGAAGAACAGGAAGTTGCTTGGACGATTTACCAAATGGGCACTTCGACTCCAGATGTATGACTTTGAGGTCAAACATTGTCCTAATGCTCTTTCTAAGGCTCCTTGTGCAACCAATCAATCGGATCTCACAATTTCATCTCTTGCAAAGGTTTTAAGGGCTCATGAAACAAATGCTTGGATTCAACTTATTCGTTTGGCACTAACCAATCCTTCTCAACTGTTCAACTCTCATTTTTCTTTATTTATGGCACAATTTTGCATACATGATATGTGGTTTATTTTATTGGCACAGATGTTACGACTTCACTAAATTTGACAATTCTAACCACTTTCGTTCCTCGATATCTTGCAGCATATCATGATTCACCACTTTTTGGTGGACATTTTGATTATCGAAGAACTTTGAACAGTTTACAACGTTCTTTTTACTGGTCAAATATGCGACAAGATGTGATCCAGTACGTATGAAGTTGTTCATTGTGTCAGACCCAAAACTCCTCACGATCAACTAGTGCTTTAAAATCTATACATGTGGAACAGCCATTCAAACTTGTAGCATAATTGGTCCTTTTCCACCTTCAGTTGCAGGCAATTGATATGTTGTGGTTTTAATAGATTATCTGACACATTGGGTGCATGTTGAAGCTTTATCAGATGCCACGACCCATAGTGTTGCTGATTTTTTACTCACTCGGGTAATTTTGCACCATTCATGTTCAGAACAGATTTTATTAGATAATGGACCTGCCTTTATTGCTGAAGTTTTGAAGGTTCTTACTTCACGGATGGGAATTCAATAATCTTTCACATCTCTCTTTCATCCACAAACAGATGGGCTAGTCGAGCCGGACTTTTAAAGGTATGATTTCTAAGTATGTAAATCTTACTCAGAATGATTGGGATTGGTATTTGCAATACTTAGAATTTACATACAACACTGGCATTCAGAGTTTCATTGGCATGTCTCCATTTAAAACATTGTATGGGCGAGACCCTTGAATGCCTCCAAAAGTTGATTTGTGTTGAACCTCACAACTGAACATAGTAAAGGTGGCCATTGACAAACCCATATTAAGGGTCTATCGGAATAAGATAGAGAAGAAATCAGAGTCAGAAGGTCATGAAAGGGTAAGGATGGCAAGGTATATAACAGATAGCAGTACTATGGATCCGTCACAGTACCGAGAGAATGAATAGTATACATCAAAGCAAAAATACAAGCAAAAGATAGACGTATAGAAAGAAAAGGAAACTTATATTATGTCTGTGCATAGCACATGGTACAAAATAAATATATTCGGGATACCTTTCTAGTCCTAATCTGGTCTATTTATACCCGTACTCTAGGTCCCGTACTAGCAGTTATAGTAATTACCTCTTAGCCTTATCCATTCAGTTATTGTAACTCCTTATCCTTATCCAAGTATGCCGTACTCCGCCGATATCATTGCGGTAGTGACTCACCCGTAATGTGCTAGTGACTCGTACTCTAATATATCCTTCCCACTCTCGGTTTTCAACAATATATATTGTTTTTTGGTATTTTTCCCATTATATTTACCCATGAAATAATAAGAAATTCTATAAATGTCTAACTACGATCCTAACATCCCCTCAGACTAGAAATGTTGCATCGCCCCGATGCAACCTTATGATGTCCCCGCTGTTCCGTTGAAAGATGTGACGAAGTTCTTAAGCTTGTGGTTAATTTGCATACTTTGTCCGTGTCGTCTGATGTTGTAGTAGTTGTTGTATTGAACTTGCTCATCTTGTCATGGATGTTGCGTACTTGTTCAGTGAGTGTGTGCACGGTGTCCATGAGTACCTTGTTTTGTTCGTACAGATGTCGCATGATGTTCGAGTGCTCCAAGAATTGCTTATCGATTGTATTGCAGTGGTCATGGAGTTGTTGACTGAGACCCGCATCTTCTCGTTGAACTGCTCCTTGTTGTGTGATGGAATCAACAACACTCCGAAGGTATGAAAGCTAACCTTCGAGAGTAGTATCATGCGGTGGTAATCCGAGTGAAGCAGTTTGATCACGCATGCGCTTAGAACCCCTTGAGATGTCCCACTCCTGGCGATCTGAAGCATGATGTCCCATTTGCTGTAATGGTGAGTAGGGTTGTTGCTCCTACTCTTTATCGTGAATGTCGTTCTTGGCTTGTTGTCCAGGTGTCAATTCTGTCGAATGGGGTTCTTGATCTATCTGCCATACTGTTAGAGCCCGTACTTCCTCTGCTAGAGGTACTACCTGTGGTGCTATGATATGAGAAGTACCTACCATAGTTTGAGGTTGAATTGATGGTGGTGATGGTATTACGGTGGTGCCCGTATTAATGTTGTCTGATGGTGTAGAATCCCTGCACTCCATGGGTGCTGTGGAGGTTGGTGCTGTTGGTTGACTGCGATCCGGTGGTGTTGTATCTTCACACTCCATGTGTGTTGCAAAAGTTGACGCCGTGGGCTTGTTACGCGTCCTTTGAAGGTCTCCTCATGGCAAAGGTCTCCTCTGTAGAACTTGATCATCGTCTTCTTCGTTGTCTACAAATTGGAGTGTCATCACGGGTTCCTGTGTTTGCGGTTCTTCTGGCCTCTTCGGTTGTGAACGTGGTCGTTTCTTCGGCTTGGTGGGTAGTGGTGCGTCCAAATTACGAGTGTCGAAAACATTATCTGAGTATTGCGAAGTAAGACCTAACCAAAACCCCTCCTTGTTGTGAGTACCAGTATACCTGTTGGTGCTAAATTCGCATGCGTAATACGGAGGGTTGTTAAAATATGATGAAGCACTAGAAATATAGATGTCTCCTTGTCCTTGCTTTTGGGGTTGTGCAGAGTTTGCAGCTCACGTTGTAGCCCCACTACAACTAGCTCCCCCCAATTTGGTTTGTGTCCCTATTCAGATACATGATAAACATACCCGATTTCCTTATTGAAACCTGCCGGTGTTTTGCGAAAAGCAAACGCAGTGGTGATAGCCTTGATACGACTCTTATGCGGTTCCTGTAGAATGGATGTTGGTGCCGCATTGGCCGTCTTCTGTTTCTGGAGAAACTTATCGTAATTGTCGGTGTAGTGTTGTACGTATGTGTGGACTTGTAGAATTGGATCGTAGGAGATATCTGGATTTGAGAATTCAAAGACATCCCGAATGAGCTTACTTGTGGAAAGCAAATGCCCCACGTGTAGTTGTAAGGCCTTGAATTGCAGTGTGTAAGCCTTAATCACCTGATCGACTGAGTGTTCACCTTGCTGATCCAATTGTTTGTGAACAAACGTTTCGAAATATCGCTCCAACTGCATCCGCTGGATCCATTCTCGTATATCCGAGATGAGTGTTGGTGCCAGACGAACAATACGATACAATACTAGTGAAAGGGGAATTGAAACTGCCAGTTCAGACTGGGATGTTATATTAAGTGCTGTTGCAGAAGTACTTGTCGTGTCGGTGTACTCGTCCATCGATTCCATATGTGCCCATTGAATAAAGGAAGAAAAAGACGAAGGACTTGAAGATCGGAAGGAGAAAGAAATTAAAGAAGAATTTTGAAACCCTAATGTGTGCTCTTGGTTGGGTAGTGCTCCTATTTTATGCTTAGAAAATTTATGGTCTGTCAGTGTCTACAGAGTAGTCCACGTGTCGATATCGGATTGGTTGAATGTGTGAATACCTTGGTTTTCGATAAATTTGACAGAGAATATCTCATCATTGGATTTTGTATTCCTCAGATTTCCCAATTTCTTGGATTTTGGTATTCGCTCGTGTGAGTGATCCTGTCGATGTTTCCAGAAGATTCTGCTGACATCTACCCGCCATGTTGATACATGCTTTTCCATGTCTTGTTCCGACTTATGGCTTAGATCGTATTCCGGGTCGTTGTTTAGTCCGTGTGTTTCTGTGTTCGACTTGCTATGCAATCGTACTTCGAGTCATTGTCAAGATCTTCCTCTGGCTTGTTAGAGGTATATTTCCATATGCGATTCGTATTTGTTGTAAGTAAGACTCGTGTTGTAGCATCCATAAGAGTGACGGTGTTGTTATCTTGTATATCAGTAATAATATATGGTCCATACCATTTGGACTTGAATTTATGCCCAATGGGTCAAAGATTTCCTTGATAGTGCCATACCATTTCTCCAACTTGGAATATGGGTTGTCGTTGCACTTGTCGTAATCGATTGTGCCACGCCTTAATACATGTTTATATTGCTTGTATGTTGAAGACTGCTTGCTATCATTTCTCATCAAGTTTTTTGAGTTGTAGTAATTATTGTTTAACTTGTTCTGTTTCTCCAATGCCGTACTCGAATGACATCCGCAATGATGGTATAATATACTCTATAGGCGTAATGGCTTCTAATCCATATGTAAGTTGAAATGGTGTAAACTTTGTTGCCACTTTATATGTAGTACGGTATGCCCATAATGTTGATGGGAGTTTTTCGTCCTAGTTTTTGCGATTTGTGTTCACTATCTTGGTTAATACAGTCTTCAATACTTTGTTAGTAGCCTCCGCTTGTCCATTGCCTTGTGGATAATACGCCGTGGAGACGTAATGCTTTACTAAATATTCGTTGCAAAGTACCTTGATGACGTTGTTAACAAAATGAGTTCCTTAGTCACTGATAAGTTCTATTGGAGCGCCAAATTGCACTACGATATTTTCATAGATAAACTTGGCTACCCGTGTTGCACGGCAATCCCGTAATGTGATAGCTTCTACCCATTTAGTAACATAATCCATGAGTACCAATATATATTGATTCCTCTTGCTGCTTTTAGGATTGATTGGTCCCATAAAATCCATTCCTCATTTCATAAATGGAGCTAATGGTTTTGTTGGATATAATGGTTGAACTTGATGGTGTGGAGCTGGTTGATGTTCGTTACACTTCAAACATTTTTGACAATATTTGATAGCATCCTTGAATAATGTAGGCCACCATAATCCGGACTGTAATATTTTCGTGCTGTTAACGTTCCTGCGAAATGTCCACCGTGTTCCCCTGAGTGGGCTTCTCGTAATACGAGCTGAACTCTTCCATTGGCACACATCTCCTTAAGACTTCATCTTTCCCCCTCTTATATAGTATACATGATACCATGCAGTATGGCTTGCATCGTAAGACGAGTTGTTTGCGTTGTTGCGTAGTTGCATACTTATCTGGTGTTATTCCAGTAGTTAGAAAATGTTCAATATCTTGAAGATATCCTTTGTGATTGTAATGTTTTTTTGGTTGTTCTTCTTGTTGTATCTGAAATAAATTAGCATCTGGTAGGTCATCATTCACGCCAACACCTTCTTCTTCATGCGTAATACGGCTTAAGAAATTTGCTTGTTAGTGTAGTTTGCCTGATTTGTGGATGATTTGAAAGTCGAACTCCTGCAATAGTAAGAACCAGCGTATTAATCTTCCTTTGAGCTTAGTCTTGCTTAACAAGTGTGTAAGAGCTTGATGATCGACAATGAATTTGACTTTGTTTGCTAGCAAATAATGCCAAAATTTCTTAGCTGCATAAACCATACCGAGTGCCTCCCTTTTCGTAGTCGTATAGTTTTCTTTTGTAGGTGCTAACCGCTGACTCACGTAATATAATGAACGATCTTTTCCGTCTTCATGGGTTTGTGTTAATATGCATCCGATAGCATATGACGATGCGTTCACTTGTATATGAAACTCCTGCCGCCAATTTGGACTAGCTAGAATGCGAGCCGTCATTAATGCATAGTTAATGGTTTCGCTATTGCTACGTAATTTTTGATAAATCTTCGATGATATCCCATTTTCCCAAGAAACCGTCGCACTTCGCCTACATCTTTAAGAGGTTGCATTGTTTGTATGACTTTCATTTTATCTTGGTCCACCATTATTCCATCCTTGCATATAATATGCCTGAGTAAAATTCCTGATCTTACAAAAAATATGCACTTCTCTGGATTAAGAGCTATATTATTTGATCGGCATTTCCCAAAACACTTCGTTAAACATCTAGGTGTTTGTCCTGCGCTCCATAAATGCTAAAATCATTTAAGAAAACTTTCATAAACGTGGCCAGATAATCCCGAAATGTTTCACTAAGCAAACGTTGGAAGGTAAATGGTGCATTGCATAGCCCAAAAGGCATAACACGATACGCATATGTACCCCAAGGACTAATGAATGTCGTTTTTGGTTGATCCACTGGATCCACTTGCACCTGAAAATCCATCCAGAAAGGAGTACATTTCGTGTCCTGCTATTGTATCCAATAATTCTTTGGTGAATGGTATTAGGTATGTATCCCGCTTTGTTACATCGTTCAATTTTTTATAATTGACGTAAATACGTAATTTGCCATTTTTCTTTGGTACTATGACAATTGGTGATAACCATTGTGGGTTTTCAATTGGATATATGAATCCGGCATGTAATAACTTGTCCACTTCTTCTCTAACTTTCGCCAAGAATGTTGGATTCATTCAGTATACTTGTTGTTTCCTGGGGACTGCATGTGGTAATAATTCTATTTATGGGTACAAATTGTGGGTGGAACTCCCTTGAGATCTTCGTAACTCCAAGCAAAGACATCTGCATTTTGACGTAGTACAGTTATCAGTTGTCTTCGGTATTCTAATTCAAGATCAACTGCTATTCATACTTTTCGGGGTCCATATTCACTTGTTTTAATTTCAACTTCTTTAGTCTTCTCATTCGTCGTAATTTCTAGTTTTTGTTGAGTCTGTATTCTTTGTTCGTGCTCTGTCTCAAATTGTAGTTGTTGTTGCAGAGGTTGTTTAAACTTATCCGTCAGTTCGAGAGTATCCATATGTTGCTGTTTTTGATCACTAATAGTTGTCTTTTCTAGGTTTTCTTCTTTTGATGTCATTTGGTATAAATCAGCTTGTGTTATCTCTACAAGGTCTGGGTTGCTTTCAAAAAGGAGTTTTTCTTCTTCCTTGTTTAAGCTGTAATGCTAGTTGAAATCCTCCATTTGTAATGGCCGAGTTGGTCATTTGATTAGCTTTTTCTATTGTGTTCAAACGACTGCTTCTTGTTCATTCTTATAGAGTACCATTTTGTCGTGCTCCCAATTATGTCGTACTTTTGCATCTCTTAACCATGGTCTTCCCAATAATATCTGGTATGGTTTGCTCGTTTACTCGATATGTAGTACAACTAAAGACACCTTAAACTTGATTCCTACAATTTCTATACATACAGATCTGATTATACCAACAGGTTTGACTTTCCTCTGATCAGCCATCCATACCAAGAAGGGCGCATTTTCAATAGGCCTAAGACCCAATTGTTTGCAAGTCTGCTCTTCAATTATATTCACTCATGAACCTCCATCAATAGGTATGTTTTGGATGTTGTTTTTGCCAATTCGAGCCATAATCATTGGTACTTCTTCATCCCAATCCTTCTCATCTGTAAGAACTTCCGTGGTATTCACTCCCACTTGACTTGTGTCGGTTTGAATGTTGCTAACGTCCAAAGCATTTGTTATCTGCGTTTGCAAAAATGGTGCTAATGTCAGTAACTCTCTTATAGTTAATTGTACAGGTTGTTGCAAAATAACAGCAACAATACGATCTCCAAGTGGTATTGCTGTGGGATTGCTGTGAATGCATGCTTATTTAATTAGCATAGAGTCTTGATTTTCCTCATGTTGCATTTTCTGAATTTGATCAGCCACTCTTTGTATTGTGTACTCTTTTTAAATTAACATTGACATTTAGTTTGAAAATAAAAAACCCTTACTAATTTTGAAATTAAAATTAAAATGCTTAAAGGCGATGTTCCTGGAAGTTTTCAGCTCAAACCTTGTACGCTTGGAAGTGAGTTAGAGTCATCAACAAACGTCACAAAGTACCAAATCTACATGTCATTGAGTTGTCTCGGAACTTGGACCATGAGCTTTCAGGTGGTGGCAAGGCAACAACTTCGCATTCAACTTGTAGATAGTAGTGTATCTTGCACTTAATGTGATCAACTTGCTACTGCACTTGTCTCGTATGATGCACCTGTCGTTGTCAAAGAAGAATGTGAAGCCAACATCTGCTGCAGCTCCTATGGACAACAACGTGTGTGAGAGAGTTGGGACGTGGTGCATATTGTGGATCTTTCTCCTCTAACCTGAGGCTAACTACACTTACACTGTGCCAACTCCTACAACTAAAAGACCATGGTTATCACCCCTAGACTAACCTCTCGACCTGCTAGTAGTTGCTAGTACGTGACAAAAGCACTACAGTTGTGAGTCATGTGCATGGTTGCACAACTGTCCAGCCACAATACTTTCTCATCACTTTTTAAAGTTGAAGCATCTTTAACCATTAGAACTTTTGTTGACTTATGGCTTCTTCCTCTTTCCTAGTCCTCATGGAAGTCCAACTATTTTGTCTCTGCACTCTTGAGTAATGTCCCACACGCTTGTAGTAGTTGCACTCACCTTTCTTGGTGTTGCTGACATTGTAGCTGCCAGCACCACCATTACCCTTGAAACTACTGCCAACCAAACTGCTCTTCCTCTCGCACCTAGAGGACTCTTTGTTGACTTTGTAGAGGAGCTTGTAAAGAAAGCACTTGATGTCACTACTTGCTTAGCGATTCTTCCTCGTTGATTAGGGTCAACGTTGTCAAGCCACAATCCAGGAACCAGGAAGAGAACAGGATTTCCAAAACAGGAAGGCTTGACTTAGGAGCGGGACTAAGCGCAGGACAGAAACTAGGAACAGGAACAGGACGGATTCAGGAGCAAGACAAGATCAGGATAAGATCCGGGAGCAAGACAGGAAGGTGCAAAACAGGATCCAGGAACAAGACAGAAACAGGAGGATCCGGGAACAAGACAGGAGTAGGACAGGACCAGGAGCAGGACAGAAATAGGAGCGAACAGGAGCAGGACAAGAAACAAACAAGAACAAGACAAGACGAGATTGATCGTAGTAAGACTGGTGTTGATAGTAACTGATTGTACAACAATTAGGTCGGAGCTTTTATGCTCACAACTCCAAGAGCTAATCTAGGCATGAGTGCTAAAAGTGGTTGCATGCATGCAAAGTGACTGCATGCATGCAGAGGCTAAGATGAGTCCACATGTCCCTTATCCTCTAGGCATATCCTGTGGCATATCCTGTAGGAATATCCTGCAACCGTATCCTGTGTCCGGAATCCTGGTAGGAATATCCTGTAGGAAAGTCCTGCAACCCGTATCCTGTATCCGGAATCCTGTATCCTGTATCGGGTCGTGACAGCACCTCCTCCCTAAAGACGAGTTCCACGAGTCTTGGGACCTGGTTTAGCAGGATAATGCCGATGGAAGGCAGCAACCTTGGAAGAAGCATGGAGTAAGTTGGATGCAGGTTCCCAAGTGCGATCAGTAGGCAAATAACCTTTCCAATCCACCAAGTATTGGAAGTTGGCGGCGATGAAGACGAGAATCAAGGATGGCTGCAACTTCGTACTCAGGTTCAGTGTCAATGACCACAGAGGGGGAGGAGAAGAAACACGACCGGGAAGAGAAGAAGGATGATACGGCTCCAACAAGGAGGTGTGAAACACAGGATGAAGTTTCACCGTAGATGGTAACTCGAGTCGGAAAGCTACAGGATTTACCTCCGCCACAATCCTGTAAGGGCCCAATCGTTGAAAATCCAACTTAGAAGAAGGCCTGTTGGTGCGAATATGTCGACGAAGAAGCCACACGAGATCACCAATCTTGTATGCAGGTGCCGGCTGACGGTGAGCATCAGCATGATGCTTGTATCGTTCCTGTGCCTGCTGAAGATGAACCGGAGATCATCCTGTACCTGACGAAGATGCTGGAAGACGATCCTGTACTGCAGGAGCGGAAGAAGGAGAAGCGGGAGGAGCAAAGTCAAAACGTGGATGGTGGCCTGTAAGAGCAAAGAAAGGTGTCTGTCCTGTAGATGCGTGAACGGAGTTGTTGTAGGCAAACTCCGCCATTGGAAGAAGGTCCAACCAGTTGTCCTGCTGGTAACTGATGAAGCAACGAAGATACTGTTCCAAGGTCTGAATTGTGCGTTCGGACTGCCCATCAGTTTGCGGATGATATCCTGAAAAAGATCCGCTTTAACCTGTAGACTCCGAAGAAGCTCTCGCCAAAACTTGGACATGAATTGTGGACCTCGATCGGAAACAATGCTCTCCATGATGTCGGAACACTTCACGGATCACCAACTCAGCAGTTGTCTGACCTGTAGCTGTCTTGTTGCAGGGTAGGAAATGAGCCTGCTTGGTGAAACGGTCAACCACCACAAGAACTGCATCGAATCCACGGAGGAAGATCTGTGAGGAAATCCATAGAAATGGATCTCCAAGGAGCAGAAGGAACAGGAAGAGGACGAAGAAGACCAGAGGGTGCATGATGAGGCATCTTCGACCTGTTACAAGTGTCACAACTCCGTACAAACCTTTCCACAAAACCTCGCAACCCAGGCCACCAATAGTTGCGAGTCACCAACTCCACTGTCTTGGCCACACCAAAATGTCCTGTAGCCGGGGTATCATGACAATCCTGTACCACACGAGTCCTGGAAATACCAACAGGAACGTACAGGAGACCTTCCCGGTACAGGAGTCCATCCTGTATGGAACAACTTGTAGTCTGAACGGGAACTGGAGGAAGAGGAACTTGCAACGTCAGGATGAATGTGTGAGAACACATTCTTTGCCAAGTCGTCTGTAGCCAACTGCGAACGGATGTCCTGTAGGAGTGTTGAATTTGCTGGAGCCTGATGAACCTGTAGTGCCGCAAGCCGGAAACGATCAGGACCCAACAACACTTGCCTTTGACAGTCATATGCAGGATCGCCGGGCGGTGCAAGGTAAGAGCGCCTAGACAATGCGTCCGCCTTGCCATTCCGAAAACCGGGCCTGTAGACGATGAAATCAAAACGTGATAGGAACTCGCCCACCTAGCCTGTCGCCGACTGAGAACTCGAGCCGTTTGAAATACTCCAGGTTCTTGTGATCCGTAAGAACTTGTACAGGATGCGCAGCACCTTCCAGGAAATGCCGCCACTCCTCGAACGAATCCACAATGGCCTTGAGTTCCTTGTCATGAATCTCGTAATTGATCTCCGCCGAAAGGAACTTACGAGAGTGAAAAGCTACAGGATGAAGCAACTTGTCTTCTCCAACTTGTTGGATACGGATCCTACTGCAAAATCCGAGGCATCTGCTTCAACGAAGAAAGGACGAGAAGGGTCAGGATGTGCTAAAATCGGAGCTGTCGTGAAGGCGTCCTTGAGTGTTGTGAATGCATGTTCCGCCTTGTCGGACCAAGAGAAAACCTGTGCGCTTGGTGAGTCCGTGAGTGGAAGTACACGCTTGGAGAAGTCCTGTATGAACCGCCTGTAGAAGTTTGCAAAGCCAAGGAAACATTGTACATCTCGTACAGACTTGGGCCTCTCCCACTCCACGATGGTCTTCACCTTGTGCATGTCCATGGAAACCAGCAGGAGAGACGATGTAGCCCAAGAACTCCACAGAATCCCTATCGAAAAAACACTTCTCCAACTTCGCATACAGGCCATGCTCGCGAAGCCGCTGTAGAACTAATCGTACATGCTTGTCATGTGCCGCCTGGTCCTTGGAGAAAATCAAAATGTCGTCGAGGTAGATCACCACAAACTGGTCCAAGAAGTCACGAAAGATGTCGTTCACCATGTGTTGGAACACGGCTGGGGCATTGGTAAGGCCGAAGGCATCACCGTGTACTCGAAGTGTCCATACCTTGTACGAAAGGCAGTCTTCCACTCATCGCCTGGACGAATCCGTACAAGGTTGTAGGCCCCTCGTAAGTCGATCTTCGTGAACACCTTTGCTCCTCGCAGCCGATCGAGAAGTTCCGGGATCAATGGCAACGGGTACCGATTCCGAATGGTGACTTGATTCAAACCCCTGTAGTCCACAACCAAACGTAAACTCCCATCCTTCTTCTTGACAAAGAAGATAGGCGCTCCTGCAGGGGACTTTGAGTGACGAATGAAGCCGGATGCCAAGTTGTCCTCGATGTACTGACGAAGAACCTCCAACTCTGTGGGTGACAATGCATAAATCGGTCCGAACGGTGGAGTCTTTCCTTCCGCAAGATCAATAGGACAGTCGTAGGACCTGTGAACAGGAAGAACTGCAGCCTTGTGCTTGTCAAAAACGTCCTTAAAGTCGTGGTACTTGGATGGTAGGGAAGAAGAGAGGAGAAGGAGAAGGAGTAGGAGAAGGAGATTGAAAAACAGGAGAGTCGGATACAGGAAAGGTAGAAGAGGACGTAGGAGTTACTTGAAAGGCAAAAAGGTGGAAAGGAGCAGGATCAGTGGCGAGTTCATGCATGGTAGTGGTAAGAACTCGGAGAGGAGAAGGAGGGAGCTGTGACTGAAAAAGAGGAAGGATCTTGGGGGTGGAACAGAAGCAGGTAACAGAAAGAGGCAGGATTGGAAAAAACCTGTGTGGATGTTGACGAGTGTACAGGATTGGAAGAATCCTGTACAAGTCCGTGGTTGCGCAGGAGTGGGAAAGCCTGCGAATGTGCTGACGAATCAACAGGAGGTGGATCCTGTTGAGGAGGAACCTTCGACACTGATACAGGATTGGAAGAACCCTGTACAGGAACGCAAACTTACAGGAGTGGAGAGAGCCTGCGGATGTGCTGAGGAACTGACATGAGGTGAATCCTGTCGAGGAGGAGTCTTCAACACTGGTACAGGAACAGGCACGGTCAATCCTGTAGCTTGTACTGCCTCAGATACTAAGGATGTATCCTGCACACAGGAAGGTACAGGATTGATCCTAGCTGTCGGAGAGGAAAACGTGAGCGTCCTAGACCTCCAGTCGATCTGCGGATTTGCAACAACGAACCATGGCATGCCCAAAATGATGGGAGTCGACCGAGTCTTGATCAAGTTGAAGGAAATTGAACAGTTGAATGTGCCATGACTGCAGGAGAGAGGTTCGGTAGCATGGGTAACTGCGCCAGAAGCAATAGACGCCCATCGGCCACCTCTACAGGAACTGCACGCTTCAACTTCACCACCGAAATGCCATGTTGAGTTGCAAAAGTGTCATCCATGAAGCATGCATTTGCACCAGTGTCTAACAGGCAAACTCCTTGAGCTCTCGATTATTAAGATGAATGTGTACAGGAAACTTGAGTGATGAATGTATGAGCAGCACCAATGGAGCCTGCACCTACGTCCAACTTCGCGGCTCCTAGACGAAGTGGACATTGAAGTTTTCCGACTGAACTTCAGCTTCAACTTCACGCGTCTTGAAGTTCCTGGCTTTAATAGGACAATCTGCCACCTTGTGTCCTGCTCCACCACAATACAAGCACAGGTTCTCACTGCGACGACGTTGCTTCTCAGCAGCGGAAAGAGAGCCACGCTTGGATTTCTCAACCTCCATAGGAACTACTCCAGAAGGTGGTGCAGGAACATGTACCACAGCTGCAGGATTGGTTTGCAGGAACTGCTGACGGGATCTTTCCTGACGACGCTCGAACAAACGGTTGTCGCAACGAACAGCTTGTTGCATGATCTCCGCTAATGTTTGGGCATCCGGTAACGTAAGGAGAAGGTCCTTCACGTCATCCCTCAACCCAAAACGGAAGTGTTCGATCAATGCAGTCTCGTCCCATGGAATGTTCGTGCAAAGTTGCTGAAATTCGGATGCATAGACGGAAGCTGGTCGGATCCTTGAGTGAGCTTCCGTAACTTCGTGCATGCGAACGGTACTTATCAGGATCTCCAAAAGGCTTCAAAGGCAGCCACGAAACCTTCAAAGTCTTCCATCAATGGGTCGTCACGCTCCAGCAAGGGGCAACCCAAGCCCGTGGAGATCCACTTAGTAAGGATGCCAAAAGACCACCTTTTGAGCATCAGTCGAGTAGCGCGTGGTTGCATGCGGATCAAGAGCCGGATCTGATTCAGGAAACCTTGGAAATCGGCACGATTGCCACTGAACTTCTTGGCATGCTAACTTCGGCTCCGAAGAAAAGTTCGATGAAGAGGGAACCACCGATGCCTGAGAGAGAGCCTGCGCAGCAGCCTTGGAGGATGCATCAGCAGCTGCATGTGCCGCATTGGTGGAACCTTGCAGATCGGTGACCACTTGGCGCAAAGTGGCCAGCTCATGAAGCAACATTTGGTGCTCGCGTTGAAAGTGCTCAAAATCAGCCATGATCTATGAAAGAAAAAAAAAGAGGAGAAAGAAAGAATCAAGAAAAAAGTAGCTGGAAAACGGAGAGCTATGAAAGCAGTTACTATCAAACTGTCAAGCCACGATCCAGGAACCAGGAAGAGAGAGCAGGATTCCAAGAACAGGAAGGCTTGACTCAGGAACAGGACCGAGAGCAGGACAGGAACTAGGAACAGGAACAGGACGGATCCAGGAGCAAGACAGGATCAGGATAGGATCCGGGAGCAAGACAGGAAGGCAGGACAGGATCCAGGAACAAGGGAACAGGACAGGATCCGGAACAAGACAGGAGCAGGACAGAACAAGGAGACAAGACAGGACAAGAAACAAGACAAGAACAGAAAGACAGATTGATCGTAGTAAGACTGGTGTTGATAGTAACTATTGTACAACAATTAGGTCGGAGCTTTTATGCTCACAACTCCAAAGCTAATCCTAGGCATGATGTCTAAAAGTGGTTGCATGCATGCAAAGAATTGACATGCATGCAGAGGCTAAGATGAGTCCACATTCCCTTATCCTCTAGGCATATCCTGTGCATATCCTGTAGGAATATCCTACAACCGTATCCTGTGTCCGAATCCTAGTAGGAATATCTTGTAGGAAAGTCCTGCAACCTGTATCTGGTCGTGACAAACGCATTGAGAAGCACTCCTCTTTTATCATCCTCATTCACGACTTCCTTTAGACTTGCTAGTTGAGACAGTATCGACTTCATGCGTCCAAGAAAGGCTGATGAAGACTCATTTGGTCCCATCTTCAGTCTGAATAGCTTTGACTTCAAGTCAACTCATTTTCGAAGACACCTTGTAATGCTCTATTCTTTGCAGCGTTTTTGAGAAGATTCAGATGATGTAATGAAGTTTTCCCAAGCCAATTCCCATAGAGAAAATTGCTTTGTTGCTACGAAGTTGCTAGTCATCTTGCTTTGATGATGTCCCATTCATTAATTTCTTTTCTAAATCTTTGAACTATTCAGAGACAGTTATTGTGTAGAAAAATGAAGGAAACTTCCTTAAACCAATTCTCAAAGTTAGTACCAGTGAAGATTGAAATGGGAAGCACCTTGTGGTTGGTGGTCATCTCATAAACAACTTTGTAACGAACAACCCTGATTTTGGATGAACGCTTTGACTGCATGTATTCATGAGTGCCTCTTGCGTTGTTGAAGCCTGGAAACTACACGTCAAAGAGCATCATCTCCTCGATGTTCCCTACTGCTGTACGTTTCCCCATAACTAGTAACCATCGCTGTGGTTGATACCATTGAGAAATATATATCACTTCAAATTTCTTCTTTTTATTATTAAAACATCATGTACAAGGTTATTATATACATTAATAAGCTTGTACATCTTTAACTTCTTTTAAACACATGAGAGAGGCAGGTTGTTAACGCTTTGCATCTCCATGCAACCCAGTTAACTCTGAAGATGTTCCAGCTCCTCATAAACTGGATCCGAGCTGAACAGAAGGGGAATCTTAACACTATCTATACACGACGTATAATAATGTTTGTTGTTGTGGAATGGTAAATGTAATTGCCACCTGACGGCATACAAGGATATGACATATTTATTCTTAAGTTTTCTTATTGTTCTCTATGTAACACTTACATAATAATCTAGTTTTGTGTATAATTAATATCAGTTGGTATTGAAATTTAACTATTAAGCTAATATCTTTTCTAAGATGAAAGAGTAACAATCACTATTCGGTTATTTACATTTAATGAATTTAGTTCGTTATTAATATAGTCTGTAATTTATTTTAATGTTTCTTTTAAACATGGTTAAATTTAAAGTAAATTTTTAATGTTGTTGAGGAGAACGTTTGTATTAATTGTATGCTTTATGGGTTAGGATTACGTTAAAGTTAAATTCATTAAAGTTGATTAGGATTCTTAATAAAATAAAGAAACTATTATATAACATACAGTTAAGAGATCTTTAATAATGAATTATATATATTATGTTTCATCAGTAAGTTCTCCTTGGCAGAATCCTACAAAAAATTAAATAAATTAAAATAAAAGAAATCATTAATAAAGTTTAACTCAAATTAAAATTATTTAGTATAAAACTTAAATTCTCATTTAGTTTTCTTTGCAGCCTTAGTCAGATTCTCATTGTTATCTAACATGTATGTATTGTGTATATACACGTACATACAGAGTGATTATTTTGTTTGGTTGAATTGTTACATACATACATGAAAAAAGTATCTACTCACTAAGTGTGCAGATATACCTGTGTAATATGCGTATAAAAGATAAATGTACAGTTATTTCAAACTATGTTTACAATATCGAAAAATATTAAACCTTGCAATGTTAAAGTATAATTTAGCCGAATACATATATTATGAACGTATGTGACACACACATACAATTATATGCATACATACAAAGCTTGGTGTTGAAAGCAGACGCACAACCAATAATATATTAAAAAGCTAGTATCTTCTTAGACAATTAATTAATTATTAAACTAATTAGATCACCATGTTGAACCGTAATATTCATGAAGTTTGCACCACAAAAGAAAAGTAAGTATATTAGTTTTTTAGTAATATTGTTAATTATAAGTAATAGTTAAAACAGTTTAATGGTTATCTTCATATTATTATAATTATATATATTAATTTATTATATATACAATAAAGTGTATACACATGATATTAAATGACATAGCTGCATTTTTAATAAAGACACATTTTGTCTAATTCATTAATTTTTAATAAGATTTATAAAATGTAAAAACTATAACGAGTTAAGCAGAGTTACCCTTTATTAAGATGGAACATAATATAACTTTATATATATAATTTTCAAATTTTTCAAGCAATGTGTATCATGCGGTTATTACAAAATTATTAAATGAAACTAAATTATTTAGGGAACTTCATATAATATTTAAAAATTACATAATCTTGTAAATAAGTATAATATACATGGTTAAAGGACAGTGTTTTGAAATTAAATATTATGACTCTTTATATGTGAGCTATGAATATTGTAGTATAGAATTTACTATTTAGGAATATAAAAATCATCAGTAAGATATAATTAAATTATTTGAAATACTGTGTTATACTAAAATAGTCCTGATTGATATATTATTTATAAAAAAGGATTTTTTATGTTTTATAAAGTAAATTAAACTCAAACTGTAAAGTAGCATACCGTATATAATATTTAGAAATGATTAATATAAAATTTAACTAAGAAATGATTATTATTAATTATTTATTTAAAGTTTATTATTTTATTCATTTAAAGTAGAATAGACTGATACTATTTATTATATATAATCTATAGAATGAAACAAAATAAATCTAATTTATAAATAAGAAAATGTTAGTAATTATTTAATATTGTAAATAACTATAATATACATGTTTAAATAAAAGTGTTTTGAAGTTAAATACTACGACTTTGAATATGATATTATATGTGATTCATTGATAAATATGAGAAAACACCTCATATAATAAGCTAAAATTTAAAATATAATAAAGTCAAAACACAAATAGCGTTAACTTCTAAAATTTTAATATTATATTTAAAAAACATTTAAAAACAATCATATTTAAACCAAATTTATTTTAAATGAAGAAATGAAACAACATTTATTTTAAAACTTCATATAAATGTTTGAACAATGTTTAATATAAGATTTATCCAAATATTAGCCACTACATTTAAAAATTGAAATATTTTGTTAATATTATTTATTTGTGTAGGTAATTAGAAAGAAAATTATATATATATATATATATATATATATATATTATATAAGAGAGAGAGAGAAGAGAGGAGAGAGAGAGTTAGTTTATAGCATATTAAAATTGTAAGATCCACGTGTACGGCTGCATGTGCACATACTATTATTAGCGTAGTGGATTTTGATAGCCGTCGGATTGGATTCAATCTGGACCACTCGCTCTTGTATATAAGTTAGGGTTTCTGAACTAATGGAGAGACACATTCTATATTCCGAGCTCTCACATTGGTGGAGGCGAGGGGCACCTCTAATTGTCCCTACGGAGTGCTCGGATTTGTGTCTTTTTTCTCTGCTTCTTAGGTTTAGCTTTTCCATTGTCTAGATCTATTCCTTTCTTGTGGATTTTGTCTCTTCTTTATCATGAATCCACAACAGACAAATCCCTTGTCTGTGGAGCAGTTACTCATGCAGTTGTTGGATGCCATGCGTGTGCAATTGAACAATCATTCTCAGTTGATGGCAGCATCACAGGCCAGGGTACCCTCCTACGCATGTTGCAAACCCCCGTGTCCGACCGGATTTCTTTCGCGGAAATCCTGGAGATGATGTGTACCATTGGTTTGACCACTTCACTGTGGTTGCCACATATCATTCGTGGAGGTGCTCAGTGTTTGCGCGAGTTTCCTACTTGTCTTCAAGGGACGCGTTGCAGTGGTACACAATGGTCTGACGTTGCAACTCGTGGCGATTGGAATATTCTTCCAGAGATCTTCAAACGTGCATTTGGGCATGCGGACGACTTGTGATGATGCTTTTCAGCAGTTGCATCGTATTCGTCAGGAGCCGTCTGAGTCGGTGATGCAGTTTGGTGTTCGCTTTCGAAGCCTTTGCTACGTGCAGACCTAACATGTCGGAACGCATCAAGTTAGGTATGTTGTGGCCAGCACTTCGTCAAGACCTTGTGGGGCTTGTGCATGCACTAGCTCCAGTGACTCTTGACGATGCTTTGAGGCTGGCACAACGATATGAGTCGTCACCTCTCCCACTTGTGCCTTCACGTGCTCTTGTTCCACTCCATGTTGGGGATGGACCTGCTCCGATGGAGGTTGAGGCTGTTGCCGCTCGTGTACCAGCACAAGGTGGGGCCCGTGGACGAGGACGTGGACGTGCAGTTCGGTTGGGCATGTGATGAGGTTGGACACACGTATCGGCGCTGTCAACGGTTTCCGATTGGCATCCCCCATTTTCCAGGATGGAGGCCATGGCGGCAACAACGTCCGGTTGGTGCTGCTGCAGTGGAAGGTTGTGATGCGGTGGATCTTCCGGAAACGACGAATCGCACGAGTAGAGGAGGTCCTCGTGCGAATAAATTAGTGACCCCTCCATCTTTCTTTCGGGAGTATCATCAAGGGGTTTCACTCGGCACCAAATCATGCGGTTTTCACTTTTCAAGCTCGTTTCATCGCACACCTCATCCTGTTTTCCTTTCAGTGTTGGGGATACAGGTTCAAGTTTGTCCTCTGTTTCTCAATCTGTTGCTACACTTGCAGCCTTCATTTCGTCGTGCGGTAGAACCAGTCTTCATTCTGTACGGCAACGGACATACTCATGCTTGTTCGCGGGATGAAGGGGAACATTGTTGTTTGTGTGGATGATTGTGAGCTCGAGCTTCAATCTTTGGGTGGTGCCAGTCAAGCTTTTCACCTTATTCTTGGTATGGATTGGTTAACTCGCAATCATGCCAAGTGTGACTTTGAAAAGTCTCCCCTTATTTGACTCTCCCTCGTCTTTCTTCCATTCCTCTTACTTCTATTCCACTTCGTCCATCTGCTTCCACCTCTGCTTCCATCACTTTTGTCTCACCCTTATTTCCAACCATTTTCCCTTCATCTCTTCCTTTTCTTCTTTGGATCCATCAGATGATCGTCGTGCTGTGTTGTTGATCAACTCAAGAAGGAGTATGCTGATCTTTCAACTTCGACTTGTCATATGGGCCAAGATTGCGACACACCACCCTATTCCAACTGGAGAAGCTAGGCCAATCAAGGTACCTGTTCGCGTCGATCACCAAAGGAGCTCAAGATCTTACGAGCGAATGTCAAAGAGATGTTGGAGAAGGGTGTTATCCGGAAGTCTCGAAGTCCTGGGCGTGCAACCTCACCTTGTGACGAAGCCTGATGGAGCGTTCGATTCTGCATGATTATCGCCCGTTAAATGAGGTAACCGTCTCAGATGTGTACCCTTCCTCATACTGCAGACCTTTTGGATCGACTGGGGCAGAGCCGTTGGTTCACCAAGTTAGATCTCGCATCTGGATATTGGCAAGTTCCGATGGCTGACATGGACATTCCCAAGACTGCTTTTCGAACACCATTCTTGGCCTGTACGAGTTCCTGGTGATGCCTTTCGGTTTGAGCAATGCTCCAGCAACTTTCCAGCGTATGATGGATGAGGATCTTTGCGACATGCCGAGGTGACTGCTGATTTCATCGATGATGTTTTGATCCATTCGATGGAACGTGGGAGGAGCATGTCGGTGATGTACGTAAGGTTTTGGATCGACTGCGGGAAGTTGGTTTGAAGTTGAAGCCATCTAAGTGTGTGTTTGGATCAAAGGACACCACTTATCTGGGTTATCGCATTTCACGTGAAGGTTTGCAAGTCGATCCTGACAAACTAGTTGCAGTTTTGAAGTTCCCTACGCCGAAGTGTGTGAATGATGTGCAACGCTTTCTTGGCAAGGTACAATATCTGGGTCGTTTTCTGGATCATCTTTCAGATCGTACTGCACCGTTGCGCGCGTTGTTGAAATCGTCAATGACTTCTTTTGTTTGGTCTAAGGATTGCAAGCAGGCATTTGCAGATCTCAAAGAGTTGTTGACGACTCCTCCAGTTTTGGCGTACCCGGATTACACTCGTCCTTTCATCTTGCGTGTAGATGCTTCTGACATCGGCCTCGGGGTGTATTGATGCAGGAGAGTACAAGTGTTCCTGGCCAACGACATCCCATTGCATACATCAGCCGTACATTGCAGCCAGCAGAGGTGAATTACTCCACACACTGAAAAGGAGTGTCTAGCAGCAGTTTGGGGTTTTGAGAAGCTCCATGCCTACTTGCATGGTTCGCGGACGTTGTTGGAAGGTGATCATGCAGCAGTCACTTCGTTGTTGAAGCGAAGAATTTGATTGGGCGTACTGCTCGGTGGGCCTTGAAACTTCAAATTTACGACTTTGAAGTTGTTCATCGTCCAGGGAGTTCCATGGCTGATGCTGATGCTCTTTCTCGGGCTCCTCTTCCACCTTCTCTCTCTTCTGTTGCCCCAGAGGAACCAGTTGTTCCAGCTTCAGTGGACTTTTTGGATGAAGATTCCGTACCATCAGCAGTTGCTGTGCTTGACGTTCAGTGTCCGCAGAATGCAGAGTTAGATTTGCCGTCTTTGGATGAGGTTCGGGAAGCTCAAAAGGTTGAGCCGTGGATTCGAAGGCTTCGTGATGGGTTTGAGAATCCTGCATCACTTGCTGATGACTTGCCTTTCAGGCATTTACATTCACAGTATCGCCTTCAGGATGACCTTCTTTATTTTGTGGGGACTGATCCAGATGATCCTTTGCGGTTGGTGGTGCCTTCAATCTTCATTCCACGCTTCCTCCATGCTTACCATGACTCTCCTATTCTTGGCGGGCACATGGGACATCGTCGGGATGGAGAAGCTGCGCAGATCTTTCTATTGGCCGGAGTTGCGAGGAGATGTGATTCGGTATGTGCGTAGTTGTGTGTGGTGCCAAGCTCGCAATACTCCCCCATGTGCTTCGGAAGGACGGTTGGAGTCAATTGCAGTTTCTCGTCCGTTTGAATTGGTGGCATTTGATTTGATGGGACCTTTTCCGCGGTCAACTGCTGGTAACGAGTACGTTATTATTGCTTCTGATTACCTAACTCGTTGGGTAGAAGTTGGTGCTCTTGCTAGTGCGACTGCTTCTGCTGTTGGTCAGTTTCTCCTGAATCGGGTCGTGTTTCAGCATTCTTGTCCGGAGCGAATTCTCTCGGATAATGGTCCCGCATTTATGGCTGAGGCATTTCATGTTTTGACATCTCGATTAGGGATACGCCACACTTTCACAAGTGCTTATCATCCTCAGACAGATGGTTTAGTGGAACGGCTTGTTAGAACCTTCAAGGGGATGATCGCAAGTATGTGAAATTTCAACATTCAGATTGGGATGGTTATCTGCCGTCTCTCCGATATGCTTATGTCACTGGAGTTCAAAGTTCCATTGGTACTTCTCCATATAAGCTTTTGTATGGTCATGACCCGGTGTTGCCAACGGAGTTGGGTTTGCCGTCTCGGTTACCGCGAGCTGCTGATGCTAGGTCATGGGATCGGTATCTGACAGCATCTTCCATTGGTTCGTGCGGAGTCAGCAGAACACTTGGGCCGCGTACAAGTAGGACAACAACAACGTACAACTCGCATCATCGTCCTCCTGCGGAGTACAAGGTTGATGAACTGGTGTTGGTTCGTTTTCCCAAGCTTACGGTACGTGGTTTAGCTAAGAGTCTCCTTCCTCAATGGAAAGGACCGTATCGAGTGTTACGGCAAGTAGGACCACAGGTTTATGAGGTTCGGCACGACATTCAACCCGATCCTCCGGAGATTGTACATGTACAACGGTTGAAGCATTTTGTGCAACGGGAACAAGTTGTGCCGCCTATAGATCCACCAGTGCCTCCTCCTGATGTTCCTCCAGATCCGGGCCCGTCTACAAGAGAACCCTAACCAACTTACACCCTTCCGAGAGGAGGGGATGATGTAAGATCCACGTGTACGGCTGCATGTGCACATACTATTATTAGCGTAGTGGATTTTGATAGCCGTCGGATTGGATTCAATCTGGACCACTCGCTCTTGTATATAAGTTAGGGTTTCTGAACTAATGGAGATACACATTTCTATATTCCGAGCTCTCACAAAATGAAATAAACTAAATAAGCAAATGTTAATGAAGGCCATAATTTTGTAGTTAACTATATATATTGCGTATATATAGAAAGTAACAGATTTAATGTCTTTTTTTTGTTTCTATTTATTACAAAACTAGTTTAAAGTTCTTCTACAATCATTATAAAAAAAAGATTCACTTTGGCATATTTTATAAACAATTTCACATTATATTTAAATTCAATATATTTTTCACAGTGCGTCTAACGTGCGCGTTGCTAGTTGACGTACATGTTACACATCCATCAGCCTATTAGATGGCCATGTCAACACATGTTGCATCATTGTTTATGCATTGGCAATGAAATATATAAATTTAATACATAATGTCATTTTCATCACCGAGGTGTTGTCCTCAACTTTGACAACATGTGAATAATATATAAATATTTAATTTGCACCCATGGAAGCCCGTTTGATATTGTTAAATAAATAATATAATGATACTACATTGGATCTAAACAAATTTTTATCACCATCCACTAGAGTCCCGACAAAAAGAGGGCTTCTGGGCTTCCGGGTTGGACCCGGAATTTCTAAAGAATCTACCAGAATATTCTTAGAATATTCCTAAATATTCTTAGAATTTAGGATTTTGGCCCAGTCGGCAATTAACAACAAAAAATATTTAAATCATAGCCATGTTTATATTGTATTATTAAAGTTTTATTCAACACAAAGAGTACAATTCAACACTTGTCACTTCTTCTTACGACTTGAGCAGTGCTGCAATTCGTGAACCACCAGCCCTACTTGACGTCGCTATTGGTTGGGTTGGGATTTCCTCTGGCTGGATGTTTCTCTTATCCTGTTCATAGCAATTCTCCCGAGCTCAGGTTCTTCTCAGTCTCAACAATGTTTCTCCCTAGCTCGATAGCTGCAAGCATTGAGGACCCCGTTACCACTGCCTATATCCCAGATAAGATCACCTGCCGGGTGAGTCGTTCTATCACGAGCTGCATCAATCGAGTGCTCTTCGGTTGGTAGTCCATCCTGCATGTGAAGATAATGGTAAATACTTAAATTGTTGAAATGAAATGCCTACCATGGTTCTGGAACCGCTCAGGATTATCAACAAGAATTGTTGAGACAAACGCAGCAGATTATCACGCAATCCTCTAGATGCATCTTGGAAGACAAGAAGGAGCAGGATGCTCTCCTGTTAAAACATCAAAAATCATTAATAGAACTTCATGAATAAAGAAAAAAGTACCTTCATCTTGTTGCGGTAGCCCCAACCACGCCTCTGTAGATTAGTACGTTGCAGCAAGTTGAAGGTCCACACACTTGCAGCTCGGACAACTTGATCCCAGGTGTTTGCTGCAGCAAACACAACCAACCAACCATTGCAGCATATGCATACCTGCAAACTAGAGTGCTTCATCAAACTTCACTGGATCAAGGTAGAGGTATGGCGTATCACCGTTGTATTTCCTGGCAAGGTCCCATTTGGAAGGTCGAAGATCACCAAGTTGAAACCATATTCTCCCCGCAATATGCTGGTAGCGAGTCTGGCTGTCAGCTGTAATGTACCTGGCCACTTGTGTTTGAACTTTTCTATAAAGAACCAGTCTAGCGTCAGGAACCTCCTCTTCCTCTCATCCGTGAGCACGGCCTGTTGCATCCTCCGATGTCATCAATCGCCAAGAAATTATCACCTTGAGTTGTAGCAAGTGAAGGGACGAATGTGACAACAGTCATCCTTGATGTCCATGGTTCCCTGCGATGGTAGCACTTAAATAAATTGAAGAAGGCAGCTGGATCGCAGTAGTGGAGGTGTCAGCTACTGTATCTGAGGTCTTCTTTGACTGCTACACAGGCTGACGCCGCTTTGCCTTGGCCTTTGTCTTCTTAATGAAGTCGACCTCTGCCGGATCCCATAAGATGCATGGGAGATCTTTTGAGTGTTCATTGTAGAGATCTTCTCCCATGTTGGTGGTTGCCCAGGTGGATAATCAAGCCAGAACGGTACGTGTAACGTTCGAACTCTGTCAGGCCAGATCTTGTCTTCGACCACATGTGTGGTTGCTTCCATTAATCTGACCAGAATACCATAGTCTGTGTGTGAGGCACCTTTCTCGTTGCGACATACCTGTAATGAACATATAGTAGTGTCAGAATGTAACAATGTCAAGAATCATCCTTACCTCCAAATTATCCCTTCTTGCTGTCTCTTCGTGTTCGAGGAACTCTTTCGGCTCTATGGAGTAAGTGAACTTTCACACACTCATGGAATGGCTGGAACAATCACGTTCTTGCATTTACCCGCACTTCATCGTACCAAGTCGTGAAATCTGTAACCGGCCTGTCCATCGCCATCCTCGATGAGTCCCGTGAGAATCTGGACTGCCTCCTCTCTGATCGTCGCCAATACAAATCGATAGTAAACCACCTTTATCCACTCCTTATCCTGAACACCCGGCAATCCAAGTGTCTCTTGCTCTCTCTTCAGATCGAGACGTACCAGTTTATTGAAGTACATGATTCTCGTCTCGTTTGGAATTCTCGCCCTTGAAAGCGCGTACAGCTTTTCCAACCCCATCCATCTGCATTGTTTCCATGTGATTTGGGTCACCTTGTCGAACCACTCTTCACCCAATGCAGGATCGATGATGGCTAAGATCTTCATCATGCGCTTGTCATGCTTAATGTAGACCTGTTGTTGCTCCTGGTATTTGTTGCCTTTGGATGCCCTTGCAGCCTTCTCAAGATCATCCTCAATCTCACTCTGTAATTCACAGACGTAATCAACTAAGTAATATAAGTGAGACGTGGTACCTCAAAAAAGATCTTTGCACAGATCAAATTCGGAAGTGGATGCCAAGCTTGTTGTCCAGTCGCGCTTTCCTTCCACTTTCTTATGTCATCTCGTTCCTTGTCACTGAGCCTGGCCAAGATCTTCGCTGTGCCCTCCTCACTGGTGCAACATGTCTTCACAGATAGCAGAAGATGTGGCAGTGTGGTTTGCACTGCCGTTGCGGAGGAACTGCATATTTGAAAATCTCGAAGTTAGTTAATCCTATGATCTAGAGGTCACTATGTTTACCTATTAATTTGCTGAAACATTGTCACAAGCTGAAGATTATCCATGACCCCAGCACGGATGAAGCCTGAACGCACTCTCACTGCCCACTGATTCTTATCTTCCGTGTCTTCTGTGTACAGCTTCTGAAGCACCTTTAGCCTGTGATTACCATCCCAACAGATGAACTTCTTCATCGAAAGCATTGGTGCCCATTGCCGGAACATGTCGGACTGAAGCTCCTCCTCAAAAGCCAAATGCTGAGCATACATCGCTTCATCGCTTCTCAATGCTGCCAGATCTGCATCTGTCATGGGGTCCCCAACTTGAAGGATGAACTGAGTGGTGTTGCGCAAATAACCAACTGCCTTCTTGAAACTCCTAGTCAAAGATTCCAGATCCGCTGGATTGACTCTCCGCACCTGCTCATTTCCCAGAATTCGGCAAATAGGGACATCCGGTGCCTCTCCATATTCTCGGATTGTGATCTTCGCGAGAAGACGCACTGCACTCTCCGAATGCATGCTGGCTGCAATGTTGTAAACTTCCTCATTATCTGGCACTTCTGCTTTACCCTTCTTCTTCTTCTTAGCAGCCTCTGAATCTCCAGCAGCTTTGCGTCGTCTCTTCTTGCTCTTGGGTTCATCCTCTTCGTCACTCGACAAAGTCACTGCGCATGAGGCTTGTGTGCCTTCTGTCTGCTCCTGTGTCTCCTGTGGTAAGACATCATCCTCAACTTCTTCAACAAAGTCTGATTGTTCTTGTTGGGGTTGAACTACATCCTCTTGCTCTCCTGACCAGTCCTGCTGGCTTGCCTGTTCAACTGGAGCATCACTTGAAGGTCCTTGTTCCTGAACCACAGCCAGCTTCCTACTTCCTCTCCCACGACCCCGACGCCCTCTCTGAATTGCAGCTCTAGCTTCTGCTTCTCTCTCAGTAGGCTCCTTCATCTTCTTTTCTTGTAAACGTTGTGAAGAGCGCATCTACAAAAGCAATAAGGTTTAACAAAAAACTGTAATAAATGTTCAAAGATGTTTAATAAAAATTAAAAAAACATACTAGCCCTCACAGTCGGCGTGCCGACTGAGAGAGCAGTTGCTGTAAGTCCCAGTCGGCATGCCGACTGGGCCTGGCAACAAAGGGAGTCCCAGTCGGCATGCCGACTGGGCCTGGCATCAAAGGGAGTCCCAGTCGGCATGCCGACTGGGCCTGGCACAAAGGGAGGCCCAGTCGGCATGCCGACTGGGCCTGGCACAAAGGGAGGCCCAGTCGGCATGCCGACTGGGACTGGCAACAAAGGGAGGCCCAGTCTGGGACTGGGAACGAAGCAAGGCCCAGTCAAAATGCTAGGTGGGACTAGAACAGTCAACCCTAGTCAAAATGCTGACTGGGCTGGAACAGTCAACCCCGTCAAAATGTTGACTGGATCTGGAACAGTCCACCCCAGTCGGCCTGCCGACTGGGACGGACAACGAAGTCAGTCCGAGTCGGCAGGCCGACTCGGATTTCTTGCAACTGTGAAGAGATGTAAAAAGATGAACAGATCATGAAAGATCAGATCATGAGCAGATCATGAAGAAATCAGAAAATACTCACCCCCTCAATGGAAGCCTATTGTGATTAATCCCTGGAGCCACACTTGCTCCACGCTATGCCCCCAAATGCGCCCTGCTCCACGAAAACCTAGCCGCCCTCGCTGCCCTAGCCGCCCTAATTGCAAAAGCCGCCCTAATTGCAAAACCCTAGCCCCTAAATCAATTAAAAACCAACCTAATTTCTGTAAACATATTGCATGCATGATCGCCACTTGTACATAGTAAAACTTTTTAATTTACAAAAAACCTACCCAGACGCAGTAAATTAATTTCACTCTTCTACCCAGACGCACGCAATTAATATTATTTTTAATATTTGTCAATGAAATGATTGCCTCACGACTAACAAACACATTAACCATCGTGTGTAATATGTTCATTGTCTTTGAATTTTAACTTTTGTTTGTTCCATTTTTGCTACATGGCAAGAATCAGCTACAATGGTGTTGACAAGGACTTCCCTGCAGATGAAGATGGTATTGCATTTGTCTTTGAAACAGATCTCAGGTCTGCATTTGACATTCCACCTTGGCAATCTTTTAAAGTGCTGCATTTGATGTCTGTTGTTGGTGGAGATGCTGCGAATGTTGAGGTAGAACCAGAAGGGGCAAGAGCTAGCAGTTTTGTGTATTACACACTTCTTCCTTCCAAAGGACCGCTATTCCGGTTGGAGACAACAGATCGGGACAATTCTATGGTAACAATACTTCGCAATAGTCAGAGATGTAGGATTGGGAAGCAACTGGTGGTCTCGTCATCGATTCAGCAAGTTGCTGAGGTCCCAGAAGATTGCAACGGAAATGTGATTTACGAGTTGCCAGCACACGAAACAATGAAGGACAAGTACAAAGGGATGAATAGGAAGGATGGGTGTGATTACTGGACTCAACGCTGCACAACACATTGGAATGTTCCAGCTCGTGTTAGTCGCAGTTCATGTATTGGCCACATGAAATGCGTAAAGGAAACATGTCCGTTCATCAGCTTCAGTAAGAAAGCAAATGACTGCCAATTTAAGGGCACCATTGATAAAGTCCAGTTATCTTCAGATGGTAGAGTGCTTGGAATGAAGTGTGTGCATTGCAACAATGAGCCCCTTCTAGTGCAGACATGCTCCGTTGTTGCATATTACATAATTCCAGATGATATCACATGCACGAGGCTTTTCATCCATCTTGGAGAACATCAACACCCACGTAGACCACCCGAATCCATGGTCTCTAAAGACAGAGCTAAGGAGACAATCAACAAAGCAGTCGCTGCAACCCCAAGAACTAATCAACGTGTCATAGAGTTTCAAGCAGCACGCAATATAATTTTGGAAAAACTGGTAACAGATTCTGGAGATGTATCATACGACAAGGTTCTGTCAGATCTTACCACTCACCAATCACCGCCGGTAAGCAAAAAAATTATTATTTCCTTTTGGAGATGCTTAACCTTTCCAATGTAGAACAAGAGAATGGATATCTCAGGCTAGAACAAGAGACACTCGTTTCAAAGAAGGTTACGAAGGACTTCTGCAGTTAAAGAAGAAGCTATCAATCCCATTCATACATGTTATCCACATACCCGGAATGGACCTCAACGGAGCTGAAGAGCAGCCTTTAATCTTCAAAATGACGGTTGCCGGCCCAGGATCCGGAATAGACTACATTAGAAGGTGTCAATCTGGAGGTGATCTCGAACAGCAGTGGGTGGTGCTAGACCACACATATCGTATTGATGATTGGTGTACACTGGGAATACATCTCTATGATCCATTGTAAGTATTAACATATCTATGTTTTAAAATACTTACTAATATAATGCACTTATGTTTGTGTAGTTTAAGGTCGATGGTGACACTTGCTTATGGTGACATGATCAGGGAGGATAGTGTGGCGGTGATCAAATTTTTGAACACTATGCTTCAAGTGTGCAGCAAGCAAGGACTTCATAATGTGAACTTTGCGGGGTTCATGTCAGATGAGTCAGGTGCAATTTGGTTAGCATTGCGTCAAGTTTTCAACAATGGGTCAAAGATGAGAGGAAGAGAAAGGAGTTGTTTGTTCCATTACATGCAGTCAGTGCGTCAAGTTACAAAGAAGTGGATACTTGAGGAACACAGGGAGGAGCACATGAACCTTGCACGCTCATGGCCTGCAGCAGCACTAACCAACCAAGATAAGTTGGAACGACGAGTAATGTTGGAGTCATTTTGGGAAGGCAGGTCCAGTAACGTTAGCGCTTTGCAAACATGGCTGTCATGGTGGGCAAGACATGAAGATCATATTTCCATGACAGAGATAATTGACTTGACAGAAGATGGTGTTGCGAATGTGCCTACCACTAACAACTCCGAAGTTGTTCATGCAAGAGCACGAAGAGCAAGGCTGACGAAGCGTGTTCCTTTGTTGGAGGCAACAATGTTAGATTTAACAGATGCTGTTTTCCAAAGTGCAAAGGTCAAGGCATCATTTGAAGGGAGATATTCAGGCACAGGTCCTTCCATGGAAACTCTTCTGAAACGTGCACAGCAGAAACTTTCAGCGGGAAAATCAGTGTCTCCAACAACTTTTGCAAATCTTGTTAGTGATGAAGAGCATCTTGCAAGTCCAGAGTTTGCCTCTACAACAAATGTTCGTGTTCGAACCGTTCGTCAACCGTCAACTGGGGACCATGGGATTGATGCACTTCGTACACATAGACATGACACACAATATGCAGAACAAGTCATCCCAAATGCACGCAGGAAAAAACTCAAGTTTCAAGATGTCAATGTCACTGAAAGAGAGACGTTGATGACTCAGTGGGCCATCAGACGCATTGGGGAGGCAAGTCAGGTGAAATGTCTAGGTCTCACTCAGGACGGTAACAGCAAGTGTGGCAGACCCATAGGATATCCACATCGTGTACCGGCACCAGGATTTCACGGTAGACGGCAATATACAAATGCATTTGGGAACATTGAGTTCACTCATCAGATGTTATGGTTCTGCCCACGCGATTCTTGTTGCTTCAGACGACCATATGCAGGGATTCCTCCTGAGAGTATTCCAGAAGTTCCAGAGGTTTGGCCAGTTCAAAAAGGAACAAACTTGAATGCAAATGAGGTTGAAGCTCTTCTGAAAGCAGGATTCAAGTTGGAGGGATTTGAAGAAATGGTAGACGACAGTAGTAGCCGAATGGATCGAACACCATCACCACCAAGAGGAGAGGGAGCACATAGAGTACCAACATACCATGGACGGAGTGTGCGAACACCAACAAGAATGTCCAAGGAACATGAGAAACATTACAACCAGGCAAAGATTCTTCAAGGTCGGATCAACAACGTGGAGGTGGTTCAAAGAGGGAAGACTGAGGCCTTCATTGTCTCTGCAGGCATGCAATCTGCTAAGGTAACAATTTCTACTGTTCCGTCATGCACTTGTGCAACTTTTCAGAAAGCCAAGAACTGGAGCCCCTGCCAACACATGTATTTTGTGTACACTCATGTTCTTGGATTGACCCAACGATTACTTACTTCTTACAGAGGCGGACCCTTACTCCAGCAGAAGTGCATCGGTTATTGGTTGATTGCAAGCGCAATGTCGAACCTGCGACTTTTAAGTTTAGTCGGTATAGTAAAGTCTAGTCGGCAAATAATTAGCGTTTTTCACTTGTTGGTCGGCATTTTATATTGAAAGTTAAAGATAATCTACTTGGCAGAATATTCTAGAATATTCCCTTTATTTGACAGAATATTCCTGGATATTCGGGAATATGCGAAAAGCCCGTTGTACGAAGCCCGGTTTTTGCTAATCCTCTATCGTTGTCCTTTCTTAAGGTTCGGAGTCCGCAGCATAGCATACTTCAATACGAGTGAACCACGACATGAGAAATTTGCCTAATACACACCTTTCAGATTGCCTAAACCCAAGGTGTTTGAGGCCAGTGTTGGGTGACCCTATCCAACCAATGTAACACCACTAGCCTTCGAGCCTGAGTGAGCGAGCGAGCAAGCAATCCGCCCCCGACTCTACTCATAAGCCTATAACATACAAGGACCCATTAAGTGGTATGGGAGAGAGAGGTCGAAGAACTCACCTTGGGCTTAGTGTCTTTCTCTGGCTCCTCAGACCACATAATATACATGCAACCACCGCCCCCAGGACCCCCCCTTGGACATAAGTGAGTAAAATCTAGATAAGTCTAAAATGGCTAAGTGTTAAATTTGTTATTTAGCAAATTTGTTAAACCATAATTAGCACTTAGCCATTTTCATAATTCAACCTCATTATTTAAATATCTAATAATTTCACCACCTATAGAAAAAGTTAAATATCCTCATTGAGCATGCTAACCTAGTTAGCCATAGGGACTAGTCTCTCGGCTATGCAAGTAGAAGCCTCCCCCTAACTTGCATAACTCATTGTGGAGCCCTGCTCCACTCCAACGAAGAAAGACGTGTCTCTACCTGGCGAAGCCCTTCCTTCCTTCTGCCTATCTTGTTTTTCAACATGTTGAGTATACATATCCTCTCAATCACACACATTCCACCAGTACCAATACTGCCACCTGTTCAACCTTCAAACACTAGCTTTGCTTTGCTTGTTTTGCGACTACCAGGCAATTAGAGGCGTTTCTCTGTTGTAAGCTATGATTTGACCTTAGTTCAGTTCAGAAATTTAATAATATTATGAAATAGTTAAATTTATATTATCTAAGTTTATAGTTTAAGTGTTTTAAATATAAAATTCATACCCAACTACATTTTAAAAATAAGTTAAAATAATGTTCTTCCTAGTTAGACGTCTGAAGTGGTAGCATATTGTTTGAAGATCATAAAAATATAATGTATTCTATATGTGTAGAGAAATAATCTAATAGACATATAAAAATTAAAATAGTAGATAAGAAGTTTCTGTTCCTCGTTGCTGAACCTGGAGCACAATTTATTTCATAAAAATTGCCTTCAGCATCAACACCGCCTGCTTTTCAGATTAGTACAATATGATACAATGTGTGATGTCGACTTTGTCAGTCTTTGTAGTAGTTTTGCAGATATAAAAGTAGCTGGGAACGTCGGGTTCCTTTTCAACCTCATTGGAACTTCCAACAAAATCAGGGTTCAAAAACCGTGGTTGACAAGATGCTAAGCTTACAAGTTCAACACAATTGTGTATTAGCACGTATCGTGATTATTACATGTAGGACCAGGGAAATTCAGCTCCATTAGTCACATATGTAACAGGATCAGGCTTTGGCTCGTTACATTTTGATTTGAAAATGATCCGTAACCACTGACGTTAACTGTTGACCGCTGTGCACTGGCCGGGCTGCAGCGGACCTCGTTGCCCTTTGCCCAGGCAACGATATGCCCTGGCAAATTCGACTGTGATGATTGTGCGGTCAACGCTGTTTGTAAGGACCACAACCCAGTACATCACATTTGATTCCGATGGTGTGCACTACTGTTTAGCTGATTTGATGTTGCTGGAGATTATTTGAGCCCCCCCAATTGGATCTGATGTGGTGTTCCAATCCCCTAAACCAGCTAATTAGTTCAATGTTTTATGTGTGCTGGTCAGCTTGTTTTCTAGAACAAAAGAAGTTTTGTGAATTTCAATTTTTTTAATTAATCATCACATTTGACCTGAAGTTTGACCTAAAAAATGGTCACTTGACTTGATTTTGTACTGATCGTGGTTTCCTTCGAGCACTGCAGATGCATGACCTGTGGACTTTCAAATGATGAATCTAAAATCTTGATAAAAGATAAAAGCTAAATGCTTGTGTGAATTCAATCAAATGGAAGGGAGTCGTTCGAATTTGCAGCTGCACTGGCCGCTGATCGTGACAATTGTGAATTAAATTAAATGGAGGGGAATAGTTCCAATCCACAGCTGCAGCAGCCGAGAGTGGTGTGGTACGCTTTGTCATAAAGTTCGGTTGATTTTAGTGGTTGGAGCTATTCAGTATAAAATACCGCAATACTGGTTGAGTTACTTGAGGATCAATGTCCACCCAATTTGAACAGTTTTCTCTCCTATCTCGACCCGATAGTCACACTCCTCAAAAGGTGCTGCTTCGGTTACTCAGGATGGTATACCTGTGAACTTATAACTAATTCTACCGTAGGGATATCGAAAAGTGCACATCGTAGAGTTAAATGAAAATGACAATCTGCAAGTTCGAAAATTAATTAGGTAGCTTGTGATAGACATGCCAAAGTAATCCCAACCAAACAGACATCAATCTCTTGGCTCATCGTTGTTGTTCTCATAAACACAAATCTCCTACTTAGAACTCTTGGAAGCTTCTCTGCTCATTAACATACTGTTGTGAAAAGGTGTTAAAGCCGAGCCGAGCCAAATGTCAACTAACTTATGTTTTTGTATTTCTGGATCCTATTTATACAGTTTTCTTTATAACTATTATGGTAATTTCTCCATAAGTATATACGCCTAAACTATATATGGTCTAAACCATATATAACTGTTCTTCCAACTTAGACTCCACCGCTAGATATCTCAACACTCCCACTCAACCGTGAGAGTTCAAGATGGTCATTCGAGACTGGTGTTGTTGGAAACTATCCCTGCTTAAAGCCTTGGTCATAATATATGTAACCATCTCAATAGTAGCACATGTTTGAGCTTGATGTTTCCGGCTTGAACCTTTTGTCGGATGAAGTGGTACTTCACATTGACATGCTTGACTTTGTCATGATGTCTGGGGTTCTCTGAAGTAGCTATGGCACTAGTGCTGTCATAGTAAATTGTGATCGGCCTCGGAAATGAAATTCCCATGTCCTTCAGCAACTTCATTAACCATGTTGCTTCCTTGGCCGCCTCTGTTGCTGAAATGTACTCGGCCTCCATCGAGGAGAGTGCAATCACTCGCTGTAGTCTGCTCATCCAACTGATAAGACCATCATCCAGAAGAAACACATATCCTGAAGTGGACTTCCTAATCTCTTTGTTTCCTGCCTAATCTGAATCTGTGAAACCCACTAGATCCATTACCATGTGATCTCCTGTAGGCTCCCACTAGCTGAATATGTGAGACAAAACCCGACTGTGCCTCGCAAGTATCGTAAGATACGTTTGACTACTATCCAATGAGCCTCTCCTGATTCTCTACAAACCTGGAAGCCACTCCGACTGCAAAAGCCAAGGTGGAAATGGCTAGATATAACAAACAACCAACTATCTACCTATAAGGAACCTGTGCCATGACTCGTCTCTCCTCCTCAGACGTCGGCTGTTGATCTTTTGAAAGCTGTGTTGTACGTCCATGGGGTGCTGACGGGGTTGCTGTCGGCCATGTCGTACTTCTGAAGTATCTCTTGCACATAGTGTGCTTGAGATAGCTGAATCACCCCTGTAGCTCTATCCCAGAACACCTGAATGCCCAAACAATAGCATAGATCACCGGCTACAGAGATCTCAAACTGAGATCGAAACTGGTGTTCAAAGAATTGAACAAGCTGAAACTGGCTTGCGGCCATGATATTGTCATCAACATATAATGCCAGGTATGCAAAGTCCACTCCCTGTCGAAAGACATATACGTTTCCATCTGCAGTGGACTTATGGAAACCGATGGAGGTGAAAACCTGTCTACATGATCATACCAGGCTCGTGGTGACTGCTTCAAGCCATACAGGGCCTTTCGAAGACGATAAACGTTGTGTTCTTGTTCTTGTACCACGAATCCCTCAGGCTGTGTAGTGTAGACTTCCTCCTTCAGCTCTCCATACAGGAAAGCAGTCTTTACATCAAGCTGGTGAACCTCCAGATTCAAGCTAGTTGCTATCCGAAGAATGAGACGAATGGAAGCCATCTTCACCACTGGTGAATACGTCTCATAGAAGTCGACTCCAGCGATTTGTGAGAACCCTCGTGCAACAAACTGAGCCTTGTATCGGAGTACTTCACCCTGTGCATCCAGCTTCTTCTTGAAAAGCCACTTGGTACTTACAATGCGGCGACCGTGGGGAAGAGTAACAAGCTCCCAAACCTGGTTCTTGAGGAGAGAAGCATATTCCCCTCCATGGCAGCCATCCATTTTGCTGCCTCTTGTGATTGCATAGCTTCATGCACTGTCCGGGGCTCTCGAGGATACCTGGAGGTGAAGAAGGAGGTTGAAGACTCATCAGCTTCTCTTGCCTTTCGTGACTTGTAGCTAATTCTCCCACTTCTTGTGATTGTGTTGATGGGTCGGTCTGGATTAGGTACTTGCGGAGGTGCTTGCTGAAGTGGAGGAATCTCCTCCTCGCTTTCGTGCTCCTCCTCACTCAGATCTGGATCTGTTACAATCTGCAGTCCTGGATCTTCCCCAATCCGCCCTGGATCAGGCCCATGTGCTGGTGGATCCTGTGGATGCTCTTCCTCAAGAATATACGCCGTTAGATTAACTTGAACTGTAAATTTATCCTTGTAAAGCATATCCTCATTAAACTTAACGTCTCGGCTCACAACAATTTTTTGGTGAGTGGGATCGTAAAGCCTATATGCCTTACTCTCATGGCAATATCCCACCATGATATACATGTTACTCTTCTGCTCCAACTTACGACGGAGTTCATCCGGAACATGTGCATATGCCAGGCACCCAAACACACGGAGGTGTTTCAAACTGACTCGCTTGCCAGTCCATCGGGTGAATGGAACTTCTCCACCAATGCTGCTTGCAAGAAGTCGATTTCGGATGTAGTTGGCTGTGCTTAAGGCCTCTGCCCAATAATTGAGCGGTGTTCCTGCATGCATAAGCATGCATCTTGTCGTCTCCACTAGAGTCTGATTCATTCTCTCCGCCACTCCATTTTGTTGAGCTAAGTATGGGGTTGTAAACTGCTGCTGAATCCCAGATTCTTCGCACAATTTCTTAAGCACACTTGCTTGATACTCTCCACCTTTATCACTCTTAAGTACGTGGATTTTCAAATTCTGCCACACGTTTTCTGCAGCAATCTTATATAGCCAAAACATTTTTACTACTTCTGATTTGTTAATCAAGAATTTCACCACTGTGTAACGAGTATAATCATTTATAAACATCACAAAATACCTCCTTCTGTTCAATGACTGAACATGCATTGGTCCACACACGTCTGTGTGCACTAATTCTAAAGGTTGAGTGGTCTTACAGCAATGCCCTTATTGGGGAACGGCTGCCTATGTTGTCTTCCAAAACAACATGCCTCACAGAACTCAAGGTTGTCTCTAAGTACCTGAAAGTCTGAAAGCTAGTCCTGGTCCCGAGCTACAACTCGAATCGCTGCATGTCCCAATCGTTGATGTCATCGTTGAAGAGTTGTGGAGAAGATCTTCTTCTTGGGTATCACCAATGTGGCGTCTAGCCTATAGTTCCCAGCATGTCTCTGGCCATGTGCTACTATGGTTCCTTGCTTGTCAGTGTAGGTATCTTGTCCTTATCGATTTGACCTTTCCAACCGGCATTTGTTATCTTCCCAACTGAGATAAGAGTTTCGCTGAGTGTGGGGACATAGTGAACCTGTTGAAGGTCGACAATCTCACCGTTCTGGAGTTGAATCTCTATTGTCCCGACTTTTGCAATGCTCAATGGTCGATGATCTCCCGTGTAGACTCCTTCTCTCACTGGGATTGCCTGATATGTCTTAAAAGCGGCAAATACTGGAGTACAGTGAACATTGGCACAACTGTTCAACCAAAGGATATTTTCTTCCTCGAAAGGACTGAGGTTAGTGGTTACCATGAGGGCCATTCGCTGATTACCCTTGTTCTTCAGTTCGCTTGCTCGTGGTTTTCCTGCTGCCTTGTCCGGATAGCTCTTGGCAAAATGCCCCATCTTCTTGCAATAGTTGCACGGTCCAAGCTTTGATGGTGGAATGTCCTGCCTATTTGTGCTACTTCTACTTTTATAGTGTGAAGCACTGCTCCCACTCCTCACTATGGATTGAAGTTGGTTTTCTTTTCAAATTGGCTCGAAGTGAAGAGGACTTGAGAATGTCCCACTGTACCGCTGGTTATGTCTGCTTGAGGATTTGGATCATGGTTGATGACTGCAACTTGAATCTCCTGATAAGACATCCCTGATGTATTCTCCAGTGTCGTCTTGAGAGTCACGTGGTCTGGCCTAGTCAAGGCCCCGAGAAGCACCGTGGTTTTGTCTATATTTGAAATGGTCTGTCCGAGAGCAGTGAGCTGAACAAGAATGGACTTCATTCTTCCGAGGAACACAGATGCTGGTTTCTGTGGGACCAAACTCGAGCTTAAAAAACTTTCCTTTCAGCGATACCACGGATCTCTCCTTCCGTGCCTGATTACCAAAAATCGCCTTAACTCTGTCCAATTCTGGGAAGCTGACTTGCTTAGATCCAGATGATGGTGGTGATGTCTACCAAGCCCAATCCCATTAGTGACAACGTCAAACTTGCCAATCTTCTGGGTTCGTTTGAGGTTTCACCTCATTACCATCTGCAATTCGTAGACAATTGTCACGCATCATAACAAACGAGATTTCCCGCTGCCAATTCTCAAAGTCGTGCTCATCAAAGACCGGAATTGGGATTGATTTGTGGCTTGTCGTCATGTTCTCAAGTATGTCTGTCACTGACTAACTGTTCTTGAGGATATAACGCTCCACAAACTGCACTTGCTACTTCATATGACCCTTGAACTGCTGTTGTTCTTGCCTCCGATACCATGTTGTAAAAAGGTGTTAAAGCACGAGCCGAGCCGAATGTCAACTAACCTATGTTTTTGTATTTCTGGATCCTATTTATATAGTTTTCTTTATAACTATATATGGTAGTTCTCCATAAGTATATACAGCCTAAACTATATATGGTCTAAACCATATATAATTGTTCTTCCAGCTTGGACTCCATGCTGGATATCTCAACACATACTTCAGAGTTAGACTCTTGGTATGAAATGAGGTACAACGAAATGGGCTGAGGGACAATATAACCGGTTGGGAATGTCAGTTCGTACAATTGGATCATAAAAAGGAACATGAAATTCATTCACAATCAAACAAGGGTTTCATCACAATTAGTTGTCATGGAGTCCTTTCAGCATCCCCTTACTGCTACCGGTTTTAACAGCTTTGAAAAACTCCCCTTAAGTTAGAAATAGCTGGGCTGAAGACCTGGTCACAAGCTAGTTGTGGTCGTTTGTAACTCATGGCTACCTACTGCAAGGCAAGCTTCAAATCCAATATAGTCTTGACACCACCACAAATGGTATATCGTATTGTGGATGCTCTTGTTTTCCATGGAAGAACGAGAGGATGTACTGGCTTGGAACGCGGGGCATCTGCCAGAAGCGAGGAAACGCTTTTAACAATGCAATATTGAAAAGTGATGTTTTCTCGTGGACTCCTCTCTAGTAGTAATCCCAAGTACAAAGAGTTCAGCTTATCTGAAGGGCTTTTTGAAAAAATCCAGGTCAGGGATTTAAGAGAAATTCTCTAGGAATCAGCATAGCGAATGTTGTGGTTTTGATTGCAGCAATCAATACGCTGATTCCTAGAGCGGTATTTCAACATATGGTCCTACGGTGGACGCATATGCTCAAAATGGGCATCTTGAGGAAGCGGTTTGCTATTTGATGTGGTGCATATGGCCAGTTTGGGCCTGGTATGCCCAGCTGGAGTCTACGTCTTGATCTTTCCAATGGTTCAAATCAGATCTGTGAAGCTCTTGAAGCTGCTGCTCCAGAGTGACTCCAGAGCAATTCTACAGGCTAGATTTGGATTCTAGAAGGCTTGAGGTTGGGTACTAGTATCTAGAACGCTTTCCAGGAATTAGTGAATGGATTGGCGTTGAAGCAGTGTATACTTATTTTCCTTCGATCATGCTATTGAGCTTGACCTGGCATCTTTTGCTCGTTACGTGCTCCGGTCTAGAATTTGCGCTGGCAGAGAAATTTCAAACTGTGATTTCATTGATTTCCATCGCTCTCGAGTGACATCGACTTGATATTATTTTCCTTCCCCTGTTTTGGTTAAGCAATAAAAACTAAACTCAGGATTTTGGCATTATATTTTATTATTGAGCTCAGGCAGCGATTATCAGTTCTGAGAGTACATTACAATGATTTTTTACTTAGCACTGAGATTATTTTTGATATAGTTGACCTCTCGAGAGAAGTAGCTGGCTATGGTGTCCCACGGATTTGAATCATTGTCATTGGTGACATAAACCCACCCTACATTCTGCTGATAAGCACGAGCAATGACATCCCCATAGCTGGAACTGCTACCATCCGTGACATTGTAGAACAAGGCGTAGAAGTTATCCCTGGAATACTTGCTAGTCCACGGACTCTGAGTCCAAGAGAGGCCACCAACACCATTCTCAAATATACAAATCACATCGGCTACTCGAGATCCATTGTAGAAGAGGTATGTCTCCAAAGTTGAAGCTCCAGGATTATTAACCACTAGAGAATTCGAGCTCTTGGACTTCACATAGTTGTAGAGGCTCTGGTAGTAAGGCTGCTTCCCGTCGGTGTTGCTAACCTCGTCAAAGAAAATTCCATTGATAGTTGGATAGAAGCGATACCAGCTATCAACATCGGCTTTCACCAAGTTAGAATCTCGGTTGCTGTAAGTAGTCGACACATAGCCGATTGCTCGGCCTGTTTGGTTTTGGAAAGCTGCAATAGCACTCTGATAGCTTGACTGAGCTGCAGATCCTGGACCGCTGGCCGGGTTGGGAATTGCTACGACCCTGTTTGGTAAGATGCTTGCAGCGGAGTTGAGAGATGACCACGCTTGGGAATTTGTAGTTGGATCAAAGTAGGCTGGAACCATGATGTTCATTTGCTGACAGCTTTGGGATTTCACTAACTGGATTACAAGGCCGAGCTGCACCAGGAAAACAACAGCGCACAAGACGACATTTTCCTATTCATGATTTTGATTTATGAGAACGACAACAATGAGCCGAGAGATTGATGTCTGTTAACTTATACTCTGAAGAATTCAAATCCCAAAAGATAACGATCATCTTAAGCTGGAACAGCTGTTCTTGGACTTTAATGCCTAAATCATCACACACTTCACCATCTGTTCAAACACCGGCTTTTCTTGTTCTGGACTACCACGCAATCAGATCTAGAGGCAATTTCTCCAATGTGAGCCTGACTATATTATATTTAAAATCTTGCCTTGCCATGAAGTGGCATGATCAAGCGGATTAGCTCGTGTCACTGTTCCAGTAAGAAAAATATAAATAAATAAATTGTTGTGCTATGCATAACACACAATTTTCTTTAGAATTTTATACTAATTAAAATTATATTTAATAATTTTTATAGTTTTTAAATTTTATTTTGAAATTTTATTAATTTTAATTTCTTAATATATTTATCAAACAACTAATCTAGAAAGTTCTAGGGTTAGAATTATATTAATATTAAATCTGAAACGATCTAGCATACAGATTAATGCTGAAATTAGAAGCATTCTCATTCTTTGTTTTTGTTTTGTTTTTTTTATGTATTCTACTATTTTTTTTCTACTATGTTTTTCTGCAGGCTAATCTGATATTAGTATTTGTTAGCTGAATTAAAGTGAATTAAAAGCGTTTTGTCAGGGAGAATATTCTTAACATATTTTAGTATATGCTAGTATATGCTAACATATTCCTCAAATCAGATCTAGCATAAACAAATACCTAAAATTTGAGTAATAATGAAATGGCAATAGCAGATTAACCTGCTGCATGGTGTCAAAATAATAGCATTAATCTGTATGAATCAGAATCCAGCCATTGTAACTGCTTTTAATATAATGCTAAATATATCAAAGTTTTCATTAATGTTGAACAATAGTTTTACTGGAGTCCCGACAAAAAGAGGGCTTCCGGGCTTGGACCCGGAATATTCTAAAGAATCTACCAGAATATTCTTAGAATATTCCTAAATATTCTTAGAATTTAGGATTTTGGCTCAGTCGACAATTAACAACAAAAAATTTAAATCATAGCCATGTTTATACTGTATTATTAAAGTTTTATTTCAACACCAAAGAGTACAATTCAACACTTGTCACTTCTTCTTACGATTGAGCAATGTTGCAATTCGTGAACCACCAGTCCTACTTGACGTCGCTATTGCTTGGGTTGGGATTTCCTCTGGCTGGATGTTCTCTTTAATCCTGTTCATAGGAATTCTCCTGAGCTCAGGGTTCTTCTCAGTCCCAATAATGTTTCTCCCCAGCTCGATAGCTGCAAGCATTGAGGACCCCGTACCACTGCCTATATCCCAGATAAGATCACCTGGCCGGGTGAGTCGTTCTATCACGAGCTGCATCAATCGAGTGCTCTTCGATTGGTAGTCCATCCTGCATGTGAAGATAATGGTAAATACTTAATTTATTGAAATGAAATGCCTACCATGCTTCTTGGAACCGCTCAGGATTATCAACAAGAATTGTTGATGACAAACGCAGCGGATTATCGCGCAATCCTCTAGATGCATCTTGGAAGACAAGAAGGAGCAGGATGCTCTCCTGTTAAAACATCAAAAATCATTAATGAACTTCATGAATAAAGAAAAAAGTACCTTCATCTTGTTGCGGTAGCCCCAACCACACCCTCTGTAGATGTAGTACGTTGCAGCAAGTTGAAGGTCCACCACACTTGCAGCTCGGACAACTTGATCCCAGGTGTTTGCTGCAGCAAACACAACCAACCAACCATTTGCAGCCATATGCATACCTGCAAACTGGAGTGCTTCATCGAACTTCACTGGATCAAGGTAGAGGTATGGCGTATCACTCGTTGTATTTCCTGGCAAGGTCCCATTTGGAAGGTCGAAGATCACCAAGTTGAAACCATATTCTCCCGCAATATGCTGGTAGCGAGTCTGGCTGTCAGCTGTATGGTACTTGGCCACCTGTGTCTGAACTTTTCTATAAGGAACCAGTCTAGCGTCAGGAACCTCCTCTTCCTTCTCATCCGTGAGCACGGCCTATTGCATCTCCTCGATGTCATCAATCGCCAAGAAATTATCACCTCGAGTTGTAGCAAGTGAAGGGACGAATGTGACCAAGTCATCCTTGATGTCCATGGTTCCCTGCGATGGTAGCACTTCAGATAAATTGAATAAGGCAGTTGGATCGCGAGTAGTGGAGGTGCCAGCTACTGTATCTGAGGTCTTCTTTGACTGCTGCACAGGCTGACGCCGCTTTGCCTTGGCCTTTGTCTTCTTAATGAAGTCGACCTCTGCCGGATCCCATGAGATGCATGGGAGATCTTTTGAGTGTTCATTGTAGAGATCCTTCTCCCATGTTGGTGGTTGCCCAGGTGGATAATCAAGCCAGAACGGTACGTTTACACGTTCGAACTCTGTCAGGCCAGATCTTGTCTTCGACCACATGTGTGGTTCTTCCATGTAATCTGACCAGAATACCATAGTCTGTGTGTGAGGCACCTTTCTCGCTGCGACATACCTGTAATGAACATATAGTAGTGTCAGAATGTAACAATGTCAAGAAGATCATCCTTACCTCCAAATCATCCTTCTTGCTGTCTCTTCGTGTTCGAGGAACTCTTTCGGCTCTATGGAGTAAGTGAACTTCACACACTCATGGAATGGCTGGAACATCACGTTCTTGCATTTTACCCGCACTTCATCGTACCAAGTCGTGAAATCTGTAACCGGCTTGCTCCACTCGCCATCCTCTGAGTCCCGTGAGAATCTGTACTGCCTCCTCTCTGATCGCTCGCCAATACAAATCGATAGTAAACCACCTTATCCACTCCTTATCCTGAACACCGGTAATCCAAGTGTCTCTTGCTCTCTCTTTAGATTGAGACGTACCAGTTTAATGAAGTACATGATTCTCGTCTCGTTTGGAATTCTCGCCCTTGAAAGCGCGTACAGCTTTTCCAACCCCATCCATCTGCATTGTTTCCATGTGATTTGGGTCACCTTGTCGAACCACTCTTCACCCAATGCAAGATCGATGATGGCTAAGATCTTCATCATGCGCTTGTCATGCTTATGTAGACCTGTTGTTGCTCCTGGTATTTGTTGCCTTTGGATGCCCTTGCAGCCTTCTCAAGATCATCCTCAATCTCACTCTGTAATTCACAGACGTAATCAACTAAGTAATATAAGTGTGAGACGTGGTACCTCAAAAAAATCTTTGCACAGATCAAATTCGGAAGTGGATGCCAAGCTTGTTGTCCAGTTGCGCTTTCCTTCCACTTTCTTATGTCATCTCGTTCCTTGTCACTGAGCTTGGCCAAGATCTTCGTTGTGCCCTCCTCACTGGTGCAACATGTCTTCACAGATAGCAGAAGATGTGGCAGTGTGGTTTGCACTGCCGTTGCGGAGGAACTGCATATTTGAAAATCTCAAAGTTAGTTAATCCTATGATCTAGAGGTCACTATGTTTACCTATTAATTTGCTGAAACATTATCACAAGCTGAAGATTATCCATGACCCCAGCACGGATGAAGCCTGAACGCACTCTCACTGCCCACTGATTCTTATCTTCCGTGTCTTCTATGTACAGCTTCTGAAGCACCTTTAGCCTGTGATTACCATCCCAACAGATGAACTTCTTCATCGAAAGCATTGGTGCCCATTGCCGAAACATGTCAGACTGAAGCTCCTCCTCAAAAGCCAAATGCTGAGCATACATCGCTTCATCGCTTCTCAATGCTACCAGATTTGCATCTGTCATGGGGTCCCCAACTTGAAGGATGAACTGAGTGGTGTTGCGCAAATAACCAACTGCCTTCTTGAAACTCCTAGTCAAAGATTCCAGATCCGCTGGATTGACTCTCCGCACCTGCTCATTTCCCAGAATTCGGCAAATAGGGACATCCGGTGCCTCTCCATATTCTCGGATTGTGATCTTCGCGAGAAGACGCACTGCACTCTCTGAATGCATGTTGGCTGCAATGTTGTAAACTTCCTCATTATCTGGCACTTCTGCTTTACCTTCTTCTTCTTCTTAGCAGCCTCTGAATCTCCAGCAGCTTTGCGTCGTCTCTTCTTGTTCTTGGGTTCATCCCTCTTCGTCACTCGACAAAGTCACTGCGCATGAGGCTTGTGTGCCTTCTGTCTGCTCATGTGTCTCCTATGGTAAGACATCATCCTCAACTTCTTCAACAAAGTCTGATTGTTCTTGTTGGGGTTGAACTACATCCTCTTGCTCTCCTGACCAGTCCTGCTGGCTTGCCTGTTCAACTGGTATCACTTGAAGGTCCTTGTTCCTGAACCACAGCCAGCTTCCTACTTCCTCTCCCACGACCCGATGCCCTCTCTGAATTGCAGCTCTAGCTTCTGCTTCTCTCTCAGTAGGCTCCTTCATCTTCTTTTTTGTAAACGTTGTGAAGAGCGCATCTACAAAAGCAATAAGGTTTAACAAAAAACTGTAATAAATGTTCAAAGATGTTTATGGGAAAGGAAAAGGTCAGCCCAAAGTTAAAAGTGTTACAATATTATACTTTAAAACTTCTGACGAGAAATAATCATGGTTTTGTCATAACTTTACCACCATTTTCTGCAAAAGTGTGACTTAGGGTTTCAGTTACTAGGGATTGATGTTAATTAGAGTTAAACCATGCCTTATGGCCATAATGCAGCATCATGTAGCATTCTCATACATGTGCATGTTTATGGTCATGCATGTACATTTGTATGCTTTTGTTCTAGATCTAGGGTTTCATTCTAGGGTATGATGAATGGAATGTATCGCTTGGAGTCGGCAATCCTTGAAAGAACTCGCTTCAATAGGTTAGAGGATTTGATTCAATGGCTTGATATGCAGATGGCTCGTGGCTGCTCAATGAAGGATTTGGCACAGGTGCTAGGCTACAATCCTAAGTATTTATCTTTTGCTCTCCGGAAGTTGGGCTGGAAGGGTCAATTCTCACAACTAACCATGCAACAAATTCGGTCAACAATCCAAGAAGCTATTCCACTAGATCGATTTGGAAGCAACTGGGGTGTGAAGGTTGTAAAGGGGTATCTTGCATCTCAGGGTTGTCGCGTTTCAGAGTTAAGAATTTTTATATATATATTTTTTTGGTGATTTTCATAGATGTTTTTCCAGGAAAAGAGTGGGGCGTGCATTACAGTCCATAGATCCTTCTAAAACTGAACGCAGGAAAACAAGAGTCATTGTACGAAGGACTTATGACATTATGGAGCCAATGCTATTGTGGCATATGGATTGTAAGTTGTCTTAGTTTGTTAAGTTATTGATATGTTTTTTTTTGTAGCTTATGATAAGTTGGAGGGCTACGGGATGCGAGTCCATGGATTTATTGATGGTGGTACTCATTACCTTCTTTGTTGTGTGGTGTCTCGGAACAAACGTGCTGCAACTATATACAATGTCTATGCTGAAGCAATTCGACAATTTGGACGGCCGAAGAGAATCCGCTCTGATTTTGCATGTGAGCACTCTCTCGTTGAGCTAGATATGCAACTCACATTTCCGGGTCATCAACAATGCTTCCTAAGAGGTAAATCAACTCGAAACCAGGTAAGTCATTTGTTTTAAACATTTTTGGAAACTTGTTTTATTTTTTTTTCCACTATAGAGAATAGAACGGTTTTGGCGGGGTTTATTTGAGAAGGTTTTCTGGTACTACAAGTACCTAGTCAACCTCATGGAGGACGTTGGACTGTTGGATATTTCAAATCCTTGGCACAAGGAGTCATTATGCCTTTCTTGGATGCCTGAGATCCAAAGTGCTGTTGACGAGTATATCAGTGCATGGAACTATCACATAGTGCGGGCTACACATGATCGTAAGTCTCATGTTCCTGTGAAAGAATTCCAGCCCGAGGAGCGGAGAACAAAGTAAGCATATTTTTTTTTTCTATAAATGTTTAACACTTCCTCATTACAGTGTCATTCCTCCTTTAACGTCTAAGGAGATTATGGTCATTGAGGATGAACAGAATGATAATGAACCAGGTGCTTTCTTGCCAAACGTAAGCTCATTTTCAGTGTCATTTGATGTAACTAATCACTATCCTAACAGGAGTTCCGTATTGTTCGAGATGCTGCATATAAAGCTAACAAAACAGGTTTGAAGGAGGACGTGTTGTTTTTGTTACATCTTGATCTGACTTTGGAGTGTGCATCTGCATTCCAACAGAACTTACCATTGCAAGATCATGTCGCTCAAGTACTTGAAGGTGGAGATGATCACCGGAAAAATGTTGTCAACATGATAGTGCCGTTCTTATGAATATATGCTTTATTTCTTTATATGGAAAGCTTTCATTTTATTTCTAGCTTTATTTTTATTTCTAAGCAGCTCCTATGTTGTTTACAAACAGTATCCCATACATGATCTTGTATAGACTCACAAGTCATTAGATATAGAAGTTAGAAGCCACTGTTGACATATATGTCATGCCGCAGCCTCTAGCTGTTCAACATATTTTTCTGGAAGCTTTACGAACAGTATCCCATGCATGATCTTGTATTGACTCACAACACCAAGTCACTAGGCTATAAAGTGAGCCTTTGAAGCTTTACAAATAATATTCCATGCATGACTCGTTCATGTGAAGACTCATTACCTTAGATACTTGAGGTTTAGGAGCACTCCTGTTGAAACAAGATAGGGTGGTAAAAGCTTTAGGATGCTTCAAGGTAGCCATGGAGTATGTTTATACGAGGATGAGGTTTGAAATCCAAGCCGTTTGATTTCATTGGCTAGACCAATCTCGACCCTTAGAAATGTGGTTTGAAATTGCAGGTTTTAGGTTTCCTGGATCCTTTGCACAAACAAATAAGAAATGGCATCTATGGAAGCAATGGCAATGAGCATGGCATCTCTCAGCAGCGATTCATTGTTTATGTGCAACAAATGCAGCAAATGGACAGCTTTATGTGGGAATAACATATGTGGAGAGTGCTAAATCGTCTGGTGTAGGTATATATACTCTTGTGTGTGTGTGTGTGCACGTGCGTGCGTGCATGCGTGTGTGCATGAGTTTGTAGTGAAAATTCAAAATTGTCTCCAATGCTAATATTATCAAAGCTAAAGACACATCTTCACTAGAGAACAATGCTATGTATGATCTTGCATATAACAATATAGACTCACAGCACCAAGTTAGACTAGGCTATAAAGTGAGTCCCTAAAGCTTGGCTAGAAGTATCTAAGGACTTACATTTCAATTAACATGAAATAAATATAAAGGAAGTGATTCATTAATAAAATGGCAAAAAAAAAACATAGACTTAGTTCAGGCATAGCCATAGTCCTTGTAGGCAATAGAGAAAAGCAGCTTGTTTTGGAGAACTTTAAAGCTTGAGTATGTGTTGTGAATACACAGGCTCCTAGAACACGTTCGTCCAACGGGAAGGTACTCTTCGGACTTCACAATTCCAGGTTCGAACTTGATGCTTAAACTGATGTTCTTTTTGAAGTAGCTCCTATCAGTCACAAACCTGTAGAACTGCCACAACTCCTTTGGTGTCATCTTTTGAATAACAGTTTTGAACATTTCGTAAGTCATTCTTGGGAGGTTCACGTTGACACACTCACGTAGTAGTGGCTCAGCTTCAACTCCAAATGAGGCAGAGAAGGTCCGTTCAAGGAAGTCGACTCCTATGTTGTCAAGGACAAAATGAAGCTCTGCTTTCCTCGTGCTTCCAGCATTTTGTGCAAAATTCTCAATGGTGAATCGAAAGCCATCTCGCAATGCAGTTGCAGTAACGTTACACTCCTTGAAAAGCCGATTGTATACAACTTGCCTCATGACTTTGTTCACCTCATCCAAGAACGTCTCTCCAACCTTGATTTGCATCCACAAAAGTGTGTAAGGTTCCAAAGCTTTGACATTTGGAAGATGTTCAATTCCCGCTTGCTGAGCCTCATGAGTTGTGAAGGTTCGTAAATGGTTCAACGGATCCCACAGGTCAGGTGCAGATGCTTCAAGGTCTTGTTCAAAACGGCCCCCTGGATTGAACCTCGGATCATTAATTGCTGGCATATTGTCCACGAGCAAATGAAAGGTAGCATAAGTACATTTCCGAGGCACACAAGCTTTTAGCCGCACAAGGTGGAACATAATTTGTCCCATGATCATGCACTAAAAAATAATGTAAGCTCATATATCACAGAACTCTTTTTATGTTACCTGTCGATGTGCTTCCTCTTCTAGCTCCTCATCTTCCATGACGAGAGGATGCCAAACATGCCCGTTTTTACTATGGCCAAAGTATTCTCTCAACTGGAAAATAAAAAAGTACAACTATTAGAAAAACAAAAAAAAAAAAAGCTTACATGTGACGAAGCTTGCTCCCATCCTGCCGCAAAAACACGTATACTAGGACCTCCTGTGTCAATGGTGCCATGTTCGATGATGCCTTTTCCCTTGTAACCATACTGGAATGTTGGTCTTGGAAATTGTTTAAACATGTCCGGATGAAAAGAGCTATCAAAGTAGAAGTACTCGCTATCTTCAAGTACCTAGTAAATACAATATTAGAAGAATATGAACTTGAAGAAAAAAAAAAGTACAAACCACTTGCCGAGCCACAGGAACATCCTTCCTATATAGCTGAGAGAATGTCTTCATGATAACTTCATCAAATATAAAGTCCTGCATATCCGCAAATATCTCTTCTGCAGCCTTTAGTAATTTCCAACTTGTTTCTCCATGGTTCTTTTCTTTTGCATGGGTTTCACTCTCCAACTGTAACTTCTCCTTTTCCACCTGTTTTTTGAGCTTTTGCTGAGCCTCAAGCCACCTAGACTCCATGTTGTTGTACTTCTCATGATAAGCAACAGCAAGTGTGATGTGGTTTTGTCCAGTATTACAAATGCTGCTTGAAGTTGTAGAAAAGCCCTCCACAATATCACAAATGGAGGTGCCAAAGTTATCAAAAGGTGGAAAGAGTATCCCTGCACATTGATAGAAGTGAGGAATTGCTTGTACAAAAAAGAACATTACCTCTAGTTGCCCTCGGCACTAATTCATTAGCATGATCATGAGGTGAGACTAATTCTTCCCCAAGAGGAAATGAAGGAGTAGCCTCTTCAGGAAGTCCATGTGCAGTTGACAAACTACATTGTGGAACTTCTGAAGATCCAAAACATGAACCATGCATGCAAATAGTAAGAATAAACATATAAATAAGTGCACCTTTTGACTTGCTAAGAGGTGTTCCATTTGCCGTCGACGTCTCTAAGTTGGAGAATTCATCAATGTCTTCGTTTTCCATGTTGAAATCTTCAGTTGCATCTTCCACTAGCTCAACTTCTTCGTGGATAGTGGCTGGATCATCCTCCTCAAGTACATGCTCTTCCACAAGCTCATCGGGATCCTCATAAGTTGCATGATTCTCAACTTCTATCTCTAGCTGTTCCTTAACAATCTTTTTGGGACGAGGATGTTGAAGTCTTCTTTCCTTCTGCACAAGCTCACGCTCAGCAGTTTGAAAATAAAACTTTTGCTGCCAAGGTTGTAGGTGCTCTTCCTTCCACAATAGCACGACTGAAGGCTGTCCTTTTGTAATGTAGCCTGTTCGGTGAACTGGTGTGTCCGGACTATACACAGCAGGGAAGTAGCTTGCCTCTCCAACTGATCGTGGACGAACACTAATGCCGGCTCTCTTGACCCAATAACCTTTTGGCCTCCGCTTCTCTTGTTCATCTATCTTGAGCTTCGCAAGTAGCTGGACTGCAACAGCTTTTTGAGCTGTCCCAGGAGGGAACTCTTCAAAACACTTGTAACCATCTCCCCATTTTAAATCTGCTAGAACATTCACCTCCACTGGCAATAACTTCTTGTGTTTAGTATAGGTACGGTTCTTGTCCACAACAACAGCACATGCCACACTCACGCTAAACCAACGAGAAATCATCTTCAAGTTAACAGCAGCCAAGGTTGAACTGTTCAGATGTGTACGTCGTTTGCTATTGACTCTGGCAGTGTCATCCACCATTTTGGTAACCGCTTCACTTAGCAACGTAGATGATCCATATGTATTCTACAAACACAAAATTATTGGACCATTTACATTTAAACCAAGAAAAATTACCCTTGCTGCAGTTGTCATCTCCTGCATTTGACTTGGTGAAGGTGTTGAATGCTCTAGAAGTTTCAAACCTCGTTTGACATCCTAAAAGTACATCTCAGTAATTACAAAAAAAAAAAATGGCAAACACAAAGTAAAAAAGCATACCGTTCTAGGTAGCACTTCAGCTAGAAGTCCTTGTCTAGAGCATTCTCTTGTTGAGAAGTCATTGCATTTCTGTAATGGAAGAGCAAGCTTCAGCAAAAATGTGAAAAAAATTACCTCTCGATTTGTAGTCTTAGATGGAATGAAAGCTGAACGTGCATTGTCCTCATCAATATCCTGCAAGTTTAGAGAAACTAAATGGACTTCAAGTGCTTGAACATACCTCTGAGCTATCATCTTCTACTACAATGGGTTTATGTTGATGTATAGAAGCTTGTAAAACTCGCCGTGAAACACCAACCTCATCTAGATGAGCATTTAGTGCATCAATTGAAGGAACATCTGCTCGAGGTGCAATTTTCCTTCTTCTTGGAGATGTCTTCAATGGAGAAACAATGTCCAAACCCACTGCTTTCCTCTTTTGCCGAGTCATCTGCATTGGAATGTGAGAAAACAAAAAACAGGGATGAAAAAAATCTTACCGGTGCCATGAAGCTTGGCTCCTAGGGCTCGCACCGCCTAAGTCAATTAAATGCCTATCTAATTTTGGATTCAATCTAGGCCATTGAGGCAATCAACGGTCAGCCATGCATAGATGAGATCATCATATGCTTGGATGAATATGTTAGATTCCATACATAGCCATGGATGACTATGCTAGATTCCACATATATTCTTGAATGAATATACTAGATTCTATGATACCCATCCATGCCTATTTAACCATGTATCCTAGAAATTGAAACCCTAAATCACACTTTGCAGAAAATGGTGGTAAAGTTATGACAAAACCATGGTTTTTTCTCGTCGGAAGTTTTGGAGTATAGTATGCTGCACTTTTAACTTTGGGCTGACCTTTTCCTTTCCTTAGATGTTTAATAAAAATTAAAAAACTACTAGCCCTCACAGTCGGCGTGCCGACTAAGAGAGTAGTTGCTGTAAGTCCCAGTCGGCATGCCGACTGGACTGGCATCAAAGGGAGTCCCAGTCGGCACCGACTGGGCCTGGCAAAAAGGGAGGCCCAGTCGACATGCCGACTGGGACTGGCATCAAAGAGTCCCAGTCGCATGCCGACTGGGCCTGCCATCAAAGGGAGGCCCAGTCGGCATGCGACTGGGACTGGCAACAAAGGGAGGCCCAGTCTGGGACTGGGAACGAAGCAAGGCCCAGTCAAATGCTAGGTGGGACTAGAACAGTCAACCCTAGTCAAAATGCTGACTGGGGCTGGAAAGTCAACCCTGGTCAAAATGTTGACTGGATCTGGAACAGTCCACCCAGTCGGCTTGCCGACTGGGACGGACAACGAAGTCAATCCGAGTCGGCTTGCCGACTCGGATTTCTGCAACTGTGAAGAGATGTAAAAGATGAACAAATCATGAAAAGATCATGAGCAGATCATGAAGAAATCAGAAAAATACTCACCCCTCAATGGAAGCCTATTGTGATTAATCCCTGGAGCCACACTTGCCTCCACACTATGCCCCAATGAGCCCCTGCTCCACGAAAACCTAGCCGCCCTAGCTGCCCTAGCCGCCCTAATTGTAAAACCCTAGCCGCCTAAATCAATTAAAAACCAACCTAATTTCTGTAAACATATTGCATGCATAATCGCCACTTGTACATAGTAAAACTTTTTAAATTTACAAAAAAAACCTACCCAGACGCAGTAAATTAATTTACTCTTCTACCCAACGCACACAAAATATTATTTTAATATTTGTTAATGAAATGATTGCCTCACGACTAACAAACACATTAACCATCGTGTGTAATATGTTCATTGTCTTTGAATTTAACTTTTGTTTGTTCCATTTTTGCTACATGGCAAGAATCAGCTACAATGGTGTTGACAAGGACTTCCCTGCAGATGAAGATGGTATTGCATTTGTCTTTGAAACAGATCTCAGGTCTGCATTTGACATTCCACCTTGGCAATCTTTTAAAGTGCTGCATTTGATGTCTGTTGTTGGTGGAGATGCTGCGAATGTTGAGGTAGAACCAGAAGGGGCAAGAGCTAGCAGTTTTGTGTATTACACACTTCTTCCTTCCAAAGGACCGCTATTCCGGTTGGAGACAACAGATCGGGACAATTCTATGGTAACAATACTTCGCAATAGTCAGAGATGTAGGATTGGGAAGCAACTGGTGGTCTCGTCATCGATTCAGCAAGTTGCTGAGGTCCCAGAAGATTGCAACGGAAATGTGATTTACGAGTTGCCAGCACACGAAACAATGAAGGACAAGTACAAAGGGATGAATAGGAAGGATGGGTGTGATTACTGGACTCAACGCTGCACAACACATTGGAATGTTCCAGCTCGTGTTAGTCGCAGTTCATGTATTGGCCACATGAAATGCGTAAAGGAAACATGTCCGTTCATCAGCTTCAGTAAGAAAGCAAATGACTGCCAATTTAAGGGCACCATTGATAAAGTCCAGTTATCTTCAGATGGTAGAGTGCTTGGAATGAAGTGTGTGCATTGCAACAATGAGCCCCTTCTAGTGCAGACATGCTCCGTTGTTGCATATTACATAATTCCAGATGATATCACATGCACGAGGCTTTTCATCCATCTTGGAGAACATCAACACCCACGTAGACCACCCGAATCCATGGTCTCTAAAGACAGAGCTAAGGAGACAATCAACAAAGCAGTCGCTGCAACCCCAAGAACTAATCAACGTGTCATAGAGTTTCAAGCAGCACGCAATATAATTTTGGAAAAACTGGTAACAGATTCTGGAGATGTATCATACGACAAGGTTCTGTCAGATCTACTACCACTCACAAATCACCGCCGGTAAGCAAAAAAATTATTATTTCCTTTTGGAGATGCTTAACCTTTCCAATGTAGAACAAGAGAATGGATATCTCAGGCTAGAACAAAGAGTTTCGAAGGACTTCTGCAGTTAAAGAAGAAGCTATCAATCCCATTCATACATGTTATCCACATACCCGGAATGGACCTCAACGGAGCTGAAGAGCAGCCTTTAATCTTCAAAATGACGGTTGCCGGCCCAGGATCCGGAATAGACTACATTAGAAGGTGTCAATCTGGAGGTGATCTCGAACAGCAGTGGGTGGTGCTAGACCACACATATCGTATTGATGATTGGTGTACACTGGGAATACATCTCTATGATCCATTGTAAGTATTAACATATCTATGTTTTAAAATACTTACTAATATAATGCACTTATGTTTGTGTAGTTTAAGGTCGATGGTGACACTTGCTTATGGTGACATGATCAGGGAGGATAGTGTGGCGGTGATCAAATTTTTGAACACTATGCTTCAAGTGTGCAGCAAGCAAGGACTTCATAATGTGAACTTTGCGGGGTTCATGTCAGATGAGTCAGGTGCAATTTGGTTAGCATTGCGTCAAGTTTTCAACAATGGGTCAAAGATGAGAGGAAGAGAAAGGAGTTGTTTGTTCCATTACATGCAGTCAGTGCGTCAAGTTACAAAGAAGTGGATACTTGAGGAACACAGGGAGGAGCACATGAACCTTGCACGCTCATGGCCTGCAGCACTAACCAACCAAGATAAGTTGGAACGACGAGTAATGTTGGAGTCATTTTGGGAAGGCAGGTCCAGTAACGTTAGCGCTTTGCAAACATGGCTGTCATGGTGGGCAAGACATGAAGATCATATTTCCATGACAGAGATAATTGACTTGACAGAAGATGGTGTTGCGAATGTGCCTACCACTAACAACTCCGAAGTTGTTCATGCAAGAGCACGAAGAGCAAGGCTGACGAAGCGTGTTCCTTTGTTGGAGGCAACAATGTTAGATTTAACAGATGCTGTTTTCCAAAGTGCAAAGGTCAAGGCATCATTTGAAGGGAGATATTCAGGCACAGGTCCTTCCATGGAAACTCTTCTGAAACGTGCACAGCAGAAACTTTCAGCGGGAAAATCAGTGTCTCCAACAACTTTTGCAAATCTTGTTAGTGATGAAGAGCATCTTGCAAGTCCAGAGTTTGCCTCTACAACAAATGTTCGTGTTCGAACCGTTCGTCAACCGTCAACTGGGGACCATGGGATTGATGCACTTCGTACACATAGACATGACACACAATATGCAGAACAAGTCATCCCAAATGCACGCAGGAAAAAACTCAAGTTTCAAGATGTCAATGTCACTGAAAGAGAGACGTTGATGACTCAGTGGGCCATCAGACGCATTGGGGAGGCAAGTCAGGTGAAATGTCTAGGTCTCACTCAGGACGGTAACAGCAAGTGTGGCAGACCCATAGGATATCCACATCGTGTACCGGCACCAGGATTTCACGGTAGACGGCAATATACAAATGCATTTGGGAACATTGAGTTCACTCATCAGATGTATGGTTCTGCCCACGCGATTCTTGTTGCTTCAGACGACCATATGCAGGGATTCCTCCTGAGAGTATTCCAGAAGTTCCAGAGGTTTGGCCAGTTCAAAAAGGAACAAACTTGAATGCAAATGAGGTTGAAGCTCTTCTGAAAGCAGGATTCAAGTTGGAGGGATTTGAAGAAATGGTAGACGACAGTAGTAGCCGAATGGATCGAACACCATCACCACCAAGAGGAGAGGGAGCACATAGAGTACCAACATACCATGGACGGAGTGTGCGAACACCAACAAGAATGTCCAAGGAACATGAGAAACATTACAACCAGGCAAAGATTCTTCAAGGTCGGATCAACAACGTGGAGGTGGTTCAAAGAGGGAAGACTGAGGCCTTCATTGTCTCTGCAGGCATGCAATCTGCTAAGGTAACAATTTCTCTGTTCCGTCATGCACTTGTGCAACTTTTCAGAAAGCCAAGAACTGGAGCCCCTGCCAACACATGTATTTTGTGTACACTCATGTTCTTGGATTGACCCAACGATTACTTACTTCTTACAGAGGCGGACCCTTACTCCAGCAGAAGTGCATCGGTTATTGGTTGATTGCAAGCGCAATGTCGAACCTGCGACTTTTAAGTTTAGTCGGTATAGTAAAGTCTAGTCGGCAAATAATTAGCGTTTTTCACTTGTTGGTCGGCATTTTATATTGAAAGTTAAAGATAATCTACTTGGCAGAATATTCTAGAATATTCCCGTTTATTTGACAGAATATTCCTGGATATTCGGGAATATGCAAAAGCCCGTTGTACAAGCCCGGTTTTTGCTAATCCTCGTTTTACTGTGTATAAAATCAATTTTCAAATTCGAAACGACCTCAACTTAACCTAATAAATAACATTTTTTAATTATATTTGAATATTAAAGCATAATTTTTAAGTACTTTTTAATTCATTTAAAATTATTAATTTTTTCTTTTAATGTACATAAATATAGAGAAACAATATTATAATTAACTGTTCTTTTTAAGAAATAAATTTTTAAAAATCTTTACTAATTAGAAAAACCTCAAAAATGCAAGTCAAGAAGTCAAGAGGGAGTCTGATGTGTTTCCTAGTCAATAGACTTTGATGATGAATCACCTATTTTTAATTTAATCAAATTATTTAACGTCTTTATTAAATTAAATAAGATATTTTACAATTTTTTAAAGAAAATTAAATCATTTTATATTATAAACATGTTAATTTAATTGGACTAATAGCCATTGATACCTTACTTCAGAAGAAGGATACAACTGATGGAAAAAAATCATAGTTAAACAAAAATACTTATATATTAAGAATACACTGACCTCACCGGGAACAGACCCGTAACTAAAACCTTTGGATTGAAACCTTCTCACTTTTTCATCTGGTTGGCATACTTGCAAAGAGTAAGTGTTGAGATGGCCAGATTAAGGTTCTGGTCCGCAAGGGCGTGGGTTTAAATCCCATTCTTAACACTTCTAAAACTTTTAAAACCATCCATTTGCTGCAGTAGATAGATAGCTTCAGGTAGAAAAGTTGTGTTTCTGCCGTTCCGCCATTTTGGATGGTCTAATATCGCAAAATCATATACGACAGGCAAACATCGTGGTCAGAAAATTCATTCTGTTGTGCAGATCAAGGTGTATATAAACTGAAAGTTGATATCGCCATGATGTCCGCTGTAACATAACAATTCCGGGTTTTGTCTCTGTAACAAATCAAGGGGAAGATAACATAAATACAGATCAAAGAGTATTGGAAAATGCTGACTTGTTAGAAAGAAAACATAAAAGAATGTTTACAGTAACTAAACCCCCACCCTCCTCCACTGCAGCCGGGTATCCACCAGTCAGTTAGTCCGCAGGATCCTGTTCCCATGTGGTAGCCGATGTGATTTGTACATTTGAGAACGGTGTTGGTGGCCTCAGAGTCCGTGGACTATGGGGATGCCATTGATCGTTCTTATCAGCAGAATGTAGACTGGGTTTATGTCACTGATGACAATCTTCACCATAGCCAGCTACTTTTCTGGAGAGTTAAACTACATCAAAAATAATAAATTTCAGTGCTAAGTAGTGTAATGCAGAACTAATAATAAAATATACATGGAAGGAGGTGAATCCAAAATGCTGAGTGGTGAGAGCAACAATACTTCTTTCTGAAAAATAAAAAGCATTAAATAAAACAAAAGTAAAGGGATCCTCCCTGTACTTTTGTTTTTCAAAATGTTTTGTTGCTTTTTGTAGATGTGGTAAGGAGTTGGAGCTAATTAATCCTTTAAGAGCATCTAAAGTTATACATGAGGTAAAATGCCAACTTAAAATTAAATGCTTGCAGTTTATAATCAAAGTGTGTATTGACTCTCGAGACTAGTTTTTTGTTTTCTGTTTTTGATTGTTTTCTATGGGAATCGATGAGCAGTCCAACTTTCAGCAGTCAAGCCATTTGACTACTAGTTCAACGTCAAATATGGAATATCCGGTCTAGTCGTATGTAGTCAACCTTAGTCTTGACACTCGTGCACTGGATCAGACTTATTATTACTGTGAATCCAATGTTTCTCCAACAAACCTGGAATTTGATCAAGGAGATTTGGAGCAACAGAGCTAGGAAAGTTTCAAAGGCACAGGAAGCTTGTCGATTCAGATGAAACTATTAAATAAAAAACCCCCTCCGGAACGGAGATGGCCTTGAACCTTAAAAAAAGGGTGAATCTGAGCGGCTGCTACATGGGCGGGGCAAAAGTTTAAATGGCGTTGTTGAAACATGATCTCCATTCCTGCTTCACAGACATGAAGAAGAGGTCCTAACTTGCGAGCATTCGACCGAGATTATTCAGCATGTCTCGGAGTTGGTTGCCGAGTGGCAAATTGATCGACACTCACAGGTTCGTGGATTACAAGCAGGACTTCGTGTTCCTGAGCAGAAATGCGAGTGCCGGAAGTCCTGTTCAAGATGCCACGACCACCCTGACCCGATCATGGGTGTGTGCTAAGGCTACAACGAGCTGAGGAAGAAGGCAGAGAAGGAACTATCAAGTTTTGTCCCAGGTGATTGTTTCAAGGTGGTCAAGGGGAAGCGTTCTTCCCAACCTCGTAAAAAAAGACTCCAAATATATTGTTGCCAGTGGTTCTAATTTGTGAATACAGTTTGTACATACAATGTAATAGTGAGATATTATTAAATCTCTAGCATTCCAGTGGTTTTACTTACAAAAAACTACAAAGTAGTCATCTGGCTGGCAATAATATCATGTATAAGAATGTAATAAATAAGGGCTTAGTTTGTAACCTTAAAAATAATAATTTAATACCATGTGGTATTTCTTCATGATATATCCTACATGTCTTTGTGCATGGTCATTTTCCATTTTCCCACCTCAATATATAATTTATGGGATCCCATGCAGTATGGTGCTAACATCCATCTTTATGCCACTAATGCTTTAAGGTATATGTCATGGCCTATATTTCGGTTTATGTTAAGTTCTTTCATATAGATGCAATTTTGTTTGTGATTCTGTTGCCATCAGGCTTGAAGCAACCATTCCTCCTTGAACTCACCATTTTTCAGTATTTTATTTGCGAAGCTACCCATCAATTTTACCACATCATTCCACTAGCCCAATCATTTGCTTTTCCTAGTTTTTTTTTTATGGATTCTCTTATTGCTTGTTTGGCTTGTATATAGAAGCTTTTAAAAGTTAAAAAAGCTGTGTAAATATAGTGTATATACAATCGTATATATTATCTATATATGCCCTTTCATGCATTGATCAATTAATCATGCAATTTGTTTGAATGCACCATCCTCGACGTTCGTGATGGTGAGGTTCAAACTACAAGTGTGTACTTACAATAGTCAATATTTTTGTTAATATAAGAAAACTACAATTTAATGTCTTTTAAAATAGAAGACCCTCAATATAATAATGTGTATGTGTGTGTGTTCAGTGTGTAAAATTATATCTACATACATAATCATTGTCAAAGTTTTAACTTAGAGGGTTAACAAGTGGTCGCCAAGTGGTCTTTCGGTTTCAATTCCTTAGGTGAGCAACGCTAAGTCTTCCAAGATGACCCCAAGAGTCTGACTCAGATGCCTAGTTAAACAGAAGACTTAAAGTTCTACCCTAAGACCATCTCGAACCCTAGAGGATATCTCGAGTAAACTTTAGGATCCATCCTAGTTAGGCTCATGTTCTAACCCCACAAAGGGCGCTCCATGCTACCAAAAACCCTAGATAAACCAAAATTTCAAAATGATACTGCCAAAACCCTAAATGAACTACACCAATTTTGGGTTCTACATGCTCTCATGACAGAGCTAAAGCATCATCACTTACCCCTTAAGGAATCACCCTCATCCGAGAGTACAACCCCATTAGGGTACCCTGAACCACGACTAACCCCTAAGGATTTGAGTGGCCAAGTCATACTCTAGACCTAGGGCTAGTTAGGACAAGTGTGCGCCGTAGGTGGACACGAGTGTTTTGCTAAGTAAAATCCTTAAGGTTAGGCTTGGATAACTCTAAGTACATTAACCTTACGAGTGCCTTGCAAAAGGGCTCATGTTAACAAGTTTAGGTTGTTCAACCCCTGGTTTCTAAGGAGAACACTCCCCTAGCCAAATGTGCCAAAGCACATCTAGTTACGAACCTAAGCTCCCTTAAGCGGATGCTCAAGGCTAACACCCTAGTGTGAACACAAACATGCATGTTTGCTAAAGTATCAAACCCCCTGCAACAAATCCATGACAACCCCAAAAGGCGTGTCCGGGTGTTGTATCATATGACGTCTAGCATACTGTCACATCTCTATATGACACTGCCTTTCACGATGTGGATTATCATGCCATAACCCTTAGATTCAAGAGTTACACCAAGTACCACAAACATGACTCTTAAATGCCAACTCTAGAACCCCTTAGTAAACCCTTAGGATAGTTGGGTAATGTGAACATGTCAAACAAGATCCCACACCCACAGTTGGACAAGGACATGAATGTACCTTGCTTGGCCATGAGTGCTACACCTAGCTTGACATGGAGGAGGACAAGCTTCAACCTCTGCCTCTTAGAACATGCATTCTGACAAGACCTCCCAGGCATGACGTTTAAGGGTAAGCTACCCTGAAGGTGGGACATACCCCTATCATTTAAAAGTTAGGGTGGCACAATAAAGGGTTGTACCTAACGACATAAGTTAAAGCTTGCACCAACAAAAAGAGCAACGAACTTAATCATGAACCCATGAGCTCTCCTATATGTACTACTAAATAATGTGACAGATGTTTTCTTATTTACATAAGTGGGCTGGCTCTCAAGAGAATATACTTGGTGAGTTAATTAATGACCCATTAACCCATAAATCCTAACCTGAGGGTTTAGGGCAACCGTAGAGTTAGGTCAACCCTAAGGGTGTTTATACCCCAAACTCACCAGAACCATCCAAAAACTTAACTGGGACATGAAAAACCATGGTAATAGTTTTCTAAATGGAAGTGCTAGCTTCGCTCAATGTTTTTTGCAAATACCTGACCACCTAAATATTAATTTATTAATTTATTAGTTTATTAATGTTCATGCATTAAAGTTATTAATGTTAATTTATTAGTTTATTAATGTTCATGCATTAAAGTTTCGTACTATCATTACATGTGCTTCCACTACCCATGTAGCCACCAATTCACCCAAGTCATTGAATAGAGAGGCTTGGGTTCTTCTCCACTTTGGTTGGAAGTAACACACACCTAATATTACATCGTGACTTTAGTACCCTTTGATTCTTTGTCTTAGAGGGTATCTTATCCATTGCCTAAAGTGAAACTAAGGCCTGCTATGCTATCTCTAATGTAGATAGTTACTCCTTCATTCCCTCTTCTCAGTGACTTAGGGAACTAATGCCATGTGGAGTACAAAGTTCGTCCACCATATTTTGGGAACCTTATCTCTTGGTATCCCATGTTTTTACAATACACATAATGTTATATTCACTAAATCTGAAAAGTCTAAGTCCTGTTCGCCACAGGAATTGTCTAATGTTCTAATATGCTACCCTTACACTATCTTGCTTGCCATATTCCACTCATTTCCGACCATTGAAGTTCTCATGGCTTATTGTGGAGTTCTTTGCTCTCTTGATGCGCTCATTGCTCCATTTTCAAGGGAATGTTTAGATTTGTTTGCATTTTAAGTTTTGTTTGTTATTAAGATCTAAAGGTTTATGTATTGGGCTTCCATGTTTAGTCTAAGGTGGATCTAGTTGCATATTGTGGGTGATTTCTAATGCATTTGACATTAGGAAAGAGTTTGACATGGAATTTGGATGACATGCCTTTTGAAGGCATCCCTCATAACTGGAGCCACTGGTTTATATCATGTGGCAAGTTTGAACTAAGAGCTTTAGCACAATGGTTGGCATGGTGTTTCTCCTTGTATCATTTTTTGCTTTTGCTTGTAAGTTCAACTATCTATGTAGATTTCGTGTGTATTGTGTGTTATGTATATGTTTATCAACATAAATTGCATTGCGTTGATATTTAATATAAAATATGCAATTTATATGCTAAGACAGCAAGAGTAAGTATCTCTTGTAAACATCTCTCAAGCTTTGATATTGGTTGGTTCATTCCCATTCCCTTGGTTGCTCACACTTGGTCCTTTGTACCTTGTTGAGTCGTTTCCCTACTAGGTCCTAGATGATTGGATTCCATGGATACATGAGAGTTCTTCATGATGAGTGGGTGTTTTGAAGTGTATCCATGGTGTCACACAAATGGGAGTTACCCTTTTGTTCGCTAGCCTAGGTGATGCAAAGCAATTCAAACAACTCTAAGTACTTAAGTGGGTGTTGGTGCTTTCCATTATCTCCTTGATTGGAATAGATGGCTCGGACAACAATTGCATCTCATTCCCTTTAAGGGTTGTGAGTGAAATATAGTCTTATGACAATTGTGCTCTTGTTTGCCGAATCCTAGTCCAAACTTTATGTGGTTGGCTTGCCCCACCATGTCAATATTCTGATGGTCACCACATCTACCATATCTTGGATATGTTTCACATGGGAGAGTCCTTTTTTTCATTGCCTAGAGCCTTGTTGCTTGCTCCATCGTTGTACCTTGCTAGCCTTGTTCCTAGTTTGTTCCCATAACCTCTTAGGTGGTTCACTATTATTCTCCACACTGGCTCATTTTTACACTTATGTTTGTCTCTACTAAGGTTTGTGGCTTTGTTGGTTGCTCCTTTATCTTGCGGTTCTTACTTCTTGATGGCATGCCTTACTTGTCTCTTTTTGTTCTTGGTGGCATGCCTTTACTTGTCTCTTTGTTGTTGTGATGATGTTACTCATTGTCACAACCTTTCCCTCTTTAGGCAAAGGGCCAATTGGTGTTTATGAGAGGGCCCCTGGTCACGATAACACTATAACACTCTCCACCCATTTGAGAAAGTGGATGCCCTCATCCACAGATCAAGGGGTTGTTTACTATGCCTTCCTCTAGAAGGTGCAATCATAGGTGTTTCTTGGTCCTTTGCCTAGAAAGGCCCCTGGTCATGATGACACTATGACACTTCCACCCATTTGAGAAAGTGAATGCCCTCATCCATAAACTCAAGGAGTTGCTATTATGCCTTCCTCCAGAAGGTGCAATCAGAGGCGTTTCTACTCATGCCTTCCTCTTAGAAGGTGCAACTAGAGGCATTCTACTCATGCCCTTCCTCCTGGAAGGTGCAACTAGAGGCATTTTTACTCACGCTTTGACTCGCACTCAGCTCAGAGGCAATCCCCACATTGTGGGACCGCTTGGCTGTACTCACAATCACATGTCAATTGGGCCAGATGCCTTCCTCCAGAAGGTGCAATTAGAGGCGTTTCTACTCATGCCCTTCCTCCTAGAAGGTGCAACCAGAGGCATTCTACTCACGCTTGACTCGAACCCAGCTTAGAGGCAATACCCACATTGTGGGACCGCTTGGCTGTACTCACATCACATGTCAATTGGGCCAGAGGCGACAGAACCGCTTGTCTACACATATGATCGAGGGGTTTAGTTAAGCAAGGCAAGGTGATCGAGGGGTTTAGTTAGGCGCACTGTGGGACCGCTTGGCTGTACTCACATGTCAATTGGGCCAGAGGCGATCACAGAGCCACTTGTCTTCACATGTCAATCGGGCCAGAAGCGAACACAGAGGCGATCACAGAGCCACTTGTCTTCACATGTCAATCGGGCCAGAAGCGAACACAGAGGCGATCACAGAGCCACTTGTCTTCACATGTCAATCGCGGCCAGAAGCGAACACAGAGGCGATCACAGGCCACTTGTCTTCACATGTCGATCGGCCAGAGGCGAACACATAACCGCTTGTTTACACATGTGATCGAGGGGTTTAGTTAAGCAAGGCAAGGTGATCGAGGGGTGGTGATCACATAACCGCTTGTCTACACATGTGATCGAGGGGTTTAGTTAGGCAGGCAAGGTGATCGAGGGGTTTAGTTAGGCGCACTGTGGGACCGCTTGGCTGTGATCGAGGGGTTTAGTTAGGCGCACTTGGGACCACTTGGCTTGTACTCACATCACATGTCAATTGGGCCAAAGGCGATCATAGAGCCACTTGTCTTCACATGTCAATCAGGCCAAAGGCGAACACAGAACCGCTTGTTTACACATGTGATCGAGGGGTTTAGTTAGGCAAGGCAAGGTGATCGAGGGGTGGCGATCATAGAACCGCTTGTCTACACATGTGATCGAGGGTTTAGTTAGGCAAGGCAGGTGATCGAGGGGTTTAGTTAGGCGCACTGTGGGACTACTTGGCTATCTCACATCACATGTCAATTGGGCCAGAGGCAATCACAGAGCCGCTTGTCTTCACATGTCAATCGGGCCAGAGGCGAACACAGAACCGCTTGTCTACACGTGATCGAGGGGTTTTAGTTAGGCAAGGCCAGAGGCAATCACAGAGCCGCTTGTGGGACTACTTGGCTGTACTCACATCACATGTCAATTGGGCCAGAGGCAATCACAGAGCCGCTTGTCTTCACATGTCAATCGGGCCAGAGGTGATCACAGAACCACTTATCTATACATGTTGATCGAGGGGTTTAGTTAGGCGAGGGCAATCACAAAACCACTTATCTATACATGTGATCGAGGGGTTTAGTTAGGCAAGGCAAGTGCACCAACCTATACATGTGATCGAGGGGTTTATTAGGCAAGGCAAGTGCACCAACCTATACATGTGATCGAGGGGTTTAGTTAGGCAAGGCAAGTGCACCAACCTTAATGACATGAGGGTTACTCAAGTTCATTCCCTGATGAGAATTGAACTCGGTATCTATACATGTGATCGAGGGGTTTAGTTAGGCAAGGCAATCACAAAACCACTTATCTATACATGTGATCGAGGGGTTTAGTTAGGCAAGGCAAGTACACCAACCTTAATGACATGAGGGTTACTCAAGTTCATTCCCTGATGAGAATTGAACTCAGGGTTACTCAAGTTCATTCCCTGATGATAATTGAACTCGGGGTTTAGTTAGGCAAGACAAGTGCTCCAACCTTAATGACATGAGCTTTACTCAAGTTCATTCCCTGATGAAAATTGAACCAACCTTAATGACATGAGCTTTACTTAAGTTCATTCCCTGATGAAAATTGAACTCGGGACCGCTCTAATGCCAAATGTCAGACACTTTTTGTTTCCCCTTATGCCAACTAGGCAAAGGGCCAATTGATATTTATGAGAGGGCCCCTGGTCATGATGATTCAGTTACGCTTGAGTCTTTTTGTCCACATATGCCACATATCCCACATTATTTACCCAGGTAGTCAACCCACCAAGTTAGAACTATGACACTCATGCCGGGAGCGAGACAGACTTGTTGTAATTGTGCCTCTTGTGGGTTGCATGTCCATGTCTAGGAGGTTGCTTGTGTTACCAAGGTCCAATGTTCTCATTGGACCAAAGCTCAATATGAATCCATGAAGGTCTTAGTGCTTGATTTGCATTGTTGCTTGTGTGATCATTAGTTTCCAAGCTGCTTCTATTGTCTTGCATTGTGGTGTTGCATATAGTGGGTTGGCTTCCTCTCCCTCTGAGTGTGTTGTGAGGTTGTTGTCCAACAAGATATACTCAGTTGGGGTGTTTTTGACTGGGGTTGAATTTTTCTTTCTCCTTGTTATCTTTATCTTTTGCATGTTATACACTTCACATTGTTAACCCGTAATTTCTACCCTCAGTATATCGATAGGATTGACATCGATAAACTCGTACTAAGGGTCTACCAGATTGAGTTGAGGACGTAATCAAACATCAGAAAGTCAGGGAAAGGGTAAGGATGGCTAAGGTGTATAGCAGGTAGCAGTGCTATGGATCCCGTCACAGTACTAGAAAATAAGAACAGTATACTACATCACAGAAATATGAGTAAGAGATAAACGTATTGAGAGAGAAAGGAACTTATATTATGTCCGCTCACGGCACATAGTACAAAACAACAGTATACTCGGGATGCCCTTCTAGTCCTAATCTGGTCTATTTATACCCGTACTCTAGATCCCGTACTAGCAGTTATCACAACTACCTCCTAGCCTTATCCGTTCAGTTATTGTAACTCCTTCTTATCCTTATTCATAAATGCCGTACTCCGCTGCTATCGTATTGCGGTGACGCCCCGTATTGCGGTGGTGTGCATCAGTAACTTGTACTCCGATATATCCTTTTCACTCTCGATTTTCCACAATATATATGTTTTGATATTTTCCCAATATATTGCCCATGAAATAATAAGAAATTCTACTAATGTCTAACTATGCTCCTAACATCCCCCCAAACTAGAAGTGTTGCATCACCCCGATGCAACCTTACGATGTGCCCGCATGTGCGCACATAGAACTGATGAAGCTCTTTAACTTTAGATTCTCTTCATGCAACTTCCGTACTTCGTCCGCGTCATCCGATGTTGGTGTTGCTGCCGGGTTGAAATCACTGATCTTCTCATGGATACGACGGACTTGATCAACTAGTGTATGCACTATGTCCATAAGTACCTTGTTTTGATCGTACAATCGGCGTATGATATTCGACTGCTCCAAATACTGCTTGTCAAGCGTGTTGCAACGATCATGAAGCTGCTGACTAAAAGTAGCTTCTGCGCGTTGGAGTGCTATCTGTTGCGTAATACCCTCAAAGACACTACGAAGATGAGAAAGCTGACCTTCTACAGTTGTATCCTGCGGTGGGTCTTGTGGTGGGAGTCCGGGTGAAGTTGTCTGGTCACGAGTGCGCTTGGAACTCCTAGAGATATCGCGCTCCTGTCGATCCGAAGTGTGATGACCCATCTGTTGTATCGGTGAATAGGGCTGTTGCGGGTGCTCTTCTTTATCGTAATCATTGTTGTTCTTGGCAGATAGTCCAGGTGTCGTTCTGCCGAATCCGATTCTTGTCCTCAATGTCGTACGTGGACTCCCATACATGATGCGCTGGAGGTTCTACCTGAGGAGGTATGACATGAGTAAATTGACCTGCCGTACTTTGATGGTGTACCGATGGTGGCGATGGAACTACAGGAGGATCCGTACTGGTGAATGGCACAGAATCCTCACACTCCATGGGTTGTGTGAAAGTCGGTCTGTAGCCGTATTGTGGTCTGGTAGCACTGTACCATCGCCTATCGTATGTGGTACAGAAGTTGATGCTGTCGGCTTATTTCGCATTCTCCGTTGATCTCCTCGTGGTGCAATACTTGATCATCACCTTCGTCCTCGTCCAAAAACTGTATTACGATCTCGGGCTCCTTTTTTTGTGGCTCCTCTAGCTTCTTCGATTGCGTACGTTGTCGCTTCTTTGCCTTTGTTGGTAGTGGCGCATCCAAATTACGGACATCAAACACATTATCAGGATATTGATTCATTAGACCTAACCAAAAACCTATTCGCGACGTAATTACCGGTGTACTTGCAGGTGCTAAGTCCGCATACGTAATGTTGAGACTTGTAAGAATATGATGTAGCACTAGAAATACCGTCGTTTCCTTGTCCTTGCTTTTCGGGTTGTGCAACGTGTTCAACTCCCGTAGTAGCCCTACTACGACTAGTTCTCCCCAATTCGGTGTCTATCCTTGCTCAGATTGGTGATAAATATACCCGATTTCCTTGTTGAATCCTGCTGGCGTTTTGTAGAAAGCAAAGGCAGTTGTAATAGCCTTAATTCGTCCCTTATGCGGTTCTCGCAGGATTGATGTTGGTGACTTGAGGGGTCAGATCATAAGAAATATCTGGTTCTGGAAATTGAAACAGATTGCGAATGAGCTTACTGAAAACGCAAATGCTCCACCCTGTAGTTGCAAAGCCTTGTATTGTGGTAGATACGCCTTAATCGCCTGATTGACTAATGTTCCCCTTGTTGGTCCAATCGCTTATGCACGAATATTTCGAAATATCGCTCCAGTTGCATCCTCTCGATCCATTCACGAATATCCGAAATCAATGTGGGTGCTGGACAAACAATCCGATAGAGCACTAGCGCAAGTGGAATTGAAATTGCTGGCTTCGATTGGGACTCCGCATTGACCCCTGTTGCCGAAGTGCTTGTCGTATCTGTATACTCATCCATGGATTCCATATGCGCCCTTGAAATAGAAGAAGAAAAAGAAGAAAGAAAAGAAAAATTCGAAGTTGGAAATGATGAAGAAGAAACTAAGGAAGAATTTTGAAACCCTAATGAGTGTTGGCGGCGGCTGAGTACCCTTAACTTATACTCCGAGAATTTATGGTTTGTCAGTTTTTGTGCAGCTGTCCACGTGTCAAAATCGGATTGGTTGTGTGTATAATTTCCTTGGTTTTCGATAGATTTGACAGGAAATATCTCATCATTGGATTTTGCATTCCTTAGACTTGTCGCTTTCTTGGATTCTGTCCTTCGCTCGTGTGACTTATCCTATTGATGTTTCGAGAAGATTCTGCTGACGTTGACTCTCCAGCTGGCCACACATTTTTCCTTGTCGTCTTCCAAGTTACGATTTTGATCGTATTCCGTGTTAGTATTTAATACCGATATTTCTGTGTCCGTCGTATCGTGCCGTTCGTATTCCGGATCATTGTCAAGATCTTGCTCTGGCTTGTTAGTTGTATATTTTTGTATTCGATTTGTATTCGTAGTAAGTATGACTTTTGTTGTAGCATCCATCAATATGACCGTGTTGTTCCCTCGTATGTCGGTAATTATACGGTCCATGCCATTTGGACTTGAATTTATGACCAATCGGTCGAAGATTCCCTTGATAATGCCATACCATGTCTCCGACTCAGAATATGGGTCGCCGTTGTACTCGTCGTAATCGATCATGCCATGCCTTAATATGCATTTGTATAGCTCGTATATTAAAAACTGCTTGTTGTCGTTTTTTCATTCAAGTTTTTTCGAGTTGTAATAGTCGTTGCTTAACTTGTTCTGCCTCTCCAATGCCATATTCAAGCGACATCCGTAATGATGGTATAATATACTCTATTAGGCGTAATTGCTTCCAATCCATATGTAAGTTGAAATGGAGTAAACTTACGATATGCCCATAATGCTGATGGAAGTTTTCATCCCAGTTTTACGATTAGTGTTTACTATCTTGGTTAGTACGTCTTCAATATATTTTGTTGGTAGCCTCTGCATGTCCGTTCCTTGTGGATAATACGCAGAGAGGTGTAATGTTTTACCAAAGGTGCCCCGGGGAAACGCGCAGCGGGAAGAAGTAAGTGGCGGTTGTTCGAGAATGAGATGGGGAAAGACCTATTCGTTGCAAAGTACTTTATGACGTTGTTGACAAATGAGTTCCTTGATCACTATAAGTTCCATTGGAGCGCCAAATCGTACTACGATATTCTCGTAGATAAACTTAGCTACCCGTATTGCGCGAATCCCGTAATGCGATAGCCTCTGCCCATTTAGTAACATAATCCGTGAGTACCAATATATATTGATTCCGCTTGCTACTTTTAGGATTGATTGGTCCCATGAAATCCATTCCCCATTTCATAAATGGAGCTAATGGTTCCGTTGGATGCAATGGTTGTACTTGATGATGTGGAGCTGGTTGGTGTTCATTGCACTTCAAACACTTTTGACAATAGTCGATAGCGTCCTTGAATAACGTGGGCCACCATAATCCAGACTGTAATATTTTTCGTGCGTTAATGTTCCTGCAAAATGTCCGCCATGTTCTCCAGAATGAGCTTCCCGTAATACGGTCTGCACTTCCTCCATTGGTACACACCTCCTTAACACTTCATCTTTGCCTTTCTTATATAGTATACCTGACACCATGCAGTATGGCTTACATCGTAATACGAGTTGCTTGCGCTGCTGCGTTGTTGCGTACTTAACCGGTGCTGTTCCAGTAGTTAAGAAATATTCAATATCTTGCAGATATCCTTCGTAATTTCCATGCTTTGGTGGTTGTTCCTGTTGTACCTGGAATAAGTTAGCATCTGGTAATTCATCATTCACGCCAACACCTTCTTCATATTCGTAATACGACTTAGGAAATCTGCTTGTTGGTGTAATTTGCCTGGTTTGTGAATGATTTGAAAATCGAACTCCTGTAATAATAAAAACCAGCGTACTAATCTTCCTTCTAGCTTAGTCTTGCTTAGCAAATGTGTCAAAGCTTGATGATCAACAATGAACTTGACTTTGTTTGCAAGTAAATAATGTCGAAATTTCTTTGCTGCATATACCATTCCGAGAGCTTCTTTTTCCGTAGTCGTGTAATTTTCTTTGCAGGTGCTAACCGTCGACTTGCGTAATATAATGGTCGATCTTTCCCATCCTCCTGGGTTTGCGTTAATATGCATCCGATAGCGTATGACGATGCGTCCACTTGTACATGAAACTCCTGTTGCCAATTTGGACTCGCTAAAATAGGAGCCTTCATTAATGCCTTTTCAGTGTATTGAAACTCTGTTCGCATTCCGCATCCCATTTGAATGGTTGTGTTTTCCTCAACAGCATTGTTAATGGCTTCGCTATTGCTGCATAATTTTTGATAAACCTTCGATGATATCCCATCTTCCCTAAAAGCCGTCGTACTCCACTTACGTCTTTAGGTGGTTGCATTGTTTGTATGACTTTGATTTTATCTTGATCCACCATTATTCCGTCCTTGCAGATAATGTGTCCAAGCAAAATCCCTGATCTCACGGAAAACACGCACTTCTCCGGATTAAGAGCTATATTGTTCAATCGGCATTTCCCAAACACTTCGTAAACAGTCCAGTGTATATCTTGTGCTCCATAAATACTGAAATCATCCAAGAAAACTTTCATAAACGTGGTCAAATAATCCCGGAATGTTTCGCTAACCAAACGTTGAAAGGTAAATGGTGCATTACATAGCCCAAAAGGCATCACGCGATACGCATATGTACCCCAAGGACTGATGAATGCCGTTTTCGGTTGATCCTCAGGATCTACTTGAACTTGGTTGTATCCTGAAAATCCATCCAGAAAAGAATACATTTCATGTCCTGCTACTGTATCCAACAATTCTTCGGTGAATGGTATTGGGTACGTATCTGCCTCGTTACATCATTCAACTTCTTATAATTGACACAGATACGTAATTTGCCATTCTTCTTTGGGACTACGACTATTGGTGATAACCATTGCGGTTTTCAATTGGATATATGAATCCAGCCTGTAATAATTGTCCACTTCTTCTCTCACTTTCGCTAAAAATGTTGGATTCATTCGATATGCTTGCTGTTTCCTCGGAACTGCTGTGGTAATAATTCTATCTTATGAGTACAAATCGTAGGTGGAACTCCCTTAAGATCTTCGTAGCTCCATGCAAAAACATCTGCATTTTGACGTAGTACTGCTATCAATTGTCTTCGGTATTCCGGCTCGAGATCAACTGCTATTCGTACACTTTTCGTGGTCCATATTCACTTGTTTTAATTTCAACTTCTTCAGTCTTCTCATTCGTAGTAATTTCCAGTTTTTGTTGAGTACGTATCTTTGTTCATGCTCCGTCTCGAATTGTAACTGCTGCTGCACAGGTTGTTTAAACTTATCCGTTAGTCCAAGAGTATTCATGTGTTGGTGTTGTTGATCACTAGTTACTACGTCATCTGGTATAAATCCGCTTGTGCTATCTCTATGAGGTCTGGATTACTTTCGAATAGGAGTTTTTCTTCTTCCTTCAAACCGTAATGCCAGTCGAAATCCTCCATTTGCAATGGTCGGGTCGGTCGTCCTATTGGTTTCTTCTGCTGCGTTCGAACAACCGCTTCTCGTCCACTCTTATAGAGTACCATTTCGTCATGCTCCCAATTGTGTCGTACTTTTGCATCCCTTAACCATGGTCTTCCAACAATATTTGGTATGGTTTACTAGTCTGCTCGATACGTAATACGACTAAAGACACCTTAAACTTGATTCCTGCAATTTCCATACACACAGATCTGATTATACCAATGGGTCTTACTTTCCTCTGATCAAGCATTTTCAATAGGCCCAAGTCCCAATTGTTTGCAAGTCTGTTCTTCAATTATGTTGACTCCTGAACCTCCATCAATAGGTATATTCTGAATATTGTTTTTACCAATTCGAGCCGTAATCATTGGCACCTCCTCATCCCAGTCCTTCTCATCTGTAAGAACTTCCGTGGTATTCACTCCTACCTGACTTGTATCGCCTTGAATATTACTGACGTCCAAAGCATTTGTTATCTGTGTTCGTAAAAATGGTGCTAATGTCAGTAACTCCCTTATAGTTAACTGTACAGGTTGTTGCAGAATCACCGCAACAATACGATCTCCAAGTGGTACTGTTGATGTAGATTGCTGTGAATGCGTGCTATTTCATTAATCATCGAGTCTTGATTTTCCCCTTGTTGCATTTTCTGAATTTGATCAGTTACTCGTTGTACTGTAGCCTTTTCTTTCTCCCAATTCTTGCGTATTGGTTCCTCTTTGTTTGGCTCCATTCGTACTCGCTTGGCTCGTGTTACCGCATACGTCTCAGTTGAGGGTAATTCTGCATCTTGCTCCCATTTACACTCGAAATTTTGTTCTTGATACTCATCTGGTAAGTCATCCTCTTGTTGAACTTCAATTCTCCGTGTTGCTGGTTCAGTGGATGATGTTCCGGTTTAATTTCACGTTGTGGACATTCTGGTGAATAATGTCCCAACTTCCCCATGTGTAACAGCGAATATTGTTAAGTCGATTACATTCAGTAGAATAATGTCCTTTTTCTCCACATCTAAAACATGTCACATTCGGATTCTGTCCTCGTAATGCTGGTGGAGGTGGTATTGGTGGTAATAACGGTGGTCCTGACTGTGCCGGAGCTGGTAACAAAGGTTGTCCTCTGCGTGGTACATCCATATTATTACTTTGCCGGTAAAATGCTCCGGATTCACGGGGAAATCTCCTTCCATTTCCATTTCTGCGTTCCCCATTATACGATCTTTGTGGATAGTCGTATGAATTAGCATTCCGTGGTGGTGGATAATCGTATGATTAGCATTCCGATTGTTGTTCCATCTAGGTGGTGGTGGAAAATTGTCAGTACGTCCCATGTTCCGACATTGCCTCGCTTCATGACCTATTCCTCCACACATCTGACATTTGGGTATCTTACATTCAGAAGAATTATGCCCTCATTCTTGCATGTTGTACAAAATATTGCTTTGGTTCTTGATCGTATTTCGCTATCCTTCCGGTATTGCCTTCTTGTTTCCCGTTCATCTCATCTACATATTTTGGGTATCACCACTTCAAGTTGTTCTGCTTCTTTAATTGCTTCAACTAAATCAGGCGGTTTGATCAGTCGTACTTGAAGCTGTAAATTGTCTCGTAGTCCGTTGATATACCATTTCTTTGCAATTTATCACTGATATCTCCGACCTCGCAACGATTATATAATCTCCGAAATCGTCGAGTGTAATCCTCCACTGCCTCAGTAGGTCCTTGTCGTATTTCTTGCAACTGCACTGTCATCTCGCTTTTGATACTTTCGTACATAATAATTCCTGAATACTGTAAGTAGTACGCTGTACTTATCGATTGTGTTAGCATTTTTAATACCAATCGCTAGCATCTCCCTTCAACGTAAATGGAAATATTCGTAATTTCTCATCTTCATCCTTGATTTCATTGGCTATGCACGCCTTCTCAAACTGCTGAATATGCCGATTCGTATCTTCATTCTCAAGACCTGAAAAAGTAGCTGGTATTACCTTCCCCGTAATTGTTAATGTTCCCATCTCGTCCGGTAATTCTTCTAACAATAGTTCCCAGTTTCCTCGCGTTGATATTCGGGACTCGTGATTCACTCCTTTCTCTCTCTGTGGCTTCACCGCACTTTGTCGTTTGTTGCTCCTGTCCTCGAGCTTCGACTTGTTCCTTTCTTCTCTGTTCCTCACGTTCTTCAATCCTCTTCCGTGTCTATTACTGCTTGTCGCCGTACATACCGCTCCTCGCGTTCTCTTTGTTGTCTCTGCTTAATTTCTTCATATCTTTGGCGTTCTGCAAGAATACGTCGATAATCATCCATTCACCTACTATACCCACAGATCCATTCTCACGAGGTCTTCGGCTCACTTTGCTCCATTTCCGCCATAGCTACACCAATCGCATCCAAGACTCTCGCCTAGTCTCAATCTTTTTCCTTTCGTCACAACTCCTTTGAGTATCAATCCTCTCCTGTTACATATTACAAACACATTATCAATCACCTACTAACACGACCATCCCTCCGTGGTCGCCATATGTTAACCCGTAATTTCCTACCCTCGTATCGATTGAAATCGATAAACCCGTACTAAGGGTCTACCGGATTGAGTTGGACGTAATCAGACATCAGAAAGTCAGGAAAGGGTAAGGATGGCAAGGTGTATAGCAGGTAGCAGTACTATGGATCCCGTCACAGTACTGGAAAATAAGAAAGTATACTACATCACAGAAATATGAGTAAGAGATAGACGTATTGAGAGAGAAAGGAAACTTATATTATGTCCGCTCACGGCACATAGTACAAATAACAGTATACTCGGGATGCCCTTCTAGTCCTAATCTGGTCTATTTATACCCGTACTCTAGATCCCGTACTAGCAGTTATCACAACTGCCTCCTAGCCTTATCCATTCGGTTACTGTAACTCCTTCTTATCCTTATCCATAAATGCCGTACTCCGCTGCTACCGTATTGCGGTGACGCCCCGTATTGCGGTGGTGCATCAGTAACTCGTACTCCGATATATCCTTTCCACTCTCGGTTTTCCACAATATATATTGTTTTTGATATTTTCTCATTATATTGCCCATGAAATAATAAGAAATTCTACTAATGTCTAACTATGCTCCTAACAACATTTCCCTTGGAGATGTCTTTATTGTAGTCTTGTATTGTGAAGTCCATGTCCCGTTCAATTGTGAGGTCTCCATTTGCTTAGATTTTGTCTCATCATTATAATTTCTAGTCAGCATAGAATTCGAGAATCACTTCTTACTCTTTTGGCAAATTAAGGTAGTTTACATCCCATGTTTGGCCATCCTTTGTATCGATAATGATTTGTCCACCTTAACTTCCACCATTACTACACCATGCTATGTGTCATGGATGCTATGGTGCCCAAATCACACTAAAGGTCCTCAATGTTTTGTTCTTTCCATATGTTAAGAAGCTTTGTCTTTTCAAAGAGACTCAAACTGGGAAGTGTGTGAGTTCATAATGTCCATTTGCTAGTAGGCTTTTAGGCTAATAAAATACTTTGAAATCTGCAATGTCCTTATTAACATGGAAATTTTTTATGTGTGCAAAAATCTACACAATATAAGAAATGTTTCCTATTAAAGTTTAAAGATTTCATCTTTATAATAGTTTTATATATAATATTTATCTCATCAAGGATAACATTTTATTTTGGCCATTGCCATGATAACGATATTTTACTCATAAAACAATAATATATTCATTAAATAATAATCATAATTATACACTTGCATTACTAAAATGATTACTAAGAAATAATAAGTATGCATACTTATTTTTCTTTTAAAAATTCATTTTTTTTTATGCATTACCCTCCTCTGTATCTCTCTCCATAAATTTCTTTATTGTCCTCCATAGCTCTTCATCCCTAAGTAAATCATGTTCTCCTCTACCTCTTCCTACTAATCTCCTCCATAATTTCTTTATTGTCCTCCATAGCTCTTCATCCCTAAGTAAATCATGTCCTCCTCTACCTCTTCCTATTAATCTTTCACTTGGGTGGATTCTTCCTACCACGTGTCAAATTCGAACCAGCGACCTACTGTCAATACTAAAAGCACTCAAATCCTAAACCTAAACTTGAGAAACGTGCTTTGTCACATATTGTGTGTGTGGGAGAAGACATCCACGTTCTCAGGTACGCAGGTTCTGCATATATAATGTAGTAATTCAAGCATGCGCAAATGGATAAGACATTTGGATTAGTTTCTGAGAGCCTGCAACTTTGGAGATACAGGGCAAGGTACAAAGGCTTGAAACAAGGAGAACAAGAGAGTGCGCTTAAGAGGTTTGTTTCTGCAGTGAAGCAATGTACTAAGACTAGAGACTTTGACCGAGGTAAACGATTACATTCGGATGCAGTGGCAGGTAGATTCCACAATAACAAGTACGTAGCTGCAGCTTTTATCAGTATGTATGCGAAATGTGGGAGTATCCAACGCGCACGGGAAGTGTTCGATAACACGAGCGATCGGGACGTTGTGACATGGACTTCAGTCATTCTGGGATACGTGGAGAATGGGGAAAGCTCCCTAGCTATGGAGTTGTTTGAGAGGATGGACTGTGAACCCGACAGCTTTGCATATTGTGCAGTATTGAAGGCGTGTGCAGCTGAGAAGAAGGTTTTTCTCGAGAAAGGGATGGCCATTCACGAGCAAGTAAGGATCCGAGGTCTCGATTCTGACCTAGTCGTGGCGACCGCGCTGGTAGACATGTACTGCAAAAGCGGCTGCATGCACCTGGCTCAGGAAGTCTTTGATAGAATGGCTCGTAAGGATGTTGTTACATGGACGTGTCTCATTATGGGATACGTGGAGAATGGTGAAAACCTCGTAGCGATGGAGTTGTTTGCCAAGATGGACTGCGACCCGACGTATGTATCATATGTTGCCGTAGTGAAGGCATGTGCTCGTCTCGAGGAAGGGACTTCCATACACGAGCAAATCAAGCAGCGTGGGTTTGAATCTCAGATACGTGTGGCAAGCGCGTTGATAGACATGTACGGGAAGTGCGGCAGCATGTACCATGCAAGCGAGGTCTTCAAAGGGATGCCTCGTCAGGATTTGGTTGCATGGAATAGCCTCCTTATGGGATACGTGGAGAATAGGGAAAGCTCTAGAGCTCTAGATATGTTTGTGGAGATGGAATGTGAACCAGACTGTTACACATACGTTGCTGTACTGAAGGCGTGCGTCTGCTTAGCTGCATTACCGTATGGGAATTGGATTCATTCTCGACTCTGTGTGCATGGATACGAAGAAGATCAAGTAGTAGCGAACACCTTGGTCGACTTATATGGGAAGTGTGGGAGCATAGCTAAGGCTGAGTTGTTGTTGAACAGCATGTACTCCCCGGACACTGTATCTTGGAATGCATTGATATCGGGATATACCTCACTCGGGGACTCCAAGCAGGTGTTTTTAAATGTAAAGAAGATGCAGCAAGCCGGTCTAGAAACAGATCGTGTCACATGCATCTGTTACCTCACCGCCTGCAGTCACGCAGGGCTTGTAGAACAAGGTAAAAACTATTTCAAAAACATGTCTAAGTATGGTGTAAAACCGAGTTTAGAACACTATAACTGCGTGGTAGACATGTTGGGGAGAGCTAACAGGTTAGAGGAGGCCTTACATATTATCAATAGCATGCCTTATGAAGGCAATTCATACACATGGACTAGTTTGCTAGGGGCTTGTAGAAAATGGAAGAACTTAGAAGTGGGGAAAGTTGCATTTGACGCCTTAGTTGATCTCGACAAGGAAAATGCAGCTGCTTACGTGTTGATGGGTGATATCCACTTAAACCCTAAACCTAAAACTCCCGTTGGGGAACGTATATATGTATTATATTTAACTATTGTTACTTTTTTTTTATATTATATGTATTCCTTTTTTATATATGTATTTTATTTAGATAAAAAAGACTTGTCTATTACCTTTTTTTTATATGTTAAAGGTTGACATACATATATAAGGAGAGACTAAGGGTGTATACAACATGCTTATATAGGGAGGACTACACTGCCTTATAGGGAGAACTACACTCCAGATGAATTCCTTTGCCAGATTATGTTTATGTTTTGCACTGGTTATCGTCCCTCTACTCCATGCTGGATGTGTAGATGCTGCACGCCCTTCTCACGATGCAGATGCTCCACTGGGAGTGAACTGGGGGAGGCGTACATCCCATAGCCTCCCACCAAAGTTGGTCGTAGATATGCTACTTGCAAATGGTATCACCAACGTGAAGATATTCGATACAGATCCCCAGATTCTAAACGCTGTCCGTGGAACTCCTATCGAGATCATGGTGGCTGTCCCAAACCATTTGCTCGAACCCCTTGCAACTGAGAACGGAGCTGCGGACCGGTGGTTGCATGAAAATATCATCGGTTATCTTCCCAATGTAAATATCAAGTAAGTATATAGAAAATCTTTATAAAAAATTCACTAAATATATATGTGTTACAGATATATTGCAGTCGGGAATGAGCCTTTACTACTGAACTATGGAGGCCTTTTTAAGGACTCCATATATCTTGCTTTCAAAAACGTGGTGGATGCGGTTAAGAAAGCTGGGCTTATAGACAAGATCAAGGTGACCGTCCCACTGACTTCGGACATGCTTGACAACGGAGGGAGCTGGCGGCCGTCCAATGCCGTTTTCCGGGACGATCTCATTAGGGACATTGAATCCATTGCAGATTTACTATCGGAAACGCGTGCGCCTTTCACCGTCAATATATACCCGTTCTACAGCATGATCCAGGACCAGAGCTTCCCGCTGGACTTTGCGTTCTGTGATGACATCGGAATCAGGAACGCCATGGTCGACGGAGACAAGGTGTACAGCAACTCTCTGGATGCCACCTACGACATGCTGCTGGCTGCCCTGAAGAAAATCGGACGATCAGACTTGGAAGTAGTCGTTGGTGAGATCGGCTGGCCGACCGAGGGGCATCCGGCCACAAACGTTTCACTCGCCCGCCGGTTTGTGCAGTCGCTTGTTAGGCACCTCCCCAACGGTTCCCCCGTTAGCAGGAAGCCGATCAAAGCGTACCTGTTTGGTCTGTTTGATGAGGATGGTAAGGAGGTGATCAATGCTAACTTTGAGAGGCACTGGGGACTGTTTGCTTACGATGGTAAGGCAAAGTATCCTCTAGACCTATCGGGTTCGGGTACCGAGTTGGTGGAGGCCAAAGGGGTGACGTACTTACCACAGTCGTGGTGTGTCTATAATGGGCGTGCAAAGTCTGCAAGGGATCTCCATAAGCTGAGATTGAACGTGAACCATGCTTGCGACCGTGCCGACTGCACCGCTATAGAAGACGGGGGATCGTGCAGCAACATTTCGGATCTAGACAAGGCTTCGTACGCGTTCAATAGCTACTATCAGATGCACAACCAGGCTAAGGAGAGCTGCGAGTTCCACGGGTTTCTAACATCACTGCAACCAAGCCTTCGGTGGGTTCGTGTCCATTCAATGTGCAGCTAGACAATGTGAAACTTGGGAACCCTTCTAGCATTCCCACCAGTGAAGGAACCCCCGATAATCCATCTATGGAATCGTCCGGAGTCACTTCCATATATGGATATGCTAACCTTCTAGTTATGTCCGCATTCTTAATCTTTCAGCTTTTGTAAAACTCCAATAACTTTAATATTGTAACGTAATCATTTACATCATAATATTTTTTAAATTAATAAATATTATAGTTTAAACTATATATATAGATATATTGATTTTATATAATTTCTAATATATAAATGTATTTTTATTTTAAATATTATGTATAATTACTATTGATATGTTAAGTATGAAGTATACTAAAAGTGATAATTAAATGAACTAAATCAAATTAAAAGGAAAAATTTAATTTAATGAAATACTTCTCTATGGTTTATATCACAATAGTAATATCAACTAAGAAATAATTAATAATATTATTTATGCTAATACTTATAATTCTGGTAAATTAAATGAGATTTATCACATAAATTAATAAACAAGACTCAAATAACATAAAAAGTTTTATGTTTGCGAACAGAATATACGTTTTAATTTAAGGAACATACCAACTATATATCTTTCTAACGTCTTGTACACAAGATCCGACCTTAGTTCAGTTGGTAGAGCGAAAGACTGTGGTCTATACGGGTATCGTTAGGTCGCTGGTTCGATTTCGACAAGTCGGATTTTTTAAATTACTTTATTTTGCCTAGTTTACCTTATGACTAAGTAACATACATAAATGTACCTCAACGTGGACTGCAGAGAACCTCAAAACCGAACAGGCACAAGTAAGAGAAAGAATTGGACAGAAAAAGTATGCATCTTTATGCTAAATAGTATTAAATAATTTTAAACTCAAATGCTTAAGTAAACTAATAGAGTTAGACTACATTAATTATTTTTTCTTAATTAAAATAAATAATTGAATTAGCAAATAGTTAACTGTAAATTATTGGTTAATAATTAGCTAAATAAGTTCATATATTTAGAGTTCAATGTATTACATACATTACTAATACATTTATATTTGTATAATACAAGGAGAGGAAATTCACCACAAGCACCGTAGCTGGGGAGATGCTTCGCATATCCATCGTGGACGATGCGTGATTGACCGCGGACCAGATCTGGACCGTCGGGTACTCGTCGACGTGGCACGATCCCTGTGTCGTGATAAAATATATAACTCATTTCTCTGTGTGCCCTTAAATTTCAATTTCCCGTGTTGTGAACAATCACATATACACACTTCCTCTACAAGCTTGTGTACATGTGTTTTGATGGCTTTCTCTTCTCATGAACATTACATATTTGTAAGTTTAATTCACATATCTTATCTAATAGCACAATACACATTCTTGAATAAGGTTGAATGGTGTTGTGTGTACATGTGTGCATCATGTGATGCTTTCCTCTGTTAAGGACATGTTCATAATGAAGCATGGATCTCTCTCTATCTCTCTCAACATGGCCCAGACAAATGTCATTATTAAACTGCTAACATTTATATATATATAATAAATGATCAAAATTTGAGGAGCTTAAATAGTTAGAGCACTTGTTTAATAAGTGGTCTTGAGTTTGATTCCTAAAGATTCAAGAATGTTTCTACTTAAGTTTTAGTATTAATATTTTAATAAGGTTTAGAAATAAATAATTACATATTATTAAAGAATCTATATATGTTGTATTCTTTTAAGATATCAATAATCTAATTTATTATATATTTTAGGATAAATAAACAAATAAATAAAGGTGACATTAAAACATGTACAAAACATAAATTATTAAAACTTTTTTAACTACATTATAATTTTGTAAATAATATGTTTTAATTTAGTCTCTCCTTTTGAATTTTAGATGAGAGAGTAAAAATAAAAGATATTTGAACATGTAGGCCTTACAACAAATATATAATGTATCATGTTCATATTTCCAAAGTTATTTAGGTTAATACTTTTATAAGGTTTAGAAATAAATATTTACATGTTATTATATATATTGTATTCTTTTGAGATATCAATAATATAATCTATTATAAATTTTAGAATAAAATAAACAAATAAATAAGTGTGACATTAAAACATGCATAAAACTGTAAACTTAAAATTTATTAAAATGTATTATATTTAGCTACATTATAATTTTCTAAATAATATATTTCAATTCAATCTCTACTTTTGATTTTAAAATGAGAGAGTAAAAATAAAAGATATTTGAACCTATATGCCTTATAACAAATACATAATGTATGGGCATTATTAAAATTTTAAACTTTAGGGCTTATGAAAAAGTGACTAATAAAGTTATCAATTAATTAGTTAAGTTTGTGTAATATATAAAATCCTTTGCACCTCATTTTAGCCTTTTTCTAAGCATTTCACTAGCTTATACAGATTGTCAAAATTAGAAGCTGGTGTAAAAATTAGCCATTATGCTAACAGAGTCATCAAATGTTTTATGGTTACTGACAGTGGTGGATGGCATCTCATACAACTGCAATAGAGCCACAAGACAAGTAATGTGTACGTGTGTGTGAGAGAGATGACTGTTATTTATAGGGATTTTCCATGTTCTTCTGCTATATATGAAAGCAGAGTATGCCTTTTTGGATATGAATATGTATAAAAAAGCCAGTATAGATTGGTAAACACAATCACTAGCGCACATGTCCATATAGTAAAATAATAAAAAACCTTATTTTAAATAAAGAGGGAGGAACAACGTGAGTAATATTTAAGAACAATGTTTTGTTTTGGTATATATGTAAAAACTATAGACCTTGCAACGTCACCGCCAACTGATGTATAGATAACTATAAAGGATCCGATGGCCATGCTAATCCCAAGCATGATCCAATGGATGTGCCAAGCATGCAAGGAACACTATTGTCATCTACAACATTAATTTTTTTTCATTAGAATGTTTGATGTTCCATTATAGTATGCATGATCTAATGGTTGTGCTAAGCATGAAGGGAACACTATTGTCATTTACATCATTAATTTTTTTTCATTAGAATGTTTGATGTTGCATTATAGTATGAGATGAAGATGCCAATTTAATAGCAAGTAAAACTCTATATTTAAAACCAAGAATTGCAGTGAAAATCGTTTTGGAAAATTGTAGAATGGCTTTCTAGTTTAAGCCATAGAAGGTCAAAAAATTGAATAATTAATTTTTAGTTATTCAAGTTACACATAAAATGTTAAAAATCACTACATTAATTATATACATTTTGGGTCTTTGAACCACTACTTTGAATTCTTCATATCTGCCACATGTAAACCAAAATATCATTATATAATAATTTTACGGCTATATTTATTTCTACTTATGTAATTTAAATTATAAAGAAAATTATGTAATCTTAAACTTAGAAAGAGAGTGTATTTTTTTATTTTTAAACTATATGTCACATAGTTTATTTTAAAAGATTATCTTAAATATACTATATTTAATTAAAATCACATTATTAATTTTTGGATTAAATTTATAAATTATAAACTTGAATATTTTAATTTTAAAATGAATTTTCATATTCAAATGTAAATCCCACTATTAATTCAAACATTAAAATTAAAATTAGAAATTATAAACTTATATTTAAATGTTGTGAAGAATATAAACGTAAATGAATTTTCTAATTTGCTTTTGATCAATTCATTTTTCTTAATTATTCATATTTTCTCAATTCATTTTAATTTCTTAATTACCATACGGTATTTAGTTTAGACATTTTAAATTGCAGAATATTAATTTCGACATGATAAATCCCACTCAACCATTCCGCCTCAACTTGGTGCATGCGGATTTATCCCACTGACGGCAAATTGCTCCACGTCAACTAGATTATCATGCGGATGCTCCTCATAAACCGGTGGGATAAATCCCAATGACACCAAAGTGTTCCGCATTGATTGGATTGATCCCAAGGACGCTCCTCGGAAAACGGCGGGATAAATCCCACCGAAGCTACTTTCCCATCTCCATGTTATCCAATCGAATACATATGTAATAATGTCCAAACCCTGATGTTATTTATATTATAGGTTTAGGATTGAGGTAACACTAAAGACAAGACAATGAGATATATTCTAGGCCGTGGTATCGTGGAATGGACATGGTATTTCAGAATAAAGGAGAAGCACCTAGGGTTCTCTTGTATTGCTGTAAAATTTATCGAAATTATTACAAGTGGACATACAAAACAATGGAGGGAGGGATCGCTTGTCAAGCATTCCAAGACATCTGTGAGCAAAGATGGTCAACACTCGCCATATCCACATGGTCCCCTCAAAAGTGACGATTTCTACTATAAACAACGACTCAATTGATGGTCGGTCATGTTGGTTGATTGACAACGACGTTCACGTATTTATCAATGATGTTCACCATGGCGTTCTACTCCTGAGGATTGAGTATTCTTTTAGTGATTTTTAAACATGTGTTTGAGCATGCTGACGACTACGATGATGCTAATCTAGTTGAGAGTATACTACAAGGATCTCGTAATGTAATGGGTCAAAGTGCTTGTAACTGACATTATGATGAAGTATGCAAAGATAGTCGTTGGTGCAATCATTACATCAAATAGTGCCAAGGTCCATGTTAAACTAAGAAAAATCCTAAAATTAAAACATAGTAGTTGCCACTGTCAACCCGTAATAAGGGTCAAGCTGAATAAGGAGATAGAATACATATTAGACTTCAGAAAGTCGGAACATGGTAAGGATGGATAGGTATGTAGCAGGTAGTAGTATTGCTGATCCCATCACATTAATGAGAGAGAGAATAGTATACTATAGAACAGAGAAATAAGCAAGAGATACGTAGTGAGAGTAAGATGAAACTTATATTATGTCCATACAAGGCATATAGTACAATATACAGTATACTCGGATACTTTCCTAATCCTATTCTAGTCTATTTATACCCGTATTCCCAGTCTCATATTAGCAATTATTATAACCCCATTCCCATTGTTTTCTTGACTAAAGATGACGATGTAATATCAAGTGAAGATTTATTAATGGTGCTGAAGGTGAGAAGTCCCACTCTGGGAACATTGTGGAATCCCTCCCAGTGTTCGCACCTAAAACAAGTGAAGATGCCATGGCTGTAGGAACATGCATTGTGTGCTTGAGCTACTTGAGCGAATTTGATATTGCCTTGTGAACACTCTTGGATAAAACATGTGTGTGTGTGTGTGTGATTATATGCATATTATTCGAGTCAGTACATTACCATTTGTTTTGATTACAACATTAGATATTCTAACCCCATTCTCATTATTTTCTTGACTAAAGATGACGATGTAATACCAAGTGAAGATTTATTTAATGGTGCTGAAGGTGAGGAGTCCCACTTTGGGAATATTGTGGAATCCCTCCCAGTGTTCGCACCTAAAACAAGTGAAGATGCCAGGGTTGTAGGAACATGCATTGTGTGCTTTAGCTACTTGAGCGAGTTTGATATTGCCTTGTGAACATATGTTTCACAAGGAATGTGTAGAAGAATCACTACATGCCCCAAATGCAAGAGGGAGGTTAAAGTCAATTCTTAAATTGGAACAAATAACATTTTCATTTTCTTGCGCCTTGTCCAAATTATCATATTTATATATATTCTTAGAAATTTTAAATGTACATATATAAGTTTTAAATTTATGATTAATTTATATTTTATTATTTATAATTTAAAAATGTAGTCAATTAAATATATATATTGTAATATAATCTAATTATTTAAAGAATTTTGTCATATTTTTAATATTTATTATTAGCATTTTAACAATTATAAACTTTATTTTATTTCATTCTAAAAATGTTATAAATTAAATACATATTTTTATTAAGTATTATTATTTAAGTTTTAGAATATAAAGATTGAAGTGTATAAATATAAATTTAAAATTTTCACACAAGTATATATATAAATATGATAAATTTCAAGGGTATATATAAATTTTTCTGTAAGGTATCTTATAATATAATATGACAAATTTTAAAATATCAAAGAAGGATTATTTAAATGAATAGACTTGAAAATAAAATAATAAACTAGTGTATAAAAAAGTTTGGTAGAAATGGAAGCATAACTATATGTATTCTAAAAAGTAGATATATTTGTATATAAATCTTTGACTTGTTTATGCTATGTACAATTTTTTTGAATATTTTAACACTCCAATGTGGTAGGAAAGAACCATGGCTATGGGGCGCTATTAGTGCAAGATTTTCTTAATTAGGTGCCACATCATCAAATATGCTTCATATATATTGTCAGCAAAGATGTTTCTTTTGCATTCATATATATTGTCAGCAAAGATGTTTCTTCTGCATTATGACATAATGTAACACGTTTAGGACATGTGTATTAAATACCAACTTTTAATTCTCACTGAATACCGACTCACTCTCTAAAGAGGTACTATTAATTCTCAAATATCACATGAATGAAAGTAGTTATATATACATATATATAATTATATGTATATTATACATGTGTGTCCATATATGTATATGCATGTATATATACATAGGCATGTATTCTTATATATAAGGATATAAATGCTTTACTATGGTGAAGTTGTAGAAATAAATATATTATATTTTGCATTGTAAAATATGCAAATATAGCACACGAACACATGTAGTTTTTGTACATACTGAATAATATGCATATAATCACATAGACACACACACACACACACATATATATACAATTACTTCCATTCAAGTAATATTTATGAATCAAAGATTGTACATATGTGTTTATATCTTGTTTAAGGGTGTGTATATGGTGTACATACATATAAATTTATATGTATATAAATTTGTGTTTATAAATTTGTAGGAGGTGTATGGAATTCCATAAGCCTCCTGTGAACTTATAAACACAAATTTTAAATTCCATATTATTCACATGTTTGAGGTGTGTGTATGCGTGACATAGCCTCCACAAATTCTTATTCCTCTGTAAATATTGTATTTTTAGGTAGTGAATTAAACATTTTTGACCCAGTAGTTATTTAACCATGAAAAATTGAAAAAATAAATTGTTAGTATGAATAATTTATTACAATTTAATTGATTGATGCAAATAACCTTAGAAAAAGATTAACAAGATAATAAATACTAATTAATATAATTAAGATAAATTAAGCTTCACAAGTGTGAAAAAATGTGTGTGTGTACATCTATGGCATATACTATGAAGATTTAATATGCTAATCATGCATTTTTATTTTTTATTTATACATTTGTGCTCAAAAAATTTATTTTAATATAAAAATGTTTCACTACAAGATGTCACTACATATTTTAAAAATATATATATATTTTTATATCTTAAGATCATTCTTATTCAAATTTAACACTTTAATAAGAAATTTTCTTTGCGCCAAGCAGTCACCGATCTGCAAGGTTCCACCAATGCGGCGCATGCAGCTGCTGATGCATCCTCCAAGGCTGCTGCGCAGGCTCTCTCTCAGGCATCGGTGGTTCCCTCTTCATCGAACTTTACTTCGGAGCCAAAGATCACCATGCCAGAAAAGTTCAATGGCAATCGTGCCGATTTCCAAGGTTTCCTGAATCAAATCCGGCTCTTGATCTGCATGCAACCACGCCACTACTCGACTGATGCACAAAAGGTTGGCCTTTTGGCATCCTTATTAGGTGGATCTCCACGGGCTTGGGTTGCCCCCTTGCTGGAGCGTGACAACCCATTGATGAAAGACTTTGAAGGTTTTGTGGCTGCCTTTGAAGCATGCTTTGGAGATCCTGATAAGTACCGTTCTGCATGCACGAAGTTACGGAAGCTCACTCAAGGATCCCGACTAGCTTCCATTTATGCATCCGAATTTCAGCAACTTTGCACGAACATTCCATGGGACGAGACTACATTGATCGAACACTTCCGTTTTGGGTTGAGGGATGACGTGAAGGACATTCTCCTTACATTACCGGATGCCCAAACATTAGCGGAGATCATGCAACAAGCTATTCATTGCGACAACCATTTATTCGAGCGTCATCAGGAAAGATCCCGTCAATAGTTCCTACAAACCAATCCTGTAGTTGTGGTATATGTTCCTGCACCACCTTCTGAAGTAGTTCCTATGGAGGTTGAGAAATCCAAACATGGCTCTCTTTCCGCTGCTGAGAAGCAACGTCGCCGCAGTGAGAACCTATGCTTGTATTGTGGTGAAGTAGGACACAAGGTGGCAGAATGTCCTATTAAAGCCAGGAAGTTCAAAACACGTGAAGTTGAAGTTGAAGTTCAGTCGGAAAACTTCAATGTCCACTTCGTCTAGGAGCCGCAAAGTTGGACGTAGGTGCATGCTCCATTGGTGCTGCTCATACCATTTCATCACTTAAGTTTCTGTACACATTCATCTTAATAAACGAGAGCTCAAGGAGTTTGCCCTGTTAGACACTGGTGCAAATGCATGCTTCATAGATGACACTTTTGCAACTCAACATGGCATTTTGGTGGTGAAGTTAAAGCGTGCAGTTCCTGTAGAGGTGGCCGATGGGCATCTGATTGCTTCTGGTGCAGTTACCCATGCTACTAAACCTCTCTCTTGCAATCATGGCACATTCAACTTTTCAATTTCCTTCAACTTGATCAAGACTCGGTCGATTCCCATCATTTTGGGCATGCCATGGTTCATTGTTGCAAATCCGCAGATCAACTGGAGGTTTAGGACGCTCACGTTTTCTTCTTCGGCAGCCAGGATCAATCTCGTACCTTCCTGCGTGTAGGATACATCCTTAGTATCTGAGGCAGTACAAGCTACAAGATTGACCGTGCCTGTTCCTGTATCAGTGTTGGAGACTCCTCCTCGACAGGATTCAGCTCATGTATGTTCCTCAGCACATCCGCTGGCTCTCTCCACTCCTGTAAGTTTGTGGTTTCCTATACAGGGTTTTTCCAATCATGTTTAGTGTCGAAGGTTCCTCAATAGGATTCACCTCCTGTTGGTTCGTTAGCACACTCGCAAGTTTTCCCACTCCTGCGCACACCACGGACTCCTGTACATGATTCTTCCAATCTTGTACACTTGTCAACATCCACACAGTTTTTTCCCAATCCTGTCTCTTTTATTACTCTGCTTCTGTTCCACCCCCAAGATCCTTCCTCTTTTTCAGTCACAACTCCCTCCTTCTCCTCTCCGAGTTCTTACCACTACATGCATGAACTTGCCACTATCCTGCTCCTTTCCACCTTTTTGCCTTTAAATAACTCTTACATCCTCTTTTACCTTTCCTGTGTCTGACTTTCCTGTTTTTCAATCTCCTTCTCTGCTCTCTCCTTCTCCTCCTTCTTCCCTACCATCCAAGTATCAATCCTTTCAGGACGTTTTTAACAAGCACAAGGCTGCAGTTCTTCCTGTTCACAGGTCCTACGACTGTCCTATTGATCTTGCGGAAGGAAAGACTCCACCGTTCGGACCGATTTATGCACTTGTCACCCACAGAGTTGAGGTTCTTCGTCAGTACATCGAGGACAACTTGGCATCCGGCTTCATTCGTCACTCAAAGTCCCCTGTAGGAGCACCTATCTTCTTTGTCAAGAAGAAATGGGAGTTTACGTTTGGTTGTGGACTACAGGGGTTTAAATCAAGTCACCATTCAGAATCGGTACCGTTGCCATTAATCCTGGAACTTCTCATCGGTTGCGAGGAGCAAAGGTGTTCACGAAGATTGACTTACGAGGGGCCTATAACCTTTACGGATTCGTCTAGGCGATGAGTGAAAGACTGCCTTTCGTACAAGGTATGGACACTTCGAGTACACGTGATGCCCTTCGGCCTTACAATGCCCCAGCCGTGTTCCAACACATGGTGAATGACATCTTTCGTGACTTCTTGGACCAGTTTGTGGTGATTTACCTCGACGACATTTTGATTTTCTCAAAGAACCAGGCGGCATATGACAAGCACGTACAATTAGTTCTACAGCGGCTTTGCGAGCATGGCCTGTACGTGAAGTTGGAGAAGTGTTTTTTCGACATGGATTATGTGGAGTTCTTGGGCTACATCGTCTCTCCTGCTGGCGTTTCCATGGACATGCACAAGGTGAAGACCATCGTGGAGTGGGAGAGGCCCAAGTCTGTACGAGATGTACAATGTTTCTTTGGCTTTGCAATCTTTTACAGGCGGTTCATACAGGACTTCTCCAAGCGTGTACTTCCACTCACGGAACTCACCAAGCGCACAGGGGTTTCTCTTGGTCCGACAAGGCGGAACATGCATTCACAACACTCAAGGACACCTTCACGACAGCTTCAATTTTAGCACATCTGACCCTTCTTGTCCTTTCTTCGTTGAAGCAGATGCCTCGGATTTTCAAGGATCTGTCCTATCACAAGTTGGAGAAGACAAGTTGCTTCATCCTGTAGCTTTTCATCTCGTAAGTTCCTTTCGCGGAGATCAATTACGAGATTCATGACAAGGAACTCAAGGCCATTGTGGATTCGTTCGAGGAGTGGCGGCATTTCCTGGAAGGTGCTGTGCATCCTGTACAAGTTCTTACGGATCACAAGAACCTGGAGTATTTCAAACGGCTTGAGTTCTCAGTCGGCGACAGGCTAGGTGGGCGGAGTTCCTATCACGTTTTGATTTCGTCATCGTCTACAGGCCCGGTTTTGGAATGGCAAGGCGGACGCATTGTCTAGGCGCTCTTACCTTGCACCATCCTAGGCGATCCTGCATATGACTGTCAAAGACAAGTGTTGTTGGGTCCTGATCGTTTCCGGCTTGCGGCACTACAGGTTCATCAGGCTCCAGCAAATTCAACACTCCTACAGGACATCCGTTCGCAGTTGGCTACAGACGACTTGGCAAAGAATGTGTTCTCACACATTCATCCTGACATTGCAAGTTCCTCTTCCTCCAGTTCCCGTTCAGACTACAAGTTGTTCGCCATACAGGATGGACTCCTGTACCGGGAAGGTCTCCTGTACGTTCCTGTTGGTATTTCCAGGACTCGTGTGGTACAGGATTGTCATGATACCCCGGCTACAGGACATTTTGGTGTGGCCAAGACAGTGGAGTTGGTGACTCGCAACTATTGGTGGCCTGGGTTGCGAGGTTTTGTGGAAAGGTTTGTACGGAGCTGTGACACTTGTAACAGGTCGAAGATGCCTCATCATGCACCCTCTGGTCTTCTTCGTCCTCTTCCTGTTCCTTCTGCTCCTTGGAGATCCATTTTATGGATTTCCTCACAGATCTTCCTCCTTCTCGTGGATTCGATGCAGTTCTTGTGGTGGTTGACCGTTTCACCAAGCAGGCTCATTTCCTACCCTGCAACAAGACAGCTACAGGTCAGACAACTACTGAGTTGGTGATCCGTGAAGTGTTCCGACATCATGGTCTTCCTGAGAACATTGTTTCTGATCGAGGTCCACAATTCATGTCCAAGTTTTGGCGAGAGCTTCTTCGGAGTCTACAGGTTAAAGCGGATCTTTCTTCAGGATATCATCCGCAAACTGATGGGCAGTCCGAACGCACAATTCAGACCTTGAACAGTATCTTCGTTGCTTCATCAGTTACCAGCAGGACAACTGGTTGGACCTTCTTTCAATGGCGAGTTTGCCTACAACAACTCCGTTCACATCTACATGACAGACACCTTTCTTTGCTCTTACAGGCCACCATCCACGTTTTGACTTTGCTCCTCCGCTTCTCCTTCTTCCGCTCCTAGTACAGGATCGTCTCCAGCATCTTCGTCAGGTACAGGATGATCTCGGTTCATTTCAACAGGCACAGAACGATACAAGCATCATGCTGATGCTCACCGTCAGCCGGCACCTATACAAGATTGGTGATCTCATGTGGCTTCTTCGTCGACATATTCGCACCAACAGCCTTCTTCTAAGTTGGATTTTCAACATTGGCCCTTACAGGATTGTGGCGGAGGTCAATCATGTAACTTTCTGACTCGAGTTACCATCTAAGGTGAAACTTCATCCTGTGTTTCACACCTCTTATTGGAGCCGTATCATCCTTCTTCTTTTCCTGGTCATGCTTTTTCCTCCCCCTCCTGTGGTCATTGACAATGAACCTGAGTACGAAGTTGTAGCCATCCTTGATTCTCGTCTTCATCGCCGCCAACTCCAATACTTGGTGGATTGGAAATAGGGACCTGCATCCAACTTACTCCATGCTTCTTCCAAGTTGCTGCTTTCTTCGGCATTATCCTGCTAAACCAGGTCCAAGACTCGTGGAACTCGTCTTTAGGGAGAGGTGCTGTCATGACCCGATACAGGATACAGATTCTGGATACAAGATACGGGTTGCAGGATATTCCTACAGGGATTCCGGATACAGGATACGGTTGCAGGATATTCCTACAGGATATGCCACAGGATATGCCTAGAGATAAGGGACATGTGGACTCATCTTAGCCTCTGCATGCATGCAGCCTTTACATGCATGCAACCACTTTTAGCACTCATGCCTAGATTAGCTCTTGGAGTTGTGAGCATAAAAGCTCCACCTAATTGTTGTACAATCAATTATTACAACACTAGTCTTACTATGATCAATCTTGTCTTATCTTGTTCTTGTCTTGCTTCTTGTTCTTTCCTTGTCTCGCTTATGAATCCTGTCCTGCTCCTGTCTTGCTCTCGGATCCTGTCATGTTCCTGTCTTGTTCCTGGATCTTGTCTTACGCCTTCCTGTCTTGCTCCCAGATCCTATCCTGTTCCTGTTTACTCCTGGATCCTGTCATGCGCTTGGTTTGCTCCTGAGTTCCTAGTTCCTGTCCTACTCTCTGTCCTGCTCCTGAGTCAAGCCTTTTTATTCTTGGAATCCTGCTCTCTTCCTGGTTCCTAGATCGTGGCTTGACAGTAGCAGGTAGTAGTATTGCTGATCCCATCACATTAGTGAGAGAGAGAATAGTATACTATAGAACAGAGAAATAAGCAAGAGAGACGTAGTGAGAGTAAGATGAAACTTATATTATGTCCATACAAGGCATATAGTACAATATACAGTATACTCGGATACTTTCCTAATCCTATTCTAGTCTATTTATACCCATACTCCCAGTCTCGTATTAGCAATTATCATAACCCCATTCCCATTGTTTTCTTGACTAAAAATGACAATGTAATATCAAGTGAAGATTTATTAAATGGTTCTGAAGGTGAGGAGTCCCACTCTGGGAACATTGTGGAATCCCTCCCAGTGTTTGCATTTAATTTATATATTTTATATTTTATTATCTATACATTTTTAATAAACTAATAATAATAATACATTTTTAGAATATAAATAATAAAATATAAATTAATCATAAATTTAAAACATTTATATGTACATTTAAATTTCTAAGAATATATATAAATATGATAAATTTGGACAAGGCGCAAGAAAATGAAAATGTTACTTGTTCCAATTTAAAAATTGACTTTAACCTCCCTCTTGCAATTGGGGCATGTAGTGATCTTGGACACATTCTTCTACACATTCCTTGTGAAACATATGTTCACAAGGCAATATCAAACTCGCTCAAGTAGCTAAAGCACACAATGCATGTTCCTACAGCCTTGGCATCTTCACTTGTTTTAGGTGCGAACACTGGGAGGGATTCCACAATATTCCCAACGTGGGACTCCTCACCTTCAGCACCATTAAATAAATCTTCACTTGGTATTACATCATCATCTTTAATCAAGAAAACAATGAAAATGGGGTTAGAATATCTAATGTTGTAATCGAAACAAATGGTAATGTACTAACTCGAATAATATGCATATAATCACACACACACACATGTTTTATCCAAGAGTGTTCACAAGGCAATATCAAACTCGCTCAAGTAGCTCAAGCACACAATGCATGTTCCTACAGCCCTAGCATCTTCACTTGTTTTAGGTGCAAACACTGGGAGGGATTCCACAATGTTCCTAGAGTGGGACTCCTCACCTTCAGCACCATTTAATAAATCTTCACTTGATATTACATCGTCATCTTTAGTCAAGAAAACAATGGGAATGGGGTTATGATAATTGCTAATACGAGATACTAAAATAGAACTAGGAAAGTATCTGAATATACTGTATATTGTACTATATGCCTTGTATAGACATAATATAAGTTTCATCTTACTCTCACTACGTCTCTCTTGCTTATTTCTCTATTCTATACTATACTATTCTCTGTCTCATTAATGTGATGGGATCCACAATACTGCTACCTGCTACATACCTATCCATCCTTACCATGTTCCGACTTTCTGAAGTCTAATCTGTATTCTATCTCCTTATTCAGCTTGACCTTATTATGGGTTGACAGTGGTAACTGCTATGTTTTAGTTTTAGGATTTTTCTTAGTTTAACATGGACCTTGGCACTATTTGATGTAATGATTGCACCAACGATTGTCTTTGCATACTTCATTGTAATGTCAGTTATAAGCACTTTGACCCATTGCATTACGAGATCCTTGTAGTATACTCTCAACTAGATTAGCATCATCGTAGTCGTCAGCATGCCCAAACACATGTTTAAAAATCACTAAAAGAATACTCAATCTTTAGGAGTAGAACGCCATGATGAATATCATTGATAAATACGTGAACGTCATTATCAATCAACCAACATGACCAACCATCAATTGAGTCGTTGTTTATAGTAGAAATTGTCACTTTTGAGGGACCATGTGGATATGGCGAGTGTTGACCATCTTTGCTCACAGATGTCTTGGAATGCTTGACAAGCGATCCCTCCCTCCATTGTTTTGTATGTCCACTTGTAATAATTTCGATAAATTTTACAGCAATACAAGAGAACCCTAGGTGCTTCTCCTTTATTCTGAAAATACCATGTCCATTCCACGATACCACGGCCTAGAATATATCTCATTGTCTTGTTACCTCAATCCTAAACCTATAATATAAATAACATCAGGGTTTTGGACATTATTACATATGTTCGGTTGGATAAATAAAAGAAAGCATGGAGATGGGAAAGTAGCTTCGGCGGGATTTATCCCTCTGTTTTCCAAGGAGCGTCCTTGGGATCAATCCAATCAATGCGGAACACTTTGGCGTCATTGGGATTTATCCCACCGGTTTATGAGGAGCATCCGCATGATAATCTAGTTGATGTGGAGCAATTTGCCGTCAGTGGGATAAATCCGCATGTGCCAAGTTAAGGCGGAATGGTTGAGTGGGATTTATCATGTCGAAATTAATATTCTGCAATTTAAAATGTCTAAATTAAATACCGTATGGTAATTAAGAAATTAAAATGAATTGAGAAAATATGAATAATTGAGAAAAATGAATTGATCAAAAGCAAATTAGAAAATTCATTTACGTTTATATTCTTCACAACATTTAATATAAGTTTATAATTTCTAATTTTAATTTTAATGTTTGAATAAATAGTGGGATTTACATTTGAATATGAAAATTCATTTTAAAATTAAAATATTCAAGTTTATAATTTAAATTTAATCCAAAAAATTAATTGTGATTTTAATTAAATATAGTATATTTAAGATAATCTTTTAAAATAAACTATGTGACATATAGTTTAAAAATAAAAAAAACACTCTCTTTCTAAGTTTAAGATTACATAATTTTCTTTATAATTTAAATTACATAAGTAGAAATAATATAGCCGTAAAATTATTATATAATGATATTTTGGTTTACATGTGGCAGATATGAAGAATTCAAAGTAGTGGTTCAAAGACCCAAATGTATATAATAATGTAGTGGTTTTTTAACATTTTATGTGTAACTTGAATAACTAAAATTAATTATTCAATTTTTTGACCTTCTATGGCTTAAACTAGAAAGCCATTCTACAATTTTTCCAAAACGATTTTCACTGCAATTCTTGATTTTAAATACAGAGTTTCACTTGCTGTTAAATTGGCATCTTCATCTCATACTATAATGCAACATTAACATTCTAATGAAAAATATTAATGTTGTAGATGACAATAGTGTACCTTGCATGCTTAGCACAGCCATTGGATCATGCTTGGGATTAGCATGGCCATCGGATCCTTTATAGTTATCTAACATCAGTTGGCGGTGGTGACGTTGCAAGGTCTATAGTTTTTACACATACCAAAACAAAACATTGTTATATAAATATTACTCACGTTGTTCCTCCCTCTTTATTTAAAATCAGGTTTTTTATTATTTTACTATATGGACGTGTGCGCTAGTGATTATGTTTACCAATCTATACTGGCTTTTTTTATACATATCCATATCCAAAAAGACATACTCTGTTTCATATATAGCAGAAGAACATGGAAAATCCCTATAAATAACAGTCATCTCTCTCACACACACACGCACACATTACTTGTCTTGTGGCCCTATTGCAGTTGTATGAGATGCCATCCATCACTGTCAGTAACCATAAAACATTTGATGGCTCTGTTAGCATAATGGCTAATTTTTACACCAACTTCTAATTTTGACAATCTGTATAGCTAGTGAAATGCTTAGAAAAAAGCTAAAATGAGGTGCAAAGGATTCTATATATTACACAAACTTAACTAATTAATTGATAACTTCATAAGCCCTAAAGTTTAAAATTTTAATAATGCCCATACATTATGTATTTGTTATAAGGCATACAGGTTCAAATATCTTTTATTTTTACTCTCTTATTTTAAAATCAAAAGTAGAGACTGAATTAAAATATATTATTTAGAAAATTATAATGTAGCTAAATATAATAAATTTTAATAAATTATAAGTTTATAGTTTTATGCATGTTTAATGTCACACTTATTTATTTGTTTATTTTATTCTAAAATTTATAATAGATTAAATTATTGATATCTTTAAAGAATACAATATATATAATAACATGTAAATATTTATTTCTAAACCTTATAAAAGTATTAACCTAAATAACTCTGGAAATAGGAACATGATACATTAATATTTGTTGTAAGGCCTACATGTTCAAATATCTTTTATTTTTACTCTCTCATCTAAAATTCAAAAGGAGAGACTAAATTAAAACATATTATTTACAAAATTATAATGTAGTTAAAAAAGTTTAATAATTTATGTTCTATATATGTTTTAATGTCACCTTTTTATTATTTGTTTATTTTATCCTAAACTATATAATAAATTAAATTATTGATATCTTAAAAGAATACAACATATATAGATTCTTTAATAATATGTAATAATTTATTTCTAAACCTTATCAAAATATTAATACTAAAACTTAAGTAGAAACATTCTTGAATCTTTAGGAATCAAACTCAAGACCACTTATTAAACAAGTGCTCTAACTATTTAAGCTCCTCAAATTTTGACCATTTATTATATATATAAATGTTAGCAGTTTAATAGACATTTGTCTGGGCCATGTTGAGAGAGATAGAGAGAGATCCATGTTTCATTATGAACATGTCCTTAATAGAGGAAAGCATCACATGATGCACACATGTACACACAACACCATTCAACCTTATTCAAGAGTGTGTATTGTGCTATAAGATAAGATATGTGAATTAAACTTACAAATATGTAATGTTCATGAGAAGAGAAGCCATCAAAACACATGTACACAAGCTTAGAGGAAGTGTGTATATGAGATTGTATTATAAAAATTTTAAACTTTAAAATTAGTATTTAAAAATTGATTAAATAGAACAAACTTCTTACTTTATATTTAATTATAATTTTAAAAATTAATATTCTCCCTTAATTAATAGAAACTCTTTTTATCTGACACTTAGGTACTACAATATTTGATTATAAAGAATGTTTTACATACATCCGATGGCTTTGAGAATACTATGTACGACCCAGTGGCTGCAACAATATAAAGGCAACTCTATTCTCTAAAGACCTATAGGTTACCATTTGTTTGGTTTGCAATGCCTGATATGCCAATCCTGACCAATTATATTCTCATTATTTTCTTTAATGATATTTTAGCGAGTGAAGATTTATTTAATGGTCTTGAAGGTGAGGAACTACCAAAAGCATTGGACTCCCACTTTGGGAACATTGTAGAATCACTCCTAACGTTCGCACCTAAGATAAGTGAAGATGCCAAGTCTGTAGGACCATACACTGTGTGCTTGAGTAACTTTAATGAGTTTGATATGATAACAGTCTTGCCTTGTGAACATATGTTTCACAAGGAATGTGTAGGAGAATGGCTTCAAGATCATTACACATGTCCCAATTGTAAGAAGGAGGTTCAAATCAATTTTTAAGTTTTAATGAGTAGCATCTTCATTTTTTAGCACATGTGTCTAGGTCTGGAATTACATGTGGGTTTCTAAAAATCTATACATTTTAAGGATTATATTTAACTTAAGGGAAAATTTCATGTATACCTCTTAAATTTATCATATTTACACACACACACATATATATCCTTAGAATTTTCTTCTCATCAAATACAACATCAGAAGTAACACTCATGAATAGATAATGATACGGCACTAAAAGTTAAAATATTATGTCTTTATGATTTTTAATTATTAAAAGTGTGAACACATTAACTTTTCTTGCTGTTAAATTGTCATCATCATCTCATACTATAATGCAACATCAAATGTTCTAATGAAAAAAATTAATGTTGTAGATGTAGATGACAATAGTGTTCCTTGCATGCTACCTAGACATCGGAATGGCTAGCACAGCCATCGGATCATGCACGGGATTAACGTGGCCATCAGATCCTTTATAGTTATATATACATAATTTGGCGTGTGACGTTGCAAGACCATAGCTTTTACACATATACCAGAACAAATCATTGTTTTATAAATATTACTCATGTCGTTCCTCCCTCTTTTTTTTTAAATAAGGTTTTTCATTACTATATGGATGTGTGTGCTTGTGTGTTTACACTAGCTTTTTTGTACATATCCATAACCAAAAAGACATATATAGCAAAAGAACATGCAAAATCCCTATTCTCTCTCTCACACACACACTACTTGTCTTGTGGCTGTATTGTAGTTATATGAGAGGCCACCCCATCGTTGTTTGTAATCGTAAAACATTTTATGGCTCTGTTAGCATAATGGCTAATTTTTACACCATCTTCTAATTTTGATGATTTGTATAAGCTAGTGAAATTATTTTGTGCGTAGAAAATAGCTAAAATGAGGTGCAAAGGATTTTATATATTACATAGAATTAACTAATTAATTGGTAACTTTATTAGTCACTTTTTCATAAGCCCTAAAGTTTAAAATTTTAATATATATATTTGTTGTAAGGCATATAGGTTCAAATATCTTTTACTTTTACTCCCTCATTTTAAAATCAAAAGCAGAGATTGAATGAAGATATATTATTTGGAAAATTATAATGTAGCTAAATATAATAAATTTTAATAAAATTATAAGTTTATAGTTTTATGCATCACCTTTATTGATTTGTTTATGTTATTCTCAAATTTATAATAGATTAAATATTGATATCTTAAAAGAATATGATATATATAGATTCTTTAATAATATGTAAATATTTATTTCTAAACCTTATAAAAATATTAACCTAATAACTTAGCTTAAAATAAGAACATGGCATAATATCTTTTATGTTTACTCTCTCATTTAGAATTCAAAGGAGAAACTGAATTAAAACATATTATTTACAAAATTATAATGTAGTTAAATGTAATAAGTTTTAATAATTTATGTTTTATGCATGTTTTAATGTCACCTTTATTTATTTCTTTATTTTATCCAAAAATACATAATAGATTAAATTATTGATATCTTAAAAGAATACAAAATATATAGATTTTTTAATAATATGTAAATATTTATTTCTAAACCTTATAAAAATATTAACTCTAAAACTTAAGTAGGTTCTTGAATCTTGAGGAATCAAACTCAAGACCACTTACTTATTAAACAAGTACTTTAACTATTTAAGATTCTTAAATTTTGACCATTTTATTATATATATACATATAACGTCAGCATTTAATAACGACATTTGTCCGGCCCATGTTGAGAGAGATAGAGAGAGATCCATGCTTCAATGAACATGTCCTTAATAGAGGAAAGTAGCACATGATGCACATGTGTAACACACAACATTCAACCTTATCCAAGAGTGTGTATTGTACTATAAAATAAGACATGTACAAATTTGTATTGTTCACGAGAAGAAACCATCAAAACACATGTACACAAGCTTGTATGTTGTCTATAGAGGAAGTGTGTATATGTGACTGTATTATAACAAATTTAAACTTCAAAAAAGTAATATTTACAAATTGATTAAATAAACAAACCTCTTACTTTTTTATTCAATTATAATTTCTCCCTTAATTAATAAAAACTCTTTTTATTCGACACTTAGGTATTACAATATTTCATTCTAAAGAATGTTTTATATTTTGATGGCTTTGGAATATCTGTAAGATCCCATGGCTGCATTGGCAAATATAAAAGGCAACCCTATTCTCTTAAGACCTATAGGTTACTATTTGTTTCGTTTGCAATGTCAAATATTCCAACTCCAACCACCAATTATATTCCCATTGTTTTCTTGACTGAAGATGACAACATATTAGTGGGTGAAGATTTATTTAATGGTCTTGAAGACAAGGAATTGCGAGAAGCATGGGAGTTCTACTTTGGGAACATTGTAGAATCACTCCTAGTGTTCGCACCTCAAACAAGTGAAGAGGCCAAAGCTGCAGGAACATGCACTGTGTGCTTGAGTGATTTCAACGAGTTTGATATGATAGCAATCTTGCCTTGTGAACATATGTTTCACAAGGAATGTGTAGGAGAATGGCTCCAAGATCATTACACATGCCCAATTGTAGGAAGGAAGTTACAATCAATTTTTAAGTTATAATGAGTAACATCTTCATTTTGTGGTGCATGTGTCTAGGTTTGGAATTAGATGTGGGCTTCTAGAAATCTATAAATGTTAAGGATTATATTTAACTTAAGGGAAAATTTCATGTATACCTCTTAAATTTATCATATTTACATATATATATATATATCCCTAGAATTTTCTTCTCACCGAATACAACATCGGAAGTAACACTCAGGAATAGATACCTAAGATAGACGATATGGGACTAATTCACTGCAAACTGTTGAGCTTATACATACACTAATACCTAAAGAAGTAGCTATAATGTATAGTAATATATATATATATATATATATATACGAGATTAATAATATGTCATATTTCACATTAGTCATCACATGTCAAATGTCACATAGATATATATATTACTATGTACTTGAGATTTAAATATGATATTGTATACAAATATACACACACAAGAGTACACGCTGAGTATGGCAAATTAGGTTTTTTCTAGGGCAAATGCCTTAACAAGGGTGCCACAATTTATATATACTATCAACAAAGACTTTTACCTTGTTTTTACCTCTGCATCACGACATGATGCAATATGTTTAAGGCATATGTGTCAAATGACGTCGTTTGATGGTGATAACA